>CM061040.1:43308298-43718297 GCA_030762985.1 Adelphocoris suturalis | reverse complement strand
AACACATTTACTTACCATGACTCCACTGCCCATGAAAGCCTCTGAATCCCCCATTCCTTCCCAGTGGGTGGGTTTCAGAGGGCATTGGGGCCCACGACTATACCGCCATTTTTATGCTTAGGGTGGCTACTTTAGTTACCTCAGTGAGGTGTTCGAGGAATAGTCGCGGGACAGTCGATACTCTTTGCCGTGCCTGTCTGGGTAAAAATGAGAATCTATATCATGTAGTGCAGCAGTATCCTCATGCTCACGGTAGCCGCATTCTACATCACGATGCGTTTACCAAGCAGATAGCAGGCGCTTTGTCATCCAGCGGTTGGGATGTCGAATGGGAGATACTATATCACATGACGAGTGTCCGGGGCAAGAAGCCAGATATCGTTGCCATCAAGCCCGATGGGTCTGCCATAATCCTGGATGTCCAGGTTGTCAATTGCAGCGTGGACATGGAGCAGACCTGGCGGGCTAAGAAAAGTTAATATAATAGAAATGATCTGCGACAAGTGGTATCTGAGCTAAAAGGAGTGGCAACCAATAACTACAAGGTCATGGCCGCGACCCTGTCAAGGCGCGGGGTGTGGTGCGGGAAAAGTGCCACGGAGTTACTCGAGTTGGGCATCTCAGTGGGAGTGCTCCGTGGCATCACCATCCGCGTCCTGAGGGGTTCATACTTGAACTGGTGGTCATTTTATAGGGGCGCTTCCTTTCATCCCAATCTCCCTTCTCTTCTTTCAACTTCCTTGATCCCAAGGTAAACCTGGGCGTCCATCCCATTTCTTTCATTAATTTTTTTTCATTTTGTACTTTAATGGTGTGCCCTCTCCGCCTTTGAGGGGAAATTTGTTTTAAAAAAAAATAAATCAAATTAATAAATAAAAGAATTTAAAAAGTGTCTGCCATCTATCCTCAAATCTTTGTAACAAGCTTAATTTCCACTACATTCAACCGATTTTTATGAAATAAAAATGGGTTAGGGTGTATATGGTCCTCCAGCAGTTTTGTTGATCCAAAATCAACAATTGAATCAGCGCATGCCCCAATGTAAATTCCATCAAGCATTATTTTCTCACGCCCTCGTCTTCCGATCTCGCCAGAGGATGGGTGGAAGAGATTAATTTGAGCATTCTCCAGCAATTTCAACATAATCCTATCATTTTTAGCTACTGCGCATCCGCGGATAATTATTATTTTTTGAACGAGCTTAATTTCAACAGTTTTTATCTGATTTTGATTAAATTTTCAGGCAATGTACGGGTTAAGCTTGTGGTTTTCATACTTTTCAAATCATTACTTCATTCGGCGCATGCGCAAATGTAAATCACTTCAAGCATCATTTTTCACGCCCTAGTCGTCCGATCTCGCTCGAGTTTGGTGCTTAGTTGGTGAACAATGGTTTGATTATTCCATAATAATTTCAACATTATTGCGTCATTAGAATCTCTCGCGCATGTGCGAAAATGAAATCCAAGGAATAAAATTATTTTGTTGTTTTTATCAGATTTCTATTACATTTTCTGGAAATATGCGGGTCAGGCTGTAGATTGTTCTCTATAAATTTCATTTTTATCACATCATTAGGTACTCCTTTCCGGGTATGTGCTAACGTAAATTACTTCTAGCTTCATTTTCCCCGTTTCCTAAATGACAGATTTCGAAGTTTTACGTTATTCACATTTTGATCAACTATATTCTCCAACGGAGTTTTTGTGATTATTAAAACCATTTCAGTGATTTATACATTTATGTTATTTTCAGTTGGTAGGTACCTATTTACATAAATATCGTTATATTGAGAACAGGGGGGACTAGTGAAATGTAGATGTTTTAATTAATTGTCTCTGAAGGCGCCCATATCCACGCTGGCGTATTGATGTCAACCTACGGATCTGCAATTTGAAATGGATTTCCTTTGTAATATCGAAAATTTATTATCAGTGCACACTGATCAGCTGTGTGGCCTATATTGTTTTTAATCTGCTTATGATACTGAAACCTGAAATGTAGCCCCTTTTTGGAGATCTGGAAAACATTTACAAAGTATGGAGGGACTCAGATTCGGAAACTCTAAGGCTAATTTCTTTCCTAATCGACTCACGGTGCTGTTATTTAGATGGAGCTCCTTTGGTACCCCTCGGAAACAATTACAAGGTATGGAGGCGCACTGATCAGTAGAGCGGCCTCTGAATCAGACCGCCTAGGACGTCATTCATGACCCTCTGGAAGGTCCCTAAGGCATCCATTAGTCCGAATGGCATTCTTTTGTACTGGAAATGATGGCGTGGGCTGTTCCCTTGGTCTTCTGCTTGCTCCATGATTTGGTGATATCCAGAATTAGTGAAGTATCGACATCTGCCAAGCATTTCCAATGTTTCTTGTTGTCAGAGTATTGGATATTCAACTCCTTTGGTGATCTTGTTCAGCTCAAAGTAGTTCAAGCAGTATCTCCATTTTTGAGGTTTACCTGGTGGTGTCTTTCTCTTGATTATGACAATCGGGGCACACCAGGGACTCTTTGATAGTTGAATGATACCAGCATCAACCGATCACGTTCACCTTCTCCTTCATCTGTTCCTCCACTAATTGTCTTAAGGCTTGCAGCACGGAGTAAGGTCTTTAGTGGATGGGGCCTGGCGCCAAGAGGTCGATGTTATGAGTCACCCCTAAGCTGGCATCGTTCTGCTGTTGGTGTCTCAAATATACCTGCGTGTTCATACAAAGCTTCAATTGATCACTCTTATCTATTGCAGGGAGATGATCTAGTAGTCCTATCAAAGTCTGTTGTATATTTGGGGTTGATTGTTCCCATTGGCTGGTGAGAAGTGCTCCCCATTCTTCCAGTTTGGTGGAAACCATAACTTGCTTCAATGGTCGGATGAAGGTGATATCATCTTCAGGGGAATTACTTCTCATAGATGCAGGTACCTACTCTAGGGTAGCTGCAGTTAAACCTGGTTCAGGGATCCATTCCATCCCAGTATTTTGAAGTTATTCTCCTTCATTATTGGTAAGGTTACCCTCTGAATTGCTGAGTATGGACCCTGGTTCTTGATTAAGATTTACTTCTGGGTCTATTTCTTGTTTTGTTACTTTTCCGTTACCAGTAAGGTTACTAGGAGCTTCCGCAGTGTGGCTAGTTTTTGGTCGGAAGTCACGTCTGGAACGATTTTGCAAAAGTTACTTCCTGGTCCCCAGTAATGTGACTGAGTGCGTTACAGAGTAATGTTACTGGAAGATCACTTCTTGATCAATATTTTGGGAAAATTACTTTTGAATTACTGGTAATTTTACTGGGTGTATTACCCAGTAATGTGACTCTAATTGGGTATGGGACCGCTTCTTTATTGTTTTTGGTAGAAGTTACTTTTGAGGTACCAGTAACGTTACCAGTTGTGTTACTGGGTAGCGTACCTCTCTTTGGGACTGGGATCACTTCATGATCGTTTTTAGAAGAAATTAATTTTGAGTTACCGATAATGTTAATGGGTGCATTAACAGGTACTGTTATGCTCTTCTGGTTAAAAATCACTTCCTGAGTGGTTTGAGAAAAAGGTACTTTTGCGTTTATTTGATACAGTCACCAAGACTGCTCAGGTATTCTGTTTCTGATTGCTTTCCTGGACTGTCCTGGTTAATGGGACGGTTCAGTGATTTTCACAAAGAGGTTACTACAGGAAGTTGGTTGGATGAGTTACTCACAGAGGTAATGCCTTTCTTTAATTGCGCTATTTGCTGCAAGGTCGTTTCATTAGTTCTTTCGGTGGTGATAGTTTGTTTCTGGGTTGGATTGAGGTTCATTACATTGCTACTAATCCAAAACGTTGGGAGAGGAACCATAAAGGGTTCCCAGGTTGATACTGGCTGGTGCTGTGAGTTGCTGGCCATGAAACGTCCTAGGCAGCAGTTACCATGGATCTCAGAGAGGCACCAGCACACCATGAATAGGTTTTGATAATACAGACACAGCTGCCTCCCTGTTGTGGACCATTTCTCTGAACTCGTTAAACAATGTTACTGTCAGCTTTAAAGCCCTGGTCATGGGACTTTCCATGGCCGGTACATCAATTTGCTCCATGCATTTGCTCAACCGAGCAGCTAGCTGGTTACTTTCTTGAGCTGGGGGTCTGGGAAAGGGGGGTCTTCATCTTAAAGCAGTCCATTTCGAGATGTTCTCTGACACCGCAGTAATCACAAAGATGGCTTTCTGGGAGATGTGAGGGCACTCAGCTGGAAAGTGCGTTGCCACCCCACAAAACATTCATGGGTAACGAGGTTTGCTTTTGGCAGTCTCGGGGATGACGGATTTCTTCTAGGTTCAGATTTCTTTTCATTCCCTTCTTCGTGTCTTGTAGAGTTTCTTGGTTGATAGGGTTGCTCCTGTTTATGGCCCGCTGCTGCAAAACGGCCTATCTTAGCACAGGATCCGATCACTGGCACTCACTGCATTGATATCCCATTTTGTCTTTGGGTCATCTGGCTTCCCTAGTGTCTCTTCCACATCTTCCTCCATTGCTGTCCTCAAGCAATATAGTCGTGAGGTCTCTGGAACAGAACTCAGGCATGGTCAAAAACTTGACTAGGCTATTTACTAGAATGGCCAATCTTGGCCTATCCTTGCCACGGTGGAAAATTACCTTTCTGTTCTGTGCAGATAGTCCCATCACATTGCCCTCAGTGGCCCACGGCTCCCGGATAAGGGCAATGTGGTGGTCTTCCGATGTGAACTTGTGGCTCAGGACCGCCGACGCGCCCCTTGCCCTGTGCAAGTTCACTTGAAGAAATTTTAGATGTGTATTATTATTATTATTATTATTATTTTATTTTTTTTTTTTTAAATAAAAAGTGGTGGGAGGCACTTACTACTTTTTCTTTTGCTGCCTCCCCCACTGCCTCTTGGGCGTAAATTGGGGGCTTTCCCCCTTTCCCCTATGGCCTGACACCAGTGGAGGGCGGAACTCCTTATTACCGGAACCCCCCCCCCCCCCACCCCGCCGTCCTTCAGGGAAATTATGAGGCCCTACCGGCCTCCGCATTCCGCCTGAAGTTCCAGATCCCTCCCCCCCTCCGGCTGCCCTGGCGCCTGTCGGCACTGTCCCAACCGGATCCGGTAGGAGGCGAAATGGGCCTGATTGCCTCGGTGGAGGGCCCTGCGCCCTCGACTTGGAACCCAGGGATGCAGGCTCCCCTTCTCCTTCCATAGCGGGCGTCCCAGACCCTTGTGCTGGCGTGTCCTGAGCCGGCCCACCCACCACCGCCTGGGACACGGTTCCCGCCAGAGGCACTGCTGCCTCGGTCTCAGGAAGCCCTCCCTGGGAAGTCACCGCCTGTGCTGAAGACTCCGGAGGAACCCTCTTGACCCTAATCGTCCCCTGTCCCAAGCAGACATGGACACCAGGGTTAGACACAAGTCTGACACCAAGTCAGACTCACTCCGCCAACCCTTCCAGTAGCTGGCTGAGAGAAAGGCCGGTTTTGGCCCATCGAGTGGCAGATCCTTGATCCCCTGGACAATGGAGTCCTGGATCAAATCCATCTGCTCACTCGTCAGTGGGAAGCTGGGGAACTCACGATGGAGAATCCCAACCTTCCTACCAGTCAGGGCTTGGGAAAAGGATTTTCCTGCCCCCCGCCCGACTGCCGGACCACCCGTCGAGGATGAGTTCCCTGGGGGATGGTCCACCCTACACCTCTTCACGCCCTCCGGAGTTGTACCCCCAGAGGAACGAGTGCGCTTACTATTTTCAGGCTTGCGCGGCACAGAATTTGCCACTGCAAGCCTGGCAGCCGCTGGTGCCATCTCTCCTGCAACCAAGCGGTTGAATCGTTTCCTCTGGCCTGAGGTGAACTTAATTCTGACCTCAAGCCCAGAGGATTGATCCTGAGAAGGGGTTCCTTGGCTTCCGTCCATCCCCTCCCCCAAAGGCCTATTGCCTCCTTCAGGCACCCACTGAGAGGGCACTTGCTGCACTATGCGTCGGGCCTCCTCTATCCAGATTCCTTGGGCTAGAAGTTTCTTTAGGTGCATCTTCTGCTTGTTGTTCAAGGCCACCCAGCCCGTACGGCGAACAGCACCAGCAGAGGGCACCTGTAAATTGTGTACCTTGTGTGAGGCACTCGCTGAGCCCAACACACACACAACACTCCCACCCCTGCCTCTTTTTGCCCATGCATCTCATGAGAGACTAGCGCAGGGGCAGACGGCTGAGATGACATGTCGGAAGGCCATTGGCATACAGCACCTGCCTCCACCTCCATAGATTCTGTATTCATACTAACGGCTCTAAAGTCGTCAGTGATGCTCAGTGGGGAGGAACTAGCGGCCTTGCCAACGGTTTGCGAGTCTTGCGACTCCTCCTGTTGAGAGAGGGGTGAGCTCATCAGCAGCTCATTCTCGGACTCCTGGATGGGGAAATCTGTTTGTTTTACTTCTTTATCTTTATCCATAAAGAGTTTAGTAATCACCGGAAAAACAGTCACCCCTCGCAGAGCCGGGCAGAGTAATACTGGGTGTCGCCTGGTACCCAGAGCCTGCATACTAGCGACCAGGCCACGCATCCCTCGGCGTACACTGTGTACCACCTTGGATTGGGGGTTGTCGTTTTGTCAAGAGAAGGGCTAGGGGCTTTTACGCCCACCCTCCTCCAGTCCGGGGGGCACCGCGCGGAGGCGACAACCATCACCCACCATCCCTGACTTTGGTCGGTTTGGTATTCTTTGAAATAGTTATTTAAATCAAAATGTTTACTTGAGATTAATCCAAGTAAAAAATGCAAAATAAAATATTATAATAATAATTCAGTAAGAAGGTATAGAGCTAGACACATTTTTAGGGTTGGACGAGATACACACAACTCAAACTGACACAAGACTAACAAAAAATAGCTCAGCTGAAATAATTTATTTCGTGTTACTACCAACTGTTTTACTATTATAAGACTGAATATTATTTGGAATTTATTTAATCAGAAGTAAGTTTATTTGGATTATACGCTTGAACTCTCATTCATCTTACACCACCAGAATAATAGATAACGGTCATGGCGAGTAGGACGATCAAGCAGGCGAGAAACGAAGCGGTGAATAATATCCCAAAGAGGGATGTAATGCTAATTCAATGTCTTCACAACAAGGCCAAATGCAAATGAGGAAAACAACAACTTCGTGGTAGGGAAGGATAGGAACCATGTTCAAACCAGCTATATTCCCTTAACTGATATACCCAACTATTGTGTTGTTATGATAAGTAGCATTAGATCAATATCTACCATCGGATTGAAACAATAATCCAGTTGCTTCAAGTCTCAAGTTACTTTGAACAAATCCATGCGAGTCGGAACTTGGAGACTGCGTACCATAGTAATTAACCAATTTTACTATTGTGTAAGGAGAAAAGAGTATATAAATGCCTCCATTTTGACTTGGTGGAGAATAAAAAACAAATTATGCTGTAATAAATTAATTTTTAGTTCATATCATTACTTAAGTCTAGGGTTGTAATCAGCTCGTTACGTTTTCAATTTAATTGAACTGACCATTTAACTATATATGTACATTCTCATACCCGATAGTGTTGCGGTTACACCTCTCCTGCCTGAGATGTGTTGGGAGAAGCAAAATCCAAAATAAATCCAAGATTATAGAAGCCGTAGAGCACCTGATGGGTTTTATTTCAGGAGAGAAAGGTTATGAAGAAGTTTTGAGCATAATGAAGTGTTTCGCTAGTGGGATGAAAACCCAAATAATATGCAGCACGGGTATGGGGATGGAAGGGTTTCGAGCAGTTGGAGAAAATCAATAGGTACTCGTACTTCCTTAAGAAGATGTTTGCCTTACCCCAAAACACCCCAAATTACGAGTATTGTTTATCCGGAGAGCGGGATTAAGCCGCTCGACTTCTATTTCATGAATTTGCAGATGAACTATGTGGCTCGGGCCTTGAGTCTTCCACCACATTAGATATCCAAGAATGTTAGCGGAAGAGGTAGTGAGGAAAGGAATTTCCTGGTTTCAGGGATATCGAGAGCTGGCACTGAATTTGGGATTGAGTTTTGATTCTCAACTGGTTCAGAGGGTAGAGACTGGAAGCCTAAACTTCAGGCTATTAGGAATACATTTGTGGAACATTGGAAGCGAGAACTGGATCGATCGGTAAGCGAATCTCAGAACCACACAATTTACGCAAAAACTAGACAGAACGCTGGAGGGGGTAGAAAATATCTATCGGGATCATCCATGAGTATCAACGGAATTTGTTAAGAGCAAAACCGGAAATGATTAACTTCAATTATAGATGGTGAAGGAAAGGGATAACAAACATAAATTCGTTATGTAATTTGAATAAATTAGAGACTCCCTTTCATTTTCTGGCAATTTTCCCGGTCCTAACTGAGTTCCGGCTGGCCTACTTTAATAGTGCTAGGGTAGGTTTAACGTGTGTAGGGGATGTTGCTCGCTTCGCTCGCTCGGTATGGCTGTATAAGTGTAGGAAACCCCTCGTTGAAATCCGATGTATGTAGTAGTAGTAGTAGTAGTAAGTTGTTTATTGTATTAAATCAATAATTATTACAAAGAGTTCAGGTCCAGTTACACATCATCATTAGAAAAATATATAATAGATAAGAAATAAGTCAAATATCTTCTTCCTAATCTAGTTAACAGGGCATTACAGCTTAATGAAGTACATGCAAAATAAATGAGGTCGTCGATATGAAATTAATATAAAGAATAATAATCCGTTATGAATCCATAACATCCACGCTAAACCTGTGGTACTCGTACAATATCCACAACATGCCTATCCTGTTGTACACTATACAATGCTAATGTTGTACATATCAGACACCTATTCGGTGAGCGCAATTGATCTAAGTGCTAGTGCACTAGAAACAAAATGAATTAAATTTAACATTTTCTCCCTATCATCACCAAAATCGAGCAAATTAGCCAGACAATCCTCATCCTCAATCACTGGGAGCCCACAGATGTATTTCGCAATAAATTGCCTTCGGTACGGTTCTAAGATCGGGCAACGTAGACAAAAATGGCAGAGGGTGTCAGCTTCTTTTATATTGCATATATTGCATAAGCTCTCGCTTCTAAATTTATGAAAAGTACTCCTATAATAAACAGTTACGAAAAACTTTGAAGACAGACGCAACTGGCACAACACCCTCTCAATCTGGACATTTTGAATGAGTCCCATGTACTTCTGCCTACCTGAATAATCCGCGATCCTCCTATAGAACATATTAAATCTGGCACTATTATTTGTTGAGACCAAAACCGGAAATGATTAACTTCAATTATAGATGGTGAAGGAAAGGGATAACCAACATAAATTCGTTATGTAATTTAAATAAATTAGAGACTCCCTTTCATTTTCTGGCAATTTTCCCGGTCCTAACTGAGTTCCGGCTGGCCTACTTTAATAGTGCTAGGGTAGGTTTAACGTGCGTAGGGGATCTTGATCGCTTAGCCCGCTCGGTATGGCTGTATAAGTGTAGGAAAACCCTCGTTGAAATCCGATGTATGTAGGGAATATTGCTCGCTTCACTCGCTCAGTATGGCTGTGTTGTGTAGGAAAGACCCCGCCTATTATTCTGTTGAAATTTCTTTCAAACGGAGAGGTTTTTTCCTTCAAGATGTTCCGAATACAAAGTTCAGAGCAACCACGTTTTAACAGTATAAATTATAAAAACCAACATTTTCGTCTACATTTTCATTCACTACAATCAGAAAAAAAAGTCATACCTCGAAACTTGCATGGGATCAAAAAGGAACTTCAACGAACATTTTAAGACCAACCCGAGCAAAAACCGTCGAAATTTACTCGGTCTAAGGCGGAAAAAACCATAGCGGGGAAAGAATTTTTTTTCTCGACATTTTCCGCATTTTTTCGCTGATTTCTACAGGAAGATGGCCTCTTTCAGCGATTTTGACGGCACCATCGTGTTCTACGGGTCCTGAAACGTAACTTTGTCGCTGACATACGACGTGCTTTTGATCAGAATTTAATGTGGCAGTGGATAGTAGCTCGGGCGCTCAGGAAGAAAATGGGCATAAAATAGGGCTCCCAACCCCCTCCCGCCCTACAGGCCAAGGTTCGGGGGGAGGGGGGGGGGGGATTCGAAAATGTCTTACTATCTCTTTCTATAGACAATCCAAATTAATTAATGGCAAAAAATTAATAAATCCTATAAAAGGGGCAAAACAAAATTAATAATTGCTGCAGAACGATTTGCTGCGTTTTCTGTGTGAGGAATCTATGCTGCCCACCCAACCTGGCAGACCTTTTTTTCTGTTGGACGAAAAGTTTAGTTTTAGGAGCATTTCGGTACTAACAGAACTGATGGATGTTAGATGTTTGTACGTATTTGTTTTCTCCGTTTATTTTTCTGAAGGTAGGCCATTATTTTATTTGCCTTTCCCCGTCTTTCAAATGGGAACCAAGATCTAGAGGTTCGAAGGCAAAGACCAGAGGGGGACCTACTCGCCTGAGTCTGTTGGACGGCTCAATCAACTTCTCATTTTAATCGCTTCGCCTCTCTTCCCCTCGCATTTTGTTCAACTTCCCGTCACTTTTTTCGGTATCCGATTTCGGATTCAGATTTGGCGGAATCGAAACTGTATTTCGCCTGCAAACACCGTCCCGAAAAACTTCTCTTTATGGGGTCAATTTCAAAGAGAGAAAACGAAATTTTTCGATGGAATTTTCGAGAAAACAAGTACGTACTCTTTCATTTTTTTCAACTCATTTTCCGATACTTTTCTCGCAATCCGATCTCGCCGTCGTCTTTCCCATACAAAATCTACGAAACCCGTATTTTCCCGGGATTTTCGACGGCCGTTTAGAGGGGCAGGGGAAGCGGGGAATTCGAAAAAAACGGCATTAAAACGGGCTCCCACCTCCCTCCCACCGTTCAGCCCATGGTTTGGGTGGGATTAGAAAATTTTAAAATAGCCTGTAGTCTATTCCGGGGAAGTCCAAGAAGGTCCCTCTACTCTTAGACTCCCGCCACTCAGCCGTGAAAGCGACACTCACTCACATAGTTTCATTCTTATAATGAAATAGAGATAGAGATGGCCTATCTTTATTAAATCTAATGAACTTTTCGTGGTTCTACATAGTTTTATAAGATTTAATTTGTTTGTAAGTAATTTCCTAAAGAAAAAAAAGTCTGCCAAGTTGAGAGGGCAGTATAATCAGCTAAAATATGGATGAAATTATTTTATCCAATTGTAGTCAACCAAAATGTATACGAAAACGTTGGTTTTCGAGCTAAAGCTCTTCCTTATTTCGTTGAATCGTAGTTACTCTGGGCTTTGTATTATTAAAAGACACTCCCTACACAAATCATATTTCTAACAAAATTATCAATGTTGGGTGGGCAGTATTGCTTCCTCACATATAAAATGCTGCAAATGTTTGGCCCAGTAAATGTTGACGGTTTTATTTCGAGTTGGTATTATATTATTCATTTGAGTTCCAATTCCAAGAGAAAAATACATGGGGAAAACGAACCCGTAGAAATCCTTAGGTAAAAATCGGTAGGTACTTATACAAATCCGTTAAGTGCAAAACTGTTCACATAGGTCCTTAATTATGCAATACTGTTAGTGCCCTGACCTGACTGTTAGTGCCCTGGCTCTGAAGTGACTTTAAAAGTCACTTCCAACAGAAAATCCAACTCATACAAACTTATGCAATTTAGCTCGGGTCTTAAAATGTAGACGAGAACGTTGATTTTCCATCTACCGCTCTCCCTATTCCGTCGAAACTTATGTAGGTCTGAATTTGGCCTTCGAACCTCTTGAAGGAAGGAACCTTTCGCATTCGAAAGACACCAACAAGCTAATAGAGGGGGAAAACAAATACGTACACATTTTTTACATCCGACAGTTCTGTTAGTACTGTAATGCCCTTAAAACTAAACTTTTCATGATTCCACATGATTATTATTGGATAAAAAATTTTTGGACCAAGAGAAATCAGCGAGAATATGCTCTGTCTGTTTGTCTGTCGTCATTTTCAACAGAAAATACGTCTGCCAAGTTGGGTGGGTAGAATAACTTCATCACATCCCACACCGAGCGAGCGAAGCGAGTAACATTCCCTACACACGTCGGATTTCAACGAGATTTTTCCTACGGACTCGGGATGGATTATATCCCATCTCATCTATACATTCCACTAAGTGCTTGCGAAGGGAGCGAGACAACCAACGTCACCCGAGCGAAGCGAGCAACATCCCCTACACACGGTAAACCTACCCTTAGTTATCTACCGTTTCCAATCATTCTGCAAGTCCCACTCGACAGTGAAATACCATCGCATCTATAAAGCCACACCGAGCGAGAGGAAGCGAAAAACATCCCCTACCTGTTTTAATGTTTTAATTGTAATACTCATCAACGGGGGGGGGGGGGGGGGGGGGGGAGCTTGTCCTAGTACTAAATGAACCCAAATTCGTGAGTTAAAGTGTAAACCTTGGTTATAACGGGGCTTGAGAGATCTGCATTCGATACAGCGTGAAAATATACGGGGAAATCGACCCTAAATTCGTATTTTCACTGTAGGCCATTTTTCAAGAAAACTCTCGATTTCATTGAAAAAACAATGTTTTTCAACATTAAAACATAGTTCTCTCTCCTAACTAAAAACGTAATAGTAAAATTGACTGCACCGTTGGAGAAGTGAGATCTTGGCGCAGTAACCTGAACCTTAAAAACTATTAGTTTTTGTACTTTACTTCTCGGTTAAAAAACTCTGGATTTCCCAAATCAGGTAAAGTTTCATTTTCGGGCGGCTGTTTCGTGTCTCCATCCTTAGTTCTCAAAAAATATTAGGCATTTATCTGATAGGGAATTTAATTTTATTTCGAACGGTATCCTCAAATTTGAATTTACATAGAAAATTAAGGGAGCTACATATGATCATTTTAGTGACAAGAGGTCGAAAACATAAAAAAATCCTAAAAATTGAATTAGTTGGAAACTAAGCGTTAAAAAAAATTTCCATGAGGAGCTTCCGATCAGAAATGAGTTCTAGAATCAATCCCTGACCGATGGTCCACCCTTAACGTTTACACCATATATATTAATTGCTATGCAATTCTTAGGCCGACCCCCAACAATTTTCTTTTGTAATGTCCGTGACGAAAATCCAGCACCTCCAAGCAGCACGTTCATGCGCATCGTGGGTTCGAATCCCAGCCAGGCTTGAAAATTTTTTTATATCCATTTTTTTATGTAAAATGAACGAATAAAAATGTACAAAAGAGAAAAAAACGACTTTATTTTTTGAGCGTTTTCAGGCTAAGAATTGCATAGCAAATTATACTCGTTTTCTACGCAGTACAAAAGAGAAAAGATCCGGGGGGTCCAGGGGGGTGAAGCCCCCCGGCGAGGCGCGAAGCATATATGGACAAAATTGAGTGCTCACTACTCCCCCGAAACGGCTGGTCCGATTTGGACCGAATTTTGATATGATGTATTACCATGGTCGGAACTTGTACCTCTCAGACTTTGGTGAGTATCAGCTGATCACGAGCCGTAATATCAATCATAATTATGGCAAAATCGTGCTCAAATCTCTCCTGTTCACCTCAGGACGTCGAAAATTGATTGGGAACCTCTCTGGCATATGAAGATACAAATGACCTCACAGACTCCATCCTGATCAGCTGAGAGTGCTAAAAGTTATTTTGACTGCCTGATTACAACGAAATTTGATAGGCAGCCTCTCTAAGGCATCAAGGGGCGAATGAAATGACGGGCTCCACCCTTAGCTCCAGCTGACCAATACGAAAAGTTGGTTTTCCTTACGCAGAATGAGTGAGTGTTTTTTAAGTTAAATTTGGTTATGTTGTTAGAGATGCCTAAAATTACAAATTTATACTCAATATTTATATTTAGCACTGTTTTACTATCGTACTACACATTTTTGGCAAATTCCCTACGACAACCGAAATACTAGCTATTTAAACTGTGAGCATATTATGTAGCTTTAGATTTTCGAATTCGATAATGAAGTTTTCGCTGTTCCTACAGATTTCTGTGTAGCTTGTTTTATATAAATATTTGTTTGTATTATGTTGTTTATATTGTCTTGTAAATTGTCTTTATATTGTCTAACGAAACAGCATTTATTCTGTCAATAAACGCTTTAACACTCACTCACTCATATATATGGGTGGATATAAACGTTATCAAGTTTCTTTCTCAATCGAGAATTTTTTCCTCCTTCATGTTGATCCCTCGGAGGGAGATGTTTAGCTTCCGAAGCACGCTCGAGTCTTGACAGGTAAGCTACTCGACGTTCCTCAACCAACGAGCTGGTACTACTGTCATTGAGAGAGGGTGTACGGTGCCCCTAATATCCTTCAAGCTCACGTCTTGTGTTCAGGAAACCAATAAAGCTCCTTCCCTTCTAGTCAATTGCGTTTGAAGCCTTATGGATCTTCCCTTTTAACCGTATATACGTAGTCTCAAGTGAAGAATAATGAATGAATATATGTTTTACTAGGAAATTTGCTACTCGTCGGTGGTTTTTAATAGATTATAGAATTTGAAAGAATTAAAATCAAACTGCAACTTAAGTGGTTTATTGTGAGCTACAGAACTTCACATTAGTAGTTTCATGAGAAATAAACATTAAATATCAAATTAAGTGGTATTAAATCTATTGAATTAGTTCTACTTGTTATATTAGTTCAGTAATCCATTTAGTAGGAAGATTCCGTCATCAGTAGCTGAGCGGGTGCGAGTGCTTTTGATGAACATCATCAGGAATCTTCTAGAAAACTAAAGATGCAGATCAATCATAAATATAAAATTATCATTTGCATACCTTTCAGAGGAGTCCGTCGTCACTAGCAAGTCGAGTACCGGAGGCCAGAGCTTTCGACGGCCTTTGGAAGACTTTTTGGCGAGTACTGTTTTGACGGTATGATGATGATGTCTATATCGAAAGCGCTCGCCCCCGGTACTTGACTTGCTAGTGACGAATGAGTCCTCCGAAAGGAATTTTTTAATGATGAATTTACTATTACTATTAGCGAAAATAATCCTTTAGATATATTACCATAAATATAAACAAAATTACAAAGGGTCTGAATTGAGGAATTTTTGTAACAGTCTCAAAGGTCACTCATTCTTTCATGGTATCAGTAAATTGTTTTCAAGGTGTTTCAGCTGATCAATGCGCCTCAGAACCTCATAAATGTTTTCGATGTGTCCCAAAGGAAGTCCATCATAAATTCATTAATTTATTACCGTATGATAACAAACAAATCACCTTCATGATCGATTCGTAAACTCAATTTCATGGTGGTCGGGCGGAAGGCTGACATTGTTGTCAGTAAGCCTACGTAGACATAGACATCAAATGGGAGAAAATTATAGCAATTAAATAAAACCTCTACATTTTAGTAGCCTCTCTGATTTAAGTATTCCAACATAGAAGTGCGCACCAACCAAATGAAAATAATGAGCTAAAATGAAACACCAACAAACGATTCACTTCAAAGATTAAAAAATGTTGGTTTGTTGATGAGCTCAAAATTATCAAAGCTTCACACGCACTCTTGGAATCCGTTAGAACATTCCCTCTTGGGTATCTTTCCTCAATTAAATGTGTTATTCCGGCGATCATGGCAGTTCGCCGCAAATATTACCCTGATGTACAAACGTTTAGACAGAGACGTCCCATTTTGTGCGTACGAGTATATGTCAATGCCACACACATTTTGTTGCTTGGAAGCATCTTTCTTCATATCTTCAAAGTTCTCATTGTATCATTGTATAATATGGCCAACCATATCCAGTGTGCATGTATTCATTTCAACGTTTGATAGGGAGTGTTTTGTGGTTTTCATTTCTGGCACTTGAAGTAGATTACTATGAGAAGAGCTTGTGAGACAAAATAGAAGTATTGAATGATAAGGGTCCATTACTGACCAAATCAATGCTAAGAAGAAACCGACATGAGGCATGGCAAACACAATATGAAAAGACGGCTGTAGTGAAAGGTCTCTTCAGTATTGCGTAGGTACCTACTCCCAAAGGTAATACAAAACCGCAAGAGGAAGAGAGCGAAACAGTACTTACGGATACCCTTTCTGATCACAATGGGTCTGTGTCAATGGTAAAATGGCAGAAGAAGAGGAAACAAACTACCTATTTACTGGTAGGTACTAAGGTTTTTAGAAGTTATTAATTTGATTTAATGATTTATTAACCCTGAGTTAATGAACCTTCGTCGGTTCGAAATATTACAATTTTCGATTCCTCCCCCAACCGGTATCGTACGCTGCAGACGCCTAGAGAACTAAAAATGCCTAATGCCATCAATAATGAGTGATAAGCCCGAGAGAAAGGTGTCGGGTCATCTTCTTGCAGGTGAGGATACCTAACTGTTTTTCTAAAAGTAAGTGCGTCGAAACTACGTTGATTAGTAATAATAATAAAATAATACTTTTTTGCCATCAGCACTCGTAATATTGCAACAAGTAGAGAAATCGTCAAAAATATGGTTTGCAAACTATAACATAAAATATAATCATAAAATTGAGAATAATCAATCAAATAAGAAGTACAAACTTTATCAATGTACGAAAAATGCATCAACCTGTACCTACAATCCAATTTTCAATAAATATTTTCTTACACATTTCTTAAACAATGAGAATGAAGAGTCAAATTTACACACATCACTTTGAAGAAGATGGTTGGAAATATCAAAGGTGTTATAGTGGAGACTTCGTTTATAAAATGCAAGCCGGTGAGCTGAAATACACATGAGGTCAGTTCCGTGACGCGTTGAATAGGAG
This sequence comes from Adelphocoris suturalis, assembly GCA_030762985.1. Taxonomy (NCBI): domain Eukaryota; kingdom Metazoa; phylum Arthropoda; class Insecta; order Hemiptera; family Miridae; genus Adelphocoris; species Adelphocoris suturalis. Next base: position 43,701,471 of record CM061040.1, on the reverse strand, counting down.
TGGTTGAACAAAGAACACCAGAAGTTCCCCAAATTCCTCCTGGCATAGAGTAAAACCTCCAAGTTATAAAGGAAAGGGATGATGAGCACACCCAACTTGGAGAAACGCCCTCTACATGATGAATCAGCAGCCGCTCCTATAACTTCTCAGATCATCCTTGTCTGAATATTGAAGATATCTCCAATATTTCTTCTAGTACTCCAGAATGATATGCCATATCTGGCTCTCGAGACGAAGACACCAAAGTAGGCTGCTCTGACTGTCTCCTTCGAGGCAATCGATCTGAGTATACTAAGGTAGAAAACAGCGCTGCTAAGTTTTGACGCGAGAACACTGGTGTGTTCCCGAAAATTCAACCTTGAGTCGACAACAACACCATTCTCTCTAGAAGTAATCATCCTTCAAAAGAGAATGGAGTTGAATGCACAGCTGTTGATCTCGGTGAAAATAGAAGACACTTTGTCTTGTCATCATTTAACTGGAGGCCATTTATTAGCAACCATTTCTTAAGTTTCTCGTAAACTTGGTGACTTTTGCTGACACAGTCGTCTAGAGAATCACCTACCTCGACAAAGTTGGTATCATCAGCATAGTTCACTATTTTCATATTTTCGAGCATTATGGCTGGAGGAAGGTCGTTTACAATAATCAAAATGAGAAGTGGCCCCATAAGACTTCCCTGAGGCACTCCTCTTGTTGTGGATTGAACGGTAGAGCAGTGGGTCCCTAAGGTATCTTCTATAATGACTCGATTCGGCCGGGAGTCGAGGTAAGACATTGGACGCTAGAGCACTGGGTCCCTAAAGTATCTTCTATAAAATTCTTTTATCGATAATTCGTTTCTTTAGTAACAAGGGGACTATGGGCCAACGAACTAGTGACATTATCATGCAAATTATAATTCTATATTTATGATTGATCTGCATCCTTAGTTTTCTGGTAGATTCTTGATGATGTTTTTGCATCAAAAGCGCTCACTCCCTCTACTTATTCAGCTAGTGATGACGGAATCTTCCTACTAAATGGGCAAATGAACTAATATAACAAGCAGAACTACCGAAATTCGAGGAATTTAAGTTCAAAGAAATTGTTAAAAACCAATTTTATGACAATAAAGTCGAAGTAAATACAATTCGGCGATTCAAAAAGTTTAGATTTTTTTTTGCAGTTATAATGGATTTTTCAGCAAATCATCATGGCATTTGTGTAAGTTTTTCAGCATAACTTTTTGCTAACATTTCATAATGTCCTAGGTAACTGTTGACAATTTTGTTTTGACTAAAATTCTGGAAAACATTACAAATTTAACAAATTTTTGCTGTTTTAACAATTTTTAGTGATTTTTTAACACATTTTTTGAAAATTGACCAATTTAATACGCTCAAAGTTGCTGAATAAAAAACTCATCCTTTCATTTAAAAAGATTGATTTTTTTTAGCGCAAAAACGGGATTTTTATCTCAATCATCAGGAGAGTTATCGTCTGGAATGGTGTATTTATATAAGCGCTAACTTCAGGAATCGTTTCAGAACGCCTCAAAACGGATTTCAATGGAGAGATTTTTCAAAAATTTTTATTTAAAAAATTTTCCAGCCATTGCAATAGCTTCATTTTCGACGAAAATTTGCTAAAATGAACGTTGGATTCAGCACACCAAAAAGGGTCAGACACCAGCAAGCTCCGGTCGGATGCAAGACCACTCCTAAAGTTTGTTTTAGAGAATAATAGAAATAATGTTGATAAAATATAAAATCGTATCAATTATTGTAAATTTTGGAATGATATCGACTACTGCAGCTCAAATAATTTTGGGTTTTATTCTTTTGGTTTTTGAAAAATACCATAACATGATGTAAGACCTTTTCCTTAGAAATTAATATGACTGGTATACACTATGGTTGTAGGAATCATGTAAGATTTCTGTAGATATAGATGGTAGGTACCGATCCCAAATGCGTATGGTTTCCCATGCTTGAGAAGTACTGGTTAGGTAGTTTTAAACAAACACTCATTTGTGATGGTGTTTGAATCCTAGACACCAGGTATATGGGTCATTTCACGCGAACGGCCAAACTTTTTTTTTCGATATTTTTTAAAAGTCCTGATTTTCTAGTATGCTGTACCCATTGGTAATACAAGCTAGGAGCCAAATTTTCAGACCCCTTCTTAGCCAAGCCTTTTCTCTACAACTGTCCGAAGTTTAGGGCTGTGCGCCAAACACTAACTTTTGTTTTAATTGCTCAACCGTTATTGACAAAATTATACTAAAAAATGAACTTAAATTTCATTACAATTTGTAAAAAAAAATCAATAAAAACTGCACAAAAAAGGTGAAAAATCCAAAATCTCGTTTTGAATAGCAGCTTATTGTATGAAATAGGTACTTTTTTTAACATTTTCTTTTTACTCAAAAAGCTCAAATTTTAATACAATTTTACATTAAACAATATGATAATTTACAAAACTTCTCTCATACGACCATGCTTTATGACTGGAACTTTTTAAGTGTGTTCGATCAAACGATTTTGCAGTTCGACAGTGGTTGACTGCGCTCCATAGGCATCTTAATTTCCGTTCGATTACTGTCGACGGCGCGACAGCTCTGTTGGAACATCTTGCGTCAACTTGCGTTTATTTGGCGTGACACCACTCAATATCGTGTCACTCTAAATTTCGTGTTCACAGTCAATCTATCGCGAATCCCCTGGCCGACTTAACCGTTTACATTAAGGTATTAATTTAAATATATGGGTCATTTCATGCGAACGGCCAAACTTTTTTTTTCGATATTTTTTAAAAGTCCTGATTTTCTAGTATGCTGTACCCATTGGTAATACAAGCTAGGAGCCAAATTTTCAGACCCCTTCTTCGCCAAGCCTTTTCTCTACAACTGTCCGAAGTTTAGGGGTGTGCGCCAAACACTAACTTTTGTTTTAATTGCTCAACCGTCATTGTGTCCAAAAAAATAAGTAAGGTGGCCAATTCTTATGGTAAATTGTCTGCTCTTTTTGGTAGTTATATCTAAATTTTCAAAAAACGTAAGCTTCCTCACGAAAACTAAAAATAAAAACTTCTTTTTCACATTTCATCAATTTCGCATTTTTTGAAAAAAAAATTTTGATCTTAAATCATACCTATTAATATGTAGAATACGAGGTTAAGAGGACGTAATGGGCCGACAAACGGTTTGTCGCCAGTGGTACTTAATGTACGGCCTGTACTCCCAAAAAACGTAAGCTTCCCCATGAAAACTCAAAATAAAACTTCTTTTGCACATTTCATCAATTTCGCATTTTTTGGATAAAAATTTTTTGATCTTAAATCATACCTATCAGTATGTAGAATACGAGGTTAAGAGGACGTAATGGACCGACAAACGGTTTGACGCCTGCGGTACTTAATGTACGGCCTGTACTACCAAAATAAAAGAAAAATTGAATTTTCATGATAAAATTTGCACCTATCTGATGTGCCGTCAAATGTGAAGTTAGTTCTAAGCAAATTTGATAAACTGGGGACTTTATAATGAAAACTCAATTTTTATTTTATTTAGGCAGTACAAGCCGTGCATTAAGTACCGCTGGCGTCAAACGGTTTGTCGGCCCATTATGTCCTCTTAACCTCGTATTCTACATACTGATAGGTATCATTTAAGATCAAAATATATATATTTTTTTTTTTTAAATTTGTGAAAAAGAAGTTTTTATTTTGAGTTTCCGTGAGGAAGCTTACGTTTTTTGGCAGTACAGACCGTATATTAAGTACCGCTGGCGTCAAACGGTTTGTCGACCCATTATGTCCTCTTAACCTCGTATTCTACATACTGATAGGTATCATTTAAGATCAAAAAATTTTTTTTCAAAAAATGCGAAATTGATGAAATGTGAAAAAGAAGTTTTTATTTTGAGTTTTCATGAGGAAGCTTACGTTTTTTGTAAATTTAGACATGACTACCAGAAAGAGCAGACAATTTACCATAAGAATTGGCCACCTTACTTATTTTTTTTTTGGGCACAATAACGGTTTTTTTTTTTTTTTTTTTTCCTAGCTTGTAATGCACAATAGAAAATCGGTTGAGCAATTAAAACAAACGTTAGTGTTTGGCGCGATTATAAGATAATTAAGATGCCTATGGAGCGCAGTCAACCACTGTCGAACTGCAAAATCGTTTGATCGAACACACTTAAAAAGTTCCAGTCATAAAGCATGGTCGTATGAGAGAATTTTTGTAAATTATCATATTGTTTAATGTAAAATTGTATTAAAATTTGAGCTTTTTGAGTAAATAGAAAATGTTTAAAAAAGTACCTATTTCATACAATAATCTGCTATTCAAAACGAGATTTTGGATTTTTCACCTTTTTTGTGCAGTTTTTATTGATTTTTTTTAACAAATTGTAATGAAATTTAAGTTCATTTTTTAGTATAATTTTGTATATACATTTTTTAATGTTATATTTCATAGTTAATAAACTTTATTTGAGCAATATTCTGCTAAAAAATATCACTTTATCGATTTTTAGCCGTTTTTAGCCATTTTCAGGGATTTTTTGCGTATATTTTTTGAAATTTCACCAGCTTAATGAGCTTAAAAAGTGGTGGCCAACGAACTCATCTCTTCATTTTAGAAGCTCGATTTTTTTTTGCCGCAAGAACAGAATTTTTTCCTCATCCTAAGAAGAGTTATAATTTGGAATGACACACATATATATTACTAGCTGACCCGGCAAACGTTGTTTTGCCATATAAATAATTTCCTAGTAATTTCTAGTGTACCTGATACGGGATCTCGTTGTTTTATGTTTATGCAATATCCGTCTTGTCCCTTCCAGAATATTGGCGGATATTGGAGAGCGTCATATGAACGATGTGTGTCAGCAATGAACTGAAGATTATTATTTCTTCTACGAATCACAATTTCTCGTGGAGCTGTACAATCGCCAACCATGATTCCAGCAACATCATCAACAACGGGTGCATTGAATCTACGAATATGCTCTCCAGCTGGTGTTTTATCAGGATTAATGACGATAGCGTGATTATCGCTTTGTAATTGGTGCATATGTGATTTGAATATTTTCAACAACTCGTTGTGCTCGTTCAAATGAGCTCCGTGCTGTTACTACTCCGTGCTGTTTACTGGGTCGCAAACGGTAGATCTCTAAGGGTAGTTTAAAAAAAAAAACTTAGGGGTGGACTACCCCTAACATTTAGGGGGATGAAAAATAGATGTTGGCCGATTCTCATAGATACCGGATAAGCACAAAAAATTTCATCAAAATCGGTCAAAAATAAAACTAAAAAAATTTAGGAGTGGACTACCCCTAACATTTAGGGGGATGAAAAATAGATGTTGGCCGATTCTCATAGATACCGGATAAGCACAAAAAATTTCATCAAAATCGGTCAAAAATAAAATTAAAAAAATTTAGGGGTGGACTACCCCTAACATTTAGGGGGATGAAAAATAGATGTTGGCCGATTCTCATAGATACCGGATAAGCACAAAAAATTTCATCAAAATCGGTCAAAAATAAAATTAAAAAATTTAGGGGTGGGACTACCCCTAACATTTAGGGGGATGAAAAATAGATGTTGGCCGATTCTCATAGATACCGGATAAGCACAAAAAATTTCATCAATATCGGTCAAGCCGTTTCGGAGGAGTATGGCAACAAAAACTGTTGATATATATTATGAAAAAGTGTTAAAATCAGGGAATCGTTGCAGAAGACCACAAAACGAATTTCAATTTTCGAAAATTTTTGGAGCTATTGCAATAGCTTCAACTTCTTCGAAAGTTTGAAAAAAGAAGGTGTCATTAAGTTTAAGGTTACCGATCACTTGAAGTGTTGTTTATCATGGACTCACAATTGTGGAACTTTGTATCCAGGAAGCTCTTGGATTAGTGAGGTTCCTGCGAGGACACCACCTACTATTACAAGAAATACGTACCTTCCTCATTAATTGCATTTAATTTTAACAAAAATTATTTTTATTTTTATTTTTTAATAAACCAAAAAGGAGAGGATTTATCATCAAAGTTTATTTTAATTAATTTATGTTGACGTCACTATTGGAAACATCTACCTGTGATGAATCTTGATGCCCACCTTCCCACCCACCTACTTACGTAATAAAAATATAACTCCATCTTGATCTCGAAGTTTTTATTGTGCTCCCTAAATGATAATTCAAAACTCTATTTAAGTATAAGTTTTACGCAATCGTGAAATGATCTGGGCAAGGGTAGTACATTTAATTTATTAAGACTATGCTTACATTGTTTCAGATTTCGTCCCTTTACGTATGACGTTATGGGAAATCAGTCATCACGAAATGGTTTAGATCTCTCTGAAGATGGTAAGTTGAATAGTCTGATATTTAATTAATTATCGGTGTTAAAGAGCAATGTTTCTCGATCCTTTTTGACTATGTTATTCTTCGTATCGTAATGGAAAATTTAGTTCAAATTAGGGCAGAAAGCATGGGTTTGACACTGCTTTCGCCCCTCTCTAAATTGAGAAGCGCTTTACTTGGCTCAGTTTTAAAAGAATTAGTAGGTACTCACCCACGTTGGACACTGCGTGCGTGAGCTTTATCACCCCCATATTAGGCTAAGTTGATCATATGCTTCGTCAGCTCATCGAGTTCATACCAATTGAGAGAATTATCGAGATACAGACAAACGCACTGTTCTTTGTTCTGATCCGTAGTTGTATACTATAATGATGCTTTGATTCCTGGTTTATTAAATTATGTTTTTTCATCTAAACATCTAATGTAGGCCTGTGGGTAAGTTAAACCTAAACCGACAAATTTCGTTTTTTTCCGAGTCACACAAGCTTCTAGTGACGCCAAGGCGAACCCCCCCCCCCCCCCCCTCACTTTTCCATAGATGATCCGCTATGTTTTGTTGCTTACGTTGTGTTTTTAAAATATCATTAACCACCGCACATCTACAATTGTAAATCCTTTATAGTAAGCATGACATTCATATGCTCACTTTCCTATAGGGAACCAACAACTATAATAGTCTGTCACGAATTTCTTAGAACTTCACGTGCAGGCTGTGACAATCTTAGTGGTTGTCGTGATTAAATTTCTTATGAAATACGAGATTTAATCACTTGGAAATTTTAATATCTACCAATATCTTTATGATACTCAAATGGAGAGATAGAGAGGCAGGAGTCCCTGAATATTCTGTTGTCGAGATATACTGAATACAATTCAATTATACGTAAGAATATACCTTGAAAGAGTGAGGGTAGGTGATGATAGCAATCAGGATATATATTTAAATCTCACAGTCTCCCAGTTGCACTCGAAGGCGATTGATCCCCTACAGCTGCAGGCATGCGTGATTTATAAAGTCCGCTGTAAGAGTACAGCGGGAAGTAGTAATAACTACTGACTTCATTCCATTGAGAGTATACCGATGATTTTGACCTCGAGTCAAATATCGTTTAAATTATTCGGTGGGTATTACAGGGCTTGTGCATTCTTGTGAGCGTAGCATCAATGATATTTTTGTAGTGTGAGCTACAAAATACTATAAGACATGTCTGCGTGTGACGATGCACAACAACGTAGTTGAGAAAATGTTTCCAACAAATATTAGCCCTCCCGCCTCCCGTCCCCCCTGAAAAAATCGATGGAAACAGAATTTGAAAGGCTAATTGGAAGGAGCTACTGAAAAAGTAGACCCAGCAATGGCTGCGATAGAATGGAGTACACCAATTGTTGTAGCAACATAAAAACAATGAGGGGTTCGGCTCTGTGAAGATTGTCGTGTGACTATCAATCCTGCTATGGTAATTGACACTCACACAGTGCCAACTTTTGCTGAGTTAACGTCCGAACTGGTTGGTGGGGAAGAATTTTCAGTGATAGATTTGAAAGATGCATATCTCCAAATGGAAATAGATGATAAAAGCAAACAATTCGTGGTTATTGCAGGATATTTTCGTTATAATCGCCTTCTGTTTGGCGTATCTACAGCACCTGGTCTCTTTGAAAGATACTTGGAAGAGTTGCTCCTAGATCAAGAAGGTGTAGCCATAAATATTGATGACGACATCGTGACGGCACCAAACCGTCAGAAGCATATGGAAAGGCTTGAAATGCTAATGGAAAATCTTAAAAATGCAGAATTACGAGTCGAACGAGAAAAATTTGTCATTTTGAAGGAATCAACAACATTTTTAGGTCATCAAATAGATAAATTCGGTATTCATCCAAAAAGGTGAAAGAGGAGGAGGAAAAGGTGACAGCCATTAAAACAACACCAGCACCAACGAATGTAACGCAACTTCGCTCATTTCAATCAGTTTCCACGGGGAAAAAATTTCTAGGGTTACGGGTTGACTGTGCAATACTAACTCAGCTGACTGGCTCAAAAACTATCTGGAAATAGACTGAAGAAGAACAAAGAGTATTCGAATTAGTTAAAAACAAGCTAAGCATTGACAGTACTGTAGTAGGATAGGTACCTTATGATGAATCACTTCCAATTCTTGTCATGGCAGACACATCAGAAAACAGAATGGGAGCAGTGCTGGTATACAAATGCCAAGATGGGACTGAAAGACCAATTTATTAATCATCTAGAACCCCTTAGTATTCAAAACCCGAGCTGGTACCGGCAAGGTATGGTTGTCAGGATACTCCGCCAAGTTTTTTAGTAATCTGTCACAACACTCAAACCCCGGTCTCCACCCGGCAACGCCAATTCATCAACTAAGTAAAAACCCCAGTTCCTGACCGGCACGTCATATATTACTTTTTTCCATTATATTAATTATAAATGATCCCTGAATGTTTCCTCAGCAATTTGAGGGTTTTATTCAATACTAGCCTAGTTTTCTCGCTGGCTTCGCTCGCTCGGCGTGGCTGTATCGATCTGATGGTCTTTACTGTTGAGTGGGACATGTAAATTGATTAGAAACGGTGAATCGCTCACCCAACTGACCAGGGAGGGAGCTCATTCTGTCATTGGGACTCAGCAGTCCAATAATCTTATTTATGGTAGCTGGAATTGAAACCCCCTAGTCGTTGACTTTTGTTTGAGCCCACATAAGGATTTTCCTGTTGACATGGATATGTCTTTTGGCTGGGGGTCAAGGAATTTTTCGCGACACTTTTTTTTCCCGACCGACACTTTTTATCCCGACCGACCCTTTTTTTCCCGACCGGCACATTTTCTATTGAATTTCACGTACAACCAAGGCGTTACTAGGGAAGAGTAACTCCCATAGTTTTCATAGTAGGAAAATCGTTCGCCACTTTTTGGAATGCTCTCATTTTACCACGACATTTCATGACCTCTAAGCCATTGTAGTGTCAAGGAATGCTGATTTATTACTCTAAGTTATAAACTAATATTGTTTTGTAACCATAATGGAATAATCTTGTGAAAAGAAGGCACTACATGGTTGGTATACAATTAAGTAGTAGGTACCAACTGGTAAGCAGTAGGTACTAGACATATCCATGATCTTTTGTTTTTCCCATCAAGGGAGAAATTAAAATGCTTGATTTTTATAACCCCCCCTCAAACGTTGTCATTTTACGTTTCAAGTGCGTAGAATCCAAATTTGCAATGTCCGTCCGCCGTTCGCTGTCCGGGCCATAAAAGGCCTTAGAATTGACTTAAAAAATCCGTTCTTTCGCACATAGACTCCACATGGGGTCAAGTTGGTCCTAACTTCTCGCCAGCTCGATCGCTCCACACCTATGGGTTCTATGATGAGCCAAAAATAGGTGAAAACGTGTCTTTTTACATGTTGACATGGATATGTCTTTTGGCTGGGGGTCAAGGAATTTTTCGCGACACTTTTTTTTCCCGACCGACACTTTTTTTCCCGACCGGCACATTTTCTATTGATTTTCACGTACAACCAAGGCGTTACTAGGGAAGAGTAACTCCCATAGTTTTCATAGAAGGAAAATCGTTCGCCACTTTTTGGAATGCTCTCATTTTACCACGACATTTCATGACCTCTAAGCCATTGTAGTGTCAAGGAATGCTGATTTATTACTCTAAGTTATAAACTAATATTGTTTTGTAACCATAATGGAATAATCTTGTGAAAAGAAGGCACTACATGGTTGGTATACAATTAAGTAGTAGGTACCAACTGGTAAGCAGTAGGTACTAGACATATCCATGATCTTTTGTTTTTCCCATCAAGGGAGAAATTAATTTTTCAAGCGAGTTTTGGAACTTCTGCACACAATTGACATGGATATGTCTTTTGGCTGGGGGTCAAGGAATTTTTCGCGACACTTTTTTTCCCGACCGGCACTTTTCTATTGATTTTTACGTACAACCAATGCGTTACTAGCGAAATGTAACTCCCTTAGTTTTCATGGCAGGAAAATCGTTCGCCACTTTTTGGAATGCTCTAATTTTATCTTAACATCTCATGATCCCTAAGCCATTGTTGGGTCAAGGAAAGCTGATCTATTACGCTAAGTTATAAATTTTCTCCACACAAAATCCAACGCTCCGGCACTTTAGATTATTATTAACTCGAAAAGTGAAGGCTAGGTAGAATTTCTATTGATTTTTTACGTACAACCAATGAGTTACTAGGGAAGAGTAACTCCTATAGTTTTCATAGTAGGAAAATCGTTCGCCACTTTTTGGAATGCTCTAATTTTATCACAACATCTCATGACCTCTAAGCCATTGTAGTGTCAAGGAATGCTGATTTATTACTCTAAGTTATAAACTAATATTGTTTTGTAACCATAATGGAATAATCTTGTGAAAAGAAGGCACTACATGGTAGGTATACAATTGAGTAGTAGGTACCTACTGGTAAGCAGTAGGTACTAGACATATCCATGATCTTCTGTTTTTCCCATCAAGGGAGAAATTATAATCATCTTCAGGGAGAGGAAAACTGATTTGGGCGAAGCTTCCATATCATTTCATGGGAATCAGTAAATACTAATTTGGTAATGAGATAGGATATCAGGATTCCAAAAACATACTAGTTAATTTTTCTACCCCCCCCCCCCCACTCCCCCACCCCTCAAAACCACCCCTTACGGAGCAGGGGTTGCGCAATTTTGATGTGGCCTATATTTTGCGCTGGAAGTGGCTGGTCATATTAAAAAAATAATCGCGCAAAACGGTCAATCCGTTCAAAAGTTATGGAGGTACCCACATACAGACACTTTACTTATAAAGATTAGGAACGAAAAAATATTGGAATTTCGCTGAGGAAAATTTTGCTGAGGAAACTGTTTTTTTTTTTTTTTTTTTTTTTTTTATTCATTTATTTATTCATTTTTTTGTTCTGAAGTTGTTCAAAGTTAGCACATGGATGACGATGACGCAGGTGAAAATGTTAGTACAAGCAATAACTAGGTGAATGAAGAGTAACCGGATAAAGATAATGAGCAGGTTGAAGAGGATGAGAAAAAGGAAGTGAGTACTACAGGAAATTCATTATCGAGAACGTCAGTTGAATTAAATAATACCAGTGACTGGGAAGAATGGCTCGATGGGGATGACGGTTTCCTAATTATTTTATTTTCAAGAATTATTTTATACATATAATTCTGAACACAACTATGTAGACATATGTTATAAAGTTTCAAGATTGGTTTAGTTTTTTTTTTAATTTATTTGAATGAATTAAGTGAATTAAAAAAAAAAAAGTTCCAGCTCAACACGAGGAACTCAGATTCAATAAATATCATAATCTGATGAATTTCAAGAATAAAACTCTCTCTAAATTATGTCTAACCAACTCTAGATATAAGTAGAAAAAAATTAAAAATTTATTTGGTTGAAAATTTTATTTCAATGAAAAAATTAAAATTGAAAATTTTTTTATTGAGCTTCATGAAAAACGCTGAAATTGTAATGAAGTAACTAGCGGAGGGTATAGCAAAACTTAGTGGGGTAGCTGGAGAGATTGGCTTGTGGGTGTGAGACCGGGGTTTGAGCATTAGGACAAATCATCAATTTTTTTTTCTCGGACTGCTAAGGAAGCAGAAAAGCGCTATACACCGATTGGCTAGGAAGCAGCAGCATCAGTGCATGCAGTATCCAAATTTCACCAACATATATTCGGCAGAAAATTCACCCTGATTATGAACCACCACCGAACCACCGGAGCGCCGTTTAGGAGAGAAAAGAGACTCGTCATAAGTAACAAGTAATCGTTTAATTCGATGGGCACTAATTCTGAATGCATATCATTACGATATTGTGTTGAGAATGGAAATGAGGTTCACATTCGCAGATTTCTTATCGTGTTTACCAGCTAATGAAGCATCTCCAGAATATATTATTTTTACATTGAAAGCAGGGCGCCCTGACTGTGTCGATGTGTTAATCTCCAAAGAGACACTACAAAATGACACCAAAATAGAACCCATTTTGAAAAAATTATAGAATATGTACAAACGGCTTGGCCGTTCAAAGTACCTTACTAACTGATGAGATATGAAAAAAACAAAGATGAAATCGGAGTTGAAGATGGTTTATGGTGTTACGAGGTGGATGACTAATCATCCCTACGGCTCAGCGTAGAGAAATAGTGACCATGCTGCTTAGAGGATATCCGGGAGTGGAAGCTGTGCGAACATTAGCTCGCCGTTATGTGTAGTGGCTGAGGATTGATGAGTATATAAATGTTTTCGTGCAAGAGTATGCCGTGCCAAGAAAACATATGAACAAGAAACCAAATGAACCGTCCTTCCTTCGTTACCCATGGAATATTCCAAATAGACCACGGGAACGAGTACTTGGATTTTGGTGGTCTACTGGAAGGCCAGTACTGTTTACTAGGAGTGTACGCCTATTAAAAGTGAGCAAAAGTAGCAGTGTTGAAAAATATCCTAGCAAGCACTGTAATCAGTACATCAATAACTAATGGTTATTATCTGAAAATTGTGTCAGATAATGACCCACCTTATGCTTCAAGTGAATTTGAGAACTATGTGAAAGAATGTGGGATTTCACACACTTTTTCACCCCCGTACTACCCCAAAAGTAATGGATTGTTCGAGCGGTTCATAAGAACTCTAAAATTCAGAGTGAAAGCCAGTCAGAAGCACAAAAAATAGAATAGCTATTCTATGTTCTGTGGTCAGAAGGAAGGTAATTATATGAAAGACGCATTGCATGATGTGTTGTTTACTTACCGTAATACACCTCATGGGGCCACGGGACGCCCAGCCAAACTATTTATGTGACGACGAGAGTCATCGACATTGGACAACCTGGAACCTAATCCAAGGGGTGTGGTGGAACGGAGGAAGTGGTCTCAGAAAGAATATCACGATCGAGGCTCTCAGGATCGGCAATTCAGTGTGGAAAAAGAAATGTGGAGCAGGGATATAGGCAAGAAGATCTGGGTTCCAGGAATCGTATCGTGACAATTGGGTTCTGCGCTTTGTGAAGTGATGATAAACGGGGGGACCACCAAAAAGCATGAGTGTCACCTGTGAAAAAGGACTGGTGCGTTGGACATAGAAGAAAGGGTACAGGCGGAGCTCGACCGAAACCAGTTTAATAATGATGGTCAGAGGTCTCAAGTGTGAACTACAAGATACTATAAGACATGCCTACGTGTATGATGCATAACAACGTAGTTGTGAAGTTGTTTCCAACAAATATTGTAAAGTTTGAATTGAATGAAAACCGAAAATTATTAGAAGATAATTAATTTGTACTCTGTTCATTGTCCGTAAATCGTCAGCATAAGCTATTTTATAATATTCTCTTCCCTGGCGATAAATAATACCGTGGCTGCAAGTATACTTCCAATTCTCCATCGTAATGTTTACTTTGACATAAATATTATAAGCTCAAAACTCGTCACGAAATGGAGCACCAGTACAACTCATAAAACGTGCTTGGTTACTAGGGAATGATTTTTCAGTCACAGCTTCATTTATATTTAGATGCTTCAAGTTTGCTACTCATCCTTGATACCTACTAGCCGGTCACCCGTGCGTTGCACGGACCCACCTGTACGGGTTAGTTGATGCATAGACTGTTGAAATAACTATATCCAGACTGAGGGGCAATGTTATACCAGCCAGGGGTTATCTTGAGCAACAAACATTTACAACTTGTAAAACAAATAATCTTCTCTATTGGTATGTATATGTCGATAATATTATCATCTTACGGAAGGGCACAGAAAGATCACTAAATTCTTTTCACGAAAAAATCAATAAATTAGATCCCTTTATCAAATTCACCCTTGAAGTTGGCGGGAATAAGCAATATATCTTTGATCTGTCCATCTATTTGATAAACGAGAAGCATGATTTTTCAATTTATAGAAAAGATATATATAGGGATAAAACGATCCATAGTACTTCAAATCGCCCTTTAGAAAATAAGCATTCAGCTTCTCATAGTATGATCAACCAAGCACTATCTATTCCAATGAGTGAACGAAATTTATCAAAAGAAAAATCCATTATCAAAAGCATAGCGGCTAGTAATGGCTACGGAGGAAATCTCGTTTATACCATACGGGATAAGGTTCCTAGGAAAAAGAGAAGAGATAAAGTTTCCAATCTCGTTAGGGAAGATGGAACTTTAGAAGAAAAACGATGAATAAGTATACCTTATTACGGGAAAATTTCTGATTAAAAAAAATTTGGAAAATTGAATTGGAAAATTTGGAAAAAGAATGAAAAATTTAATTGGAAAAATCGGAAAAAATTGGAAAATTTTTATCGTCGAGGGGTTACAAAGTGAGTTTTAAAACTAGAAATAGTCTTAGAGCATTTCTAGGTTCCGTTAAAGACAAAATCAATGTTCAGGATAAAATTGGGGTTTATAAACTAAAATGTCCTAGCAGCTACGAATATTTGCGTGTTAGCAACCATAATAACAAAAGTTCGAGAACTAAACGAATCTGATGCGAAGAATAGCGCCGTTTATGAAGTAGAAGGATATTTTGGAGGTTCAGACCTAGCCTATGTTGTGCGCCAGAACTCTCTGATCATTTTCTGAATCGGTCCAGCCGTTTAGCCGTTTATTGGAAACATAGGTACATAGAAACATACATAGATTCTAGGAGGAGATGTGTCTTCTGAAGAAAGCGATCACTTCTCTCTACCAGTTAACAAAGAGGGTTTGGCATGGACGGTGGATCCAGCCAATCAGTCAATCATGATCAGTCAATCAGTGTTATATGACTTCCAAAGCAGGCACGATAGTTTTTTAGAGAGTTAAGAGCTGTACGACAGGGACCAGCGTTTGAAGTCAGTGAAGACTTAGCGGCACTAAGGTAGGCGATGGAAGAAGAAGCGATACGACAGAGACACGAGGTAGAACACGATTTTCTGAACACCACATTGGAAAAGCTCCCAATTCAACGGCAAAGAGCAATAGGACGAGCAGTCCTGAAGACAGCGAAGATAAAAACATCAGGTTGGCTCTCCACCCTTGTATTAAAAAAGCACAATTATGACTAGTCTGCTTGCGAATTTCGAGACACCTTTGCCATCCGCTACAAGAGAGAGCCAGTTGAGATGACAGTTGCATGTGATGGGTGTGGCAACCGTGAATTCAATCTTGATCATGCCCTGAACTGTAAAACTGCTAATTACATGAAGGCATAATGAGATACAAGACCTTATAGGTGAGCTCATGTCATCCACATGGGGCAACAGCATTAACGATCCAGTAATTCTTGAACCATCTCCAATCACACCAGGCATCAGAGGGGACCTTTCGAAGCGTGTGGGACCGACAGAGTGGAGCGTTGTTCGACGACCGTGTCTCTGACACTGACGCTCCCTCATACATCGATAGCACAGTTGCGGTATTCTTCACTGGGGCTGAGGAGGAGAAAAAACGAAAATATCTGGCAGCATGTGAGCAGCGACACGTATCATTTACTCCCCTAGTCTGCTCGGTCGACAGCCTCTTCACCCCTGGTGGCCTTTACCAAAGTTTTCGCGGAAAATTGGCTGAAAAATGGTTCAGATCACAAGGCCAAATAAGAGGATGGCTGAGGGTGAGAACTGGATTCGCAGAAGTAAGAGCAGCATCCATGTGCAACAGAGAGTCGCAAAAGAAATGGATCTCCGCCGAAGATTTGATAGGGTTTGGCGATGGGGCCCCGTCATTTTATTCATCTCATAATGTGCTGGAGAGACCCTCTGTCTAATTCCATATTTCTAGGGTGGAAAGGAGAGAATTTAGCTCACTCAGTTGATCAGGAAAGAGCCCATAATTTTATTCGTATCTTGATGTCCCAGACGGTCAGCCAATCAAATTTCAACACCCTTGGGTAAACAGGAGAGAATATTCAACTTTCTTTTTTTAAATTATTTCCTACTATTATCATTATTTTTTCATGTAATCATTTTGGTTTATTATTTCCAATAATAAGCCTTTGTAATCGTATAGGAAAAATCTTTCCTGTTATTTAGTACCTACGTTTATTAATCAAACAAAAAATGGCGTGTGGGAACTAAAGAAATGAACAACGTTAAGCGGGAAGCCGAAATTGAAGTGTCAGGGAATCGTAATGTAAATATGAAGATTGTTTATTTATGGCATGTAGCAGAAAAAATTTTGATTTCTCCCTTGATGGGAAAAACAAAAGATCATGGATATGTCTAGTACCTACCTACTGCTTACCAGTTGGTACCTACTACTCAATTGTACACCAACCATGTAGTGCCTTCTTTTCACAAGATTATTCCATTATGGTTACAAAACAATATTAGTTTTTAACTTAAAGTAATAAATCAGCATTCCTTGACACTACAATGGCTTAGAGGTCATGAAATGTCGTAGTAAAATGAGAGCATTCCAAAAAGTGGCGAACGATTTTCCTACTATGAAAACTATGGGAGTTACTCTTCCCTAGTAACGCCTTGGTTGTACGTGAAAATCAATAGAAAATGTGCCGGTCGGGAAAAAAAAGTGTCACGAAAAATTCCTTGACCCCCAGCCAAAAGACATATCCATGTCAAAAAAAAAAAAAAAAAAAACATTTTCTTTCAAACTTTGTCAATTTACGTTTCAAGGTGGGTAGAATCCAAAACTGCAATGTCCGTCCGCCGTCCAGGCCATAAGAGAACTTTAACTTGATGAGCAAAATACGCCCTTCCCCACATGAACTCCACTTGGGGTCTAGTTGGTCCTAGAACCTAGCCAGCCCGATCGCTTCTGACGCATCAATGCTATGAACCAAAAAGGGCCAAAAACGGTTTTTTCCGCATATTTTTCCTGATACATAGGTTTTTCTATTTCTATTAATTTTCATGTACAACCAGTGCGTTACTAGCGAAGTGTAACTCCCTTAGTTTCCATAGCAGGATAATCGTTCGCCACTTTTTTTAAAGCTTTAAAGCTTTTTTGGTACTGGTAAAAGCGTCCCGGTCTCTTCAACCTCAATATAACCTTAGATAATCATAAGTGATTATAATATTACTATAACTTAATGTACCTATATATGAGTTTGATTGCTGGCAGTTATATTAATTAAGAATGAAATTCCATGAAGGCACAGCGATGTTCCGAGGGAAATGTTAGGTACTTGGTAGGTTTCTTTACGTGGCTTAATCGTTAACTAGAATGGCGATAAAACATTGGTGCGAACATTTTAATAAAACTTAATTGGCACCCGTTGTGAGAAAAGGCTCAGTACGGGCTGTTGTATTATTCCATTGAATGATTAAGATCCGTTGCACAGTAAAGTAGTGTCTGCCTCTCCAAAGGTTCACTTGGGTTGCTCGGGAAGTGATTAGTTGTTTCCCCGAGGCGAGCCTTGAGGACCGACCGTTCTAGCACACCCTTCAATTCTCATTGGGTATGATTTCTGAAGCGTTGAATCCCTGAAGGACGAATCGATTCCTGAAGCCCTCCAGTTACTGAGTTCAAATGAAGTTGGACCAAGACGATTAAAACTACGATAAATAATAAACTATAGGAGAGCAAATAGACAAAAATTAACGAGAAATCATGAAAAAAGGTACTTGTTGAAGAAATAATGTTATAACTCTGTCGTGGGTTGCACTCCACTGATTATCGAATCGTTATTATTAGAATCAACTGTTTTGTAACTTGGAAAATTGTTTAGTTTGACCCGAGGATCAATACTGTGAAATTACAGATTATTGTGAAATGAGTGATTGAAAGAGAGAATAAAAATTAGTTCTAAATAGTTGGGTGTACATAGTTTCTTAACCCTTGTTAAACATACTAAAACCAAACCTAACATAAATGCACGTGGATTCTTCCAGAACTGGTATCCAGTTACTCCTGATGATTTGAAAGAGAGTGGGAGATTGAGAGGGAGGGATAGAGAGAGAGAGGGATAGAGAGAGAGAGAGAGAGAGAGAGAGAGAGAGAGAGAGAGAGAGAGAGAGAGAGAGAGAGAGAGAGAGAGAGAGAGAGAGAGAGAGAGAGAGAGAGAGAGAGAGAGAGAGAGAGAGAGAGAGAGAGAGAGAGAGAGAGAGAGAGATTGACATGTTTATTGACCTGTACAATTTCGGACTATAAAGTCCACTCTTACAACTATACAGAAAGATATATAAATGAATGTAATAATTATAATTTAGGTGAAGATTAATATTGTATAGATATAAAGTTATGGTATCGCCTCAGATTTCGCAATAATTTAACTAAATTGTTTTTTAAATGGTGCCACAAAAAAAAAGTTTAAGTTTAAGTTTTAAAAGTTTGAATAAATCAGGGTGTTCATTCAGAAGACTTTGAATGAGGAAACTCTCTGAATAAATTGTGGTCCTGTGTTGAGGTATTTGTCATAGGTTTCTTACATTTCTAGTTTGAACATCATGAATGGTACTTCGAATTATGTACATTTTAGCTAAATATTCTGGCTTAAAAAACTTTGTAATTTTAAACGTAAGAATAGCTAAATTGAATTTCCATCTTTCCTTTATTTTTTGCCAGTTTAGTTGTTTGTAGTATGGAGTGACGTGATCATCAAGACGCAATTTGAAAATAAAACGAATTGTGGCATTTTGCGCCTTCTGCAACTTGTCAATTCATTCACATCGCACATTACACATGAAGAATAGTTAAAATAAGGCATAATTAAGCTCATAATAAGTTTTGATTTTATAGCTACTGGAAAGCTAACTGCAATACGCCTAAGCTGATGAAGAGAACTGTGTATTTTTTTACATGTCATTTGAACTTGGTTTGACCATGATAAGTTTACATCAACATGTATCCCAAGATTACGTACATTTCGTTCAAAATCTAGGCTTTTCGAGCTCAGTATTACAGGGTGTAACATACCTATCACGATATAAATTATTTAGTATACGTCTATTTCCAATTATAATAGTTTTACTTTTAGACGCATTAATTCTCAAAGAGTGTTTCAAACACCAATCCACTAAACTCTCTGATTCTAGGTTAAGTTTCGCTATAGTTTCGTTAATGAGATGAGCTTTCGTAGATACATAAATTTGAAGATCATCAGCATACAACATTAGGGTGGTTCAAAAAAAAAAAAAAAAGTTCTGGGATTTCTGGTCCCCATTGTTTTTTTGCTTCCTCGGTATGTCAGGATGACCCTCCTAAATTTTTAGCAAAAAATATTAATCCTAACCACTTTACCTGGGTCGATTTTGGCCAGTTATCGACCGCTATCGTAAACCAACCTCAAAATTGGTGCCGAGGTGATGATTTGAAGGACGGATTTCAATTTTTTTGGGTCAATTTATGGGTTTTCGCATACGCTGAACACGATGCAATTATTTATTTTACGCTCCCTCTACTAGTTATCCAGTAAACTGGCAGAGTGCGCTGCTTGGAGATAAGTAAAAATCGAAAATTTCATCGAAAATGCTGTCGCCTGGTTAAGAATTGTACTAGAAACATGCTATTATGGTCGGATAATATGCTTTGGCATGTTCTGACCATGATTCCGTTTTTTACTATACTTTTCCTCCGATGATTGCTTCGTTTATCATCCACAAACCTCAAATTAATTGTAGGGTAATAGACAAATTCACCCTAATTTCACCGGAAATTATGTCGCGTTGATAATTTAAGGTTCCAAATACCTTGTGTCAATAAAATTTGGTATTTTCCAGGATACTCGGTACAAAGCCGTTGGTAATATGGCAAGGACTTGAACCGGCATTGTACTTATTCGCTTAACGACCCGATACCATTGTACAAGCTTTTACACGTGACCGATACGGCTGACAATAGCTAACCCTACGCTCAAACGATCCAATCACAGTTCAGACAATTCAGAACTACGAATTTGACCCCGGAAAACCGATAGAAACTAAGGAATTTTACAGAAAAAAGTTGAAATTTAGCTATTTTCTCCATTTTGCCGCTATATATGGCAATAAGTAAAATGCCGGTTCAAGTCCTTATCAAATTACCAACGGCTTTGTACCGAGTAACCTAGAAAATACCAAATTTTATCGACACAAGGTATTTCGAGACCTTAAATTATCAACGCGACATAATTTCCGGTGAAATTAGGGTGAATTTGTCTATTACCCTACAATTAATTTGAGGTTTATGGCCGATAAACGAAGCAATCATCGGTGGAAAAGTATAGTAAAAAACGGAATCATGTTCAGAACATGCCAAAGCATATTATCCGACCATAATAGCATGTTTCTAGTACAATTCTTAACCAGGCGACAGCATTTTCGGTGAAATTTTCGATTTTTACATATCTTCAAGCAGCGCACTCTGCCAGTTTACCGGATAACTAGTAGAGGGAGCGTAAAATAAATAATTTCATCGTGTTCAGCGTATGCGAAAACCCATAAATTGACCCAAAAAAATGGAAATCCGTCCTTCAAATCATCACCTCGGCACCAATTTATATGTTCGTTTACGATAGCGGTCGATAACAGGCCAAACTACCCAGGTAAAGTGGTTAGGATTAATATTTTTTGCTAAAAATTGAGAAGGGTCATCCTGACATACCGAGGAAGCAAAAAAGCCCAGAAATCCCAGAACTTTTTTTTTTTTTTTTTTTACCACCCTAATACTACTTATATGAGAGTACAATATCGACCTAAACATTTTCCAATAGAGTTAATGAATAAAATGAACAGCATTGCGGACCTTACAGACCCTTCAGGAACGCCATTATAATTCAATTTCCATTGAGAAAACATTCCTTCTGGTGTTTCAACTTTTTGCATTCTATGTGTTAGGTACGATTGAAACCATGATAATTCACTCCCAGCAAAACCAATGGAATGGAGTACACTCAACAGCAGTTCGCGTCTTACTGAGCTGAAAGCTCGAGAAAAATCAACTACAATTAAAATTGTTACTTGACATCATCAATATTTTTTCTGATGTCATCGGTCACACGTATTAGCGCAGTTTCTGGACATACCAGTGTCTGTTAGCGGACTGGTACTTGTCAATCAGATTATGCTCATCTACAAACTCAGACATCATTTCATATACAAGTCTATCCAGTATCTTACCAGGTACCAACAATGTATTGATTGCACGATATTCATCTAATGATTAAGGATTACTAGTTTTTGTAATTGGCACAATTATGTATAATTTCCAAAGATCTGGATGATTTCCAAAATGCAAAGATGTATTATGTATGTTGGTAAAAACAGGTAATTTTGAGTCGCCTAAAAGCTTTAAAAAATTGCGCCGATATTCCATCAGAACCAACGGATTTTGATGTGACTCGATTTAATGATTTTTTAATTTTTAATTTTTTAATTTAATTTGGTTAAATTTGAAGATATCCAAGATGTTTTGAGCATAAGCATTATATTCATCAAGAGTTACAAACGGAGTAGCGGTGCTCGATGAGCAACAAAAATAGTCATTCAGATCATCAAGAGGAAAATTCAGTTTTATTACATTTGAGCGGCTAGATCCTAGTCCATAATTCTTAAATATTTTCCACAGTTTTGCTGGATCGTGTATCAGTGGGAATAGCTTATGAAAATGCTTAAATTTTTCGTTTCTAATTTTTTGATTGACTTTGTTCCTAAATTTTTTATATGGTTTCCAATTTTCATCACTTTTATTTCGCCTGAACTTATTGCGGCATTTTTCAATTTCATTAGCATTTTTATTTCAACTCTAAGCCATGGGGCAGGTGGTCTAGTAATTCTATATTTTATTAATGACCCTTACTTATCGTATAAATTTTGAATAATAAATTAAAGTAAATGATTCTACTTTCTTGTTAATATTTTGTTCATTGAGAACAGCTGACCAATCTATATTTTTCAAATCATTTTTCATTGTTTTGAGATCACCTTTTCTTATATCACGAACATAAATAGTTTTCTTTGGACGAGATTCTTTTTCGATAGTTAATATATAAAAAATTAGATCATGCGCAGAAAGTCCGGGGACTGGAAATTGTGCAAACTTGATCCAACCAATCAATTGAACTTTCAGAAGTTTTTGTGTGGTGTGTGGTTTTGAATGGTAGATTTATCATATTATGCGAATGGAAAAGTCTGTTCAATTCCGAAGTATACGAGTTATTTATGTCGGCTAGATTAGTGTTGAAATCTCCGAATAAAGAAACTACTTCATATCGGTGCATTATTTCAGATAATATATCGAAAATAGTAGAAATACCTCCAATTTTTGGGGGTCTATAGACCAATCCGAGTAGGCACCTCTTTTTATGAAAGGAGAACTCGATCAACATATATTCGGGTGATCTTGAATGTTCAGACTACGATGCATGTACTATTTTGTAATTTTTGAGTGAGTAGTGTATGTATAGGCATACCTTCCTCCACCGATTCCTGTCCTATCTACCCTAAGAAGATTATAGTTTTCTAATTCAAAAGATTTGGAATTCAGACGGGGCTTGAGAAAGGACTCAGAGACCCCAATAATGTCTACAGTTTCATTTTCAAAAATATGTTTGAACTCTTCAAAATGAGCAACAAAAGATTGAGCATTTACATGCGCAATTTTTAAATTGTCATCAAAACCAAGCATACAGCTTTTCAAATTAGGATAATCAAACAGGGACACTTAGCATAAAAATAAAGAGAAATAATGAAAAATAATATATTAACTTTGTTTTGTTTAAATCGTAAGAACTGAATACATATCTTTTTTATTTTATTTCAACATATTGGTTTGTTCTTTTGAAATAATGGATTTTGGCAACAGGCAAGGTTTTTGATTTACTGTGGGGATTTTTCTTTCGCCTCCGTAATCGTCTTGAGTTCGAGCAGTTGTTTAGATGAACGTATGATGATGGGTGGGTCCTTCCGGTCTTCACTTTTCTTTAACATAATTTTACCATTGTTAACCCAGGCGAATTTATACTTGTGTTCATTCTTGAAGTCTTTGGCATATTTGAGAAGTTTTTGGTTTTCATACGTAAGACTGTTGTTAAGAAATATACGTTCATTTGGTGCGTCTGTGCCCAAACCAAGAAGATGAGTTGATAGATCAGTAGATTTTCCAGCCACAATGAAGGCCTTCTTATCGAGTTTGCGGACAAATTCAACTATGATTATGCCAGGGAGTTTCAGAGTGACGTTCGAGCGAGTTTGGTATATAATATCGCTAATCATTTCCATCTTCATATTGAATTTTATGGCGGTACTAATCTTCGCAACGATGTCTAGTAAGTTTTCATATTGTTCAGCGGGAACCCCGACTATTTCTACGATTGTTTCACGCATTTGTTGTTGAATTTCGTTTGATTTCATTTTGACATCTTGCATTTCATTTTGACAGAGTTTAACTTCTGTTTGGAGATCATCGAGTTTGGAGATATTTTGTTTACAGACTGTTCAACATTTGAAAAGGCGACAGTGTTTTGATCAATGATAATATATCAGAATATTTCGTGAGGTTGTCAGCAAGTTCTTTGACATCTTCCCGGATCGCAGCGTTGGACTGGTTGATACTCTCACGTATATCTTCCATAATCTCAAGTAAGGTTTCATGAGTTTGATTTGACGTACCTTGATCACTTCCCGATGAGTCGGTAGGAGAAGAAATTAGCCTGGAGCGTCAACGTGCCTTCCCTCAGGGGTCACAATAAAACAGTTAATTTTCACTTTTTATAAACATAAGATCTTCTTTTGCAAGATTAGAACATTTTATATGCCAAATAGATGAACACTGATGACAAGTAGCACGATAAGCATTGTTCGCGAACCCGAGGCAACATTCTTTGCATTTTAACGACATGTTTTGATATGCGGGCGAGACACGATGTTTACTGTTCGGCTTCTAACCTGACACTGAGAGAGAGAGAGAGAGAGAGAGAGAGAGAGAGAGAGAGAGAGAGAGAGAGAGAGAGAGAGAGAGAGAGAGAGAGAGAGAGAGAGAGAGAGAGAGAGAGAGAGAGAGAGAGAGAGAGAAGATTGAGAGAGATTTTCAAGTCAACAATTTCAGTTTATGTGGATGATTACTACATAGTTCCTAATGCTTAATAGTTTGTGTTTTTAGTTAAAATGCTTAATTTTATCTATGCTACTCCCTTACCCTAAGAATTCTATATAATTACTAATTATTATACGTAACATTGAAGTGGGATTGGTTGAAGTGTATGATATTGCTAATAGTGATTGATTTAGAGAAACTATAAACTAAGTAGACTTGGATTTTCAGTTAGCACTAAGTTGTGATTTGTCATGTCATTAAGTACAAATGCGTCACGCTATACGTTGTTATTTTGTCAAAAAATACCATGTGATTATTTATTCCCTATAAGAGCTGATTGAGTAGCAATAATTCATTTTGAGTTGCATTTTACATTATTTTTCTCTCACTTGCCACTTATCGAATTGCATTTCCTAGTGTTGCTGCACTTGAAGAATATCCATCCCGCAAATGCTTAAGCTATAGTAAATATAATGAGTAGATCAGTTGGCTCCGTTTTTGGAATACCAGTGAATCAAGGAATTGGGGATCTCAAGAAGTGCGAAGAGGCATTTTGGAGATTATACGCTTTCCCAGTTGGCCTCCTGTTATTATCCGTAATAACTAGATTATAGTAGAAACTCGATAAATTATTACACATACACTTTAACGAGTTCCCGCAGTTACTATGTAGGTATTACTTATGCACGATACATTAAATGATTTCTCACGTTAACAGTAACATATAAATTTGTTCGTTTACTAAATACACTTTTTAACACAGAATGTGTTTTAGCCATGGACTAACTAGCCGAAAATGGAACGCGGGATGGGAACAAAATGTGTGACGGATGATTTTCACGTACAACCGAGCCGTTGGTAGGGAAATGGAATTTCCGCCATTTTAATCGCACAGAAATCGTTCACCATTCGTTGGAAAGCTCTTGATTTATCACGAATTTATTTCGTTTTTTTTTTTTTTTTCGTAGTTTCATACTATAACTATATAAATTGATGTTATAAATGAATAGTAAACAATGACGCTTGTTTGGTTGTCACTTGGTTGCGCGACAACGCAATTTTCGTAGTTTCACACTATAACTATATAAATTGATGTTATAAATGAATAGTAAACAATGACGCTTGTTTGGTTGTCACTTGGTTGCGCGACAACGCAAACACATGTTATAAATGAGTAGTAAACAATGACGCTTGTTTGGTTGTCACTTGGTTGCGCGACAACGCAAACACATTCTGTGTTTCAATAATTTCGTCCGAAGTATGTAAATAGAGGTAACCGGGGGTCCAGGGGGCTTGCCCCCTGGCGAGGCGCGGAGCGCCGTTTTTTTTTTTTTTTTTTTTTTTTTTTTTTTTTTTTTTTTTTTTTGCCTGGAAAATATACTGGTGGATGCTATGGTGTTAGTTTATTTCAGTAATTATGATCATTTCTAGAGATTTCAAGTTATCTCGTTACCAACAATCAGTAATCATATGAATAAATCATTCTTGGTTTTGAAGTTAAATTTAAAGTTGTTATTAAATCTAGTTTTTATCTACACATGGTGTCAGGTGTACCTAAGTACAAAGATAGTGTTACGTGATCATGCCTGAAGAAAATTTGACATCAAGGATGTCGGTAGGAAGGAGAAAGACGAAACAAAAGTCCGAAGACGATTAAGCTAATGAAAGTACTGAAATTGGCCATGTTTCATTTTGTGTAATGATGCGGTTGCCAAGTAGATAACAGGAGCCTAGTCATTTGTCGGTTGGGATGTCGAAACGGAGATACTCTATCACGTACCGAGTGACTGGAGCAAGAAGCAGAAAATCGTTACCATCAAGCCCAACGGGCCTACCCTAATTCTGGATGTCTAGGATGTCGGTGACAACGTGGATCTGGAGCAAATCTGCCTAATATGATAAAAATTATCTGCGGCAAGCGATATCTGAGCTAAAGAGAGTGGCAACCAACATAATCAAGGTCATGACCGCAACCTTGTCAAGGTGCGGGAAAAGGGCCACGGAGTTATTCAAGTTGGGCATCCCGGCAGGAGTGCTCCGTGGCATCACCACCCGCTTCCTTATGGGGACATTACCTTAACTGATTTTAACGGATTTTATAGGTGCACTTCTTATCCCACTCTTCCTCCTTCTTCTGCAACTTCCTTCATCCCTAGAGCCGGCATTGGGTAAACCTGGTTTTGCTCCCCACTTTTCTATTTATTTTACAAAATTTAATGCTGTGCCTCCTCCACAACATCAAATTTAAATTATTTTTTTAAAGTGTGTATAGGTTGCTAGGGTAAGGTAATTTTCGTTCTTATCACTTTGGAGCTACTTCATAACCCTACCCAAGTCAAGGTGATACATCCGTAGTGCAGCCTGGGCACTCTCTGGGTGAACAGAGAATAGTTGCAGAAGCTGTGTTGGGAGGCTCGTGTAGGCTCGTGACGTGACACCAACTGACTCAAAACCCAGCTCATCTGCTGAAATCGCTGCTGCTCTGCACTCTTCCTAGGGGATAGAATGGGCTTCGTATTAGGTCCCATGACTATCGGGTTTTTTTTTCCCTATGCTGTCTGGGTGACTACAGTTCACCTCATTGCTGTGTTAATGGGGTAGTCGAGGGCCAATTTACACGGTTTTCCAAGCGTATAACAGGCACTTTGTCATTCAGCTGTGGGATGTCGAAAAGGAGAGACTTTACCACATGACGAGTGACCGGCACAAGAAGCGAATATGGCGCTGGTGATAAATAAATAAAACAACTTGACATAGTGGTGATAAGATACTCTGCGGAATTTGAGTCATTCTTATATGCGGGTTTCACGGGTTCATGTGAAACGCGTGAGCTAAAACACATGCTGTGTTGCAATAATTTCATTCAAAGTATGTAAATAGAGGTAATCGTGGGTCCCATAGGCGAGGCGCGGGGTGTCTTTTTTTATGGTGGAAGGTTTTCTTAACGCCCAAATACTTCATATTTTGTACATAAAGGTTTGCTGAGAACATTTTTATGTATTTCTGATAATATTCAATACCCTAGCTTGTTGAATTATCTTACATAGATGTTGTAACATCCCATTGATGTTTTGTTTCTTTTCCAGTAAACTTCGACCACTTTCAAATCTTGAGGGCTATAGGAAAAGGAAGCTTCGGAAAGGTAAATCAGATCTATCTCAATCAAATCATTTCTTATAAATATCGAATTCTTTAGTCAATGTACTCTAAAATGTGTACAGGGGTGTTCCATCAAAACAAAAAATTACACACATGATGTGATACAAGAGAAAAATGTAATACTAACAATCAAAATAATACTAATACACAAGTTATAGTATGAAACATGATATAAAGCTGCAAACCAACATTGTCCACGTAACTGCAACAATTAACCACACAAATTGATAGGTGCCCCCTGAGTAGTCAAGAAACTAAATGAAAGTACTCAATTTTCCGTCTGTTGGTGCCTAATCATGCATAGACTTGTTGATGATAATGTCAGCCTTTCGCCCGACCACTATTAAATTTAAATTACGCAAATCGTTAATGAAGGTGCTACGCTAAGTGGCCTGTGAGGCGAATTTCTTCTTTATCAACCTATGGAGCTGAAATTTGAAATGGAGCTTCTTTGGGATACCTAGAATACAATTACAAAGCATGGTGGAGCTCTGATCAACTGTGGAGCCTCAGGGATTTAGACAGAGCTCTCTTGGGCCTTCTCGAAATCAATTACAAGGTACGGAGAAGAACTGATCAGCTGAAAGGCCTCTGAAGCTGACTTCTTTCCTTTTCGACCTACCTTTTTTCTGAATTTTGCTTGCGAGTCTACCTATAGGTAGCGGAAGCATTGTTTTTACTTTCGGGAAAAAAAATTTTGGTGTCCAAAACCAAAATTTCCACTCATATTTTACGTTTTTGACCATTCTGAACCACATTGTTGCCGTATCTGTCTGTCTGTGTCAGTGTGTGTGTGTGTGTGTGTGTGTGTGTGTGTGTGTGTGTCTGTCGTATGTCCGCAAATCCTTGTAACAAGCTTCTTTTCCACAGTTTTCATCCGATTTGGATGACATTTTCAGGGAATGTGTGGGCTAAGGGGATCCCCTATCAGTTTCATCGTTTTTGACTCAATCCCTCACTCAGCGCGTGCGCAAACGTAAATTCTACCAACCATCATTTTCTCACGCCCTAGTCGTTCGATCTCGCTCAAATTCGGATGATAGTTGGGGGATGACAATTTGGTCATCTTATATCAATTTCAACATGATTGTTTCTTTAATAATTACTGCTCATGCGCAATATGAAATCCTTGTAACAAGCTCATTTTCCACAGTTTTCATCCGATCTGGATGACATTTTCAGGGAATGTGCGGGTTAGGGTGTAGATGGTACCCTATCAGTTTCATTGTTGCCAAATCAATACTTCATTCTGTGCATGCGCAAACGTTAATTCCATCATGTTCCATCTTTTTACTCTCTAGTTGTTCGAGTTCGCTTAAATTTGGATGATAGTTGGAAGAAGATGATAGCTAAACGAAGAAGCTATGTGCCACACCTAACCTGGTAGACGTTTTTGATATTTATTAAAATGGAATGTGAAATTTGATAGAAAGCTCCTCTAGGGCATTGAGGGATGATCAAAATTACGGGCTCTATCCTGATCAGTTGCGTGAACTAAATTCTCTCCTGTTCACGCTAGAAAATTTAAATTTGACCGGGAGCTTTTCTCGGACAACTATGATGAATGAAATGATGACTCTATCCTGAGCAGCCCGTCCTTCTAGACCACCAAAATTGAGTGATATCTCCCCAAAAAGACGCTCCACGTACAAAAGATGCCAAACCACAAAATACATGCTATCATTCAATCTTGGCTAAGCCAATAGTCGGATTGTCTCACTGTTTTTACTGCGTTTGGGAGTGAGATGCTTCTCCAATGGCTTGGCCGATTAAAAAAAACACATAATAAATATCATTGCTGTTCTCCAAATGTGGTGTGGGAATATTTCCTTCAAACGGACGTCCATGATCTTCATTTCATTTCAATTTAAGAACCAGAACCCACGATCTCCGCATTGTCTGCTATTGCTGTGATCAACAACGTATTACACGTGACCAGTACGAAATATGCAACAAAATTTCATACCCTTCAAATCACATTTTGTTAAACTACGTCCACTCTATTGTGAATGCCGTTATCTTGAAATTAAATCATACAATGACATTTGCGATACGTATACTTCTTGCAAATGCAGAGCTAAATTGGGCTGTGAAGAGCGCTGATATTAGCAATTTATTTATATTAGCAATATTAGTCATTTACCTATTTTCAGTCTCGGTGAGATGTGTGAATCCACCCCCACACTTACCAGGACGGTTGTGCGATAGGCAAAAATCGGTCAAGCCGTTGAAAAAGCGCAAGATTATTGGGTTGGCTCAAAATGAATATCATGAATTTTTTGGCTTGGCATCTTTTGTACACGGAGCGTCTTGGGGAGGGGGGGGGGGATTCTTTAATGTCGTGAAACGGGACACATCACTTTAACTTCTTTGTAGTAGTATAAAATCGAGTTTGATATGTCATAAATTACGTTTCGGACCTCTGTGGCATCCTCAGCAATGAACTTGTTAACCAGGCAGTACAATATAGTCGTACTATGATATAGATAGATAAGTAGAATCTTATTTATAGGCAAATGTGGACGAATGATTCAATAGTATCTTCCGTGAACGTGGAATCTAAATTAAGTCATTGTTCGTACTATTATCTCAACCCCAACCCGAACAAAACCGAAGAGTTTCATTGAATGCGGATGATAATTGTAGTAGGTATTCCTAAAATCAATATGTATGTACATGGCTTTCGGAGGACTCTGACATCACTAGCAAGTCGAGAACAGGGGGCTAGCGCTCTCGATGTTTTTACATCGTCATCAGGACCTTGAAACAGTACAGCGGTATTCTTGTTTGTTTCAAGAATTTTACGTTTGATTCAGGAACCGTGAGGTACATAAAAACCATGTAGAGCGTAACCTACACATTACATGAACATTGGATGAAAATTGTTGCAATTATGATTGTTGCAGTCAGTCTTGAGTTTCTGCATCCGTAGAGACTATTGTATACTGCGAATGGTGAGAATTTGTCTAATGCATGAATGTATAATGCTCAAAGAAACGAACTATTAAAGCCATTCATGTAGCGGTAAGCCTCTACCCTAGGTTGGAAGCTATGAGTAATTTTTCAACAAAGATACGAATAAGCTCAGATCCTCATCAGACCAAAAATCTGAAAATGCACATTTACCAAGGTTTCAGAAGTTAGTGAAGAAAAATTTGCCATGTCTACCAAACCACGTCTGTCATTGTACGACGCAAAATAGGTAAGTAAAAACATTGGAGAGTAAAATTTACTCATCTCTACCAGGTGCAGTAAATAGCTTGAGCATAAAAGACACAGAATATGCGAAATATTTGCTCGTTCCTACCAAGACCATTATGGCTTTTCTGAGTAATTTTCACTCGTGCTAATCTAGGTTAGAATAGTGTGATCCTCGAATCCTACATGTTTCTATGGAAATAAAATTAGAAAACCAACTAACCATTCCCAAAGGTTCTTTTGTAATTTTCCAGTGATCAAATTCAAATTTTCATTTTATTTTCCTGTAACAACCTTAAAAATCTTGATATAATCACAGCGATAGACAAACTAGTGGAATTAGAAATAACTGTTAACATATCTTGTAATTTTAGTTCATTCATCTCAGTGAACCAATGTTACGGAAGTCGTGTGATCATAATCGAAGAAAATGGAACTTGAGAATTCCTAAATAACAATTTCCGCAGATAAGGAAAACATCACACAAGTCGCAATGCCCTTCAACAAAAACTCATGATTTGTCAGTAGGAAAATTTCAGAAACTGTAGAGTCCAAGCACTAGATGCTTCTTGTTAGATTTTATTATCAGCTCAAACACATACATCTGATTCTAGTAACAACTTTATCATCCTCAATCCCAATTAGTACTGTTTCGTGATCAGTTACATTTCACCACTTCGTGTTCATGTTGGAGGAAGGATTCTTTTTATTTTTATTTATCAACTATTTGATTTTTCAACTATCCGCGCGATAGTTTTCACAGTTCTAAGTTTTCTCTCTCAATAAGCTGCTGAACGGTTGGTACGTTAAGCTCAGCGAAAATGCTAACTTTGGGATATCTGAGCCTTCTGTACAACAGAACTGTAATCAGCCGTTCCTGAGCAGCAAGCAAGATGTCGGTGAGCTCCCTTCCAAAGCCTCCCCACCCCATAACCCCGTACATCAAGGTGGACTGCACCATGGCGTAACAGAAATCTCGCTTTGCGCCTAGGGGGAGAGAGTCATGGATTTCTCGGCATACATATAGCATTTTTCTCAGCTTCCCCACCACAGCACCAACGTGCAAGTCCCACCTCAATAGCTGATACATGAGCACACCCAGATAACTAGTGCGTTCAGCCTGTAAGATGCCGAGGCAATCACACACCGCAGGACCCAAGCAAATTGCCAGATGCGCTTTTATCATACCCAAGACTGGAGTGCTGTTGTTCGGGAGCGTATATGCTATGTACCTTGGCATGATTTAGTTTCATTCTCAATTCTACTAGGCATTTCCCAACTTCGCTCAAACACTTTTACGCTTTCTCTTTCACCGCTGGCCAATCCCGCCCTGACACTATCAAAGATGTATCGTCGGCAAAGGATATACTGATCCCTCCAAGTGCCCTCTCCAATAAGCGGTTTATATAGAGGATGAAGAAAATAGGGCCCAAACAAGTTCCTTGGGGAATACCAAACAAGCAGTTCCGAGGTCAGCTTATGGTTGAACCTAGATCACCAACTGCTTCCGATTTGATAGGTAGCTTGCTGACCACTTGACGAATCTTGGGGCAATGTTAGTGCCCCTAATGGCTTTCAGTAGCTTACGAAAGCCGATATGCGTATCGAACGCTTTCATCAGGTCCATGTAGATTCCGATCACTTTCAGTCCAGAATCCAGGGCTTTCACAATCTCCTGTGTCTGAAGTCTAATAGCATCGTCGGTGCTCTTCTCTTTCCTGAATTCAAATTGTCTGGCACTAAGACTGGACCACTAGACCACTAGACTCCAGGTAATTGACAAGGTACTCTTTAGCTACATCTATCACTTTTCCCAGTACAGAAAGCAACGATATTGGTCGATTGTTATTTGGATCCGAGGGGTCACCTTTGAAGGAGTAGTATGAGCAGATCATGTTTGTAGGCGTCTGGAAACGTGTTTCCCCTAAACGAGGAATTCACGATAAATGTTAGAGGGTCGAGGATGTAGCTTTTCACCTTTTTCAAGAACATCGACTTGAAACCATCCCTACCAGGAGACGAACCCCAGCGGAAACTGTCCAACGTTCTTCCGACCTTTTCCTTGGAAACTGCGAGGAATGCTGACGTTTTCAACTGTTCATGGGGTTCTATGGATTCATTGAAACATCCCTTAGATCTCGCAATATTCTCCCCCACTGTTTTAAAGTGTTCGTTCAACACATCAGCTACCCTCTGCGGGTGCTCTGCCCTCAAAACTACATCATTTATCCTAATGCTTTGGACTCCTGCGCTCTAATTGACTTTCCCAATTGACTGATTGATCACCTCCCATTTACTTATAAGGTTCGTAGCCTCCTCAAACTTGGTTTTGTGAAAATCGTTCTTTGCTGCCGTGATAAGGCGTGTAACGAACTCTTTGTATTTCATAATCTGTTGCTTGAGTGGAGAATTGAACGGTTCTCTGCGAAGACGCTGGCTGAGTTTATTTTTGACCATGGTGGGGGTAGGGATACCGCTAGTCATCCATGGCTTTAACTTGATATCTTTGAGCGAGATGTTCACTGTTTTTTTTTTTTTTTTTTTTTTTTTTTTTTTTTTTTTTTTTTTTTTTTGGAGCCTGTTCAAGTGCCAGCAAAGAAGTTCCTCGAATTTATCGGCAGCCGAATTAACGTATACGATTAACGATATACTTCTGTCCACTATTCTTCCATCAGCATTTGCGCTAGTAAGGGGTAATCGATAATTCCCACTTGGCGATTTAAGGCTAGACGCTTGTTTTCCTCCCCTAGATTCAATTTCAATACAACGCTGTAGTGGTCCGTTACGCAGGTTTTCCATATAGTAGTCTGTGGGATTAATTCGTTATGGCTACGAAGGAAAATGTGATCAATACATCATCGCGAGTTCCCTATTTCCCTTGTAAAACCATTGACGCACGATACCAGCCCTCATTTAGCCATGGTATCCAAGTAATACTGCTTCACGTAATCATTACAGCTGCTGTGGATATTGATATTCATATCGCCCGCCACCAAACAGATACGTTCCCTACCAACGGTCTCCACCACCGACGCTAATTGATCTACAAAATTGTAGGTCTGAGATGTGGTTACGTCTTGACAGCGGTACACCATTATTGTAGAGAACATTTTCCCGTTCCATTCGAATTCCAATAGCAGACTAGTTGTATTGTATATTAAAATATCCTGGCATTTAACATTTTTACAATCATTCCTCAAAAAGACCACAGTCCCAGGGCTTCGGTTAACTACTTGAAAACTTTTGTACATTTTATATCTATACAAGCTTTGAGTAATTTCATTATCATTAATCCAACCTTCTTTTAACGCTATAATCACAAATTGAGTGTTACACACACCTATAGAGGCTACGAATTCATCAAAATTTTTATGCAGGCTTCGAATGTTTGTATTAATTAA
The DNA here is from genome assembly GCA_030762985.1 of Adelphocoris suturalis. Classification (NCBI taxonomy): domain Eukaryota; kingdom Metazoa; phylum Arthropoda; class Insecta; order Hemiptera; family Miridae; genus Adelphocoris; species Adelphocoris suturalis. The sequence goes on along the minus strand of CM061040.1, from coordinate 43,667,346 downwards.
TTAAAAATAATCACGATTCATCTCAACATAATTCTTCAACTCCGTGACATCCTCACAGCAGCTTTCAGCCACTTCCATAACACCATCCTCTTCAGTAATGTTTATAATGTTTTCAACCATAACTATTTGATAAATTTGCTTTCACCTTGGAATTGATTGGGTTGAATAGAGATATCACTTCGTCTTGTGGGTCGAGGTTGCCGATTCTGCTTCAAATGTTACTTCCGTGAAGATTTTTTATCAATCGAACGAAGGTAGGACTTCGAGACGATGATAGTTTTTGCATTTTCATCCTTTTTCATCAGAACTTTCCCATTGCTGACCCAGACGTACTGATAGGAGTATTCCCCAGCATCCTGTTTGGCGAGCCAACGAAGATGGTGGTTGTGGGGAGTAAGTCTTTCACTGATGAAAACCCTTCGATTGTCTTTGAAATAAGGGTGAATCGCATCGAGCTTCAGGAATTCTTTTTTTTTTTTTTTTTTTTTTTTTTTTTTTTTTTTTGTGGCTGATATAATTTGGTTGCGCGTAATTTCGTTGTCGAAAGCCACAATCAGGGTATCATTTGACTGAGGTTTGGCCTTTGAGCGGATTCTGATAGCCTTCGCGATTTTCGCCTGGTCCAATTTCACGCCAACAACCTCAGCAATACGGACCACTATTTCATTGGGATTCTCGCTCGGAGTTTCCGGCACTCCACTAATTTCAAGTTCATTTTTGAGACCTTTTTGCTCAGTCGCGTTGAGTCGAATATTAAGGGTGTCCTCCGTTTTTCGAAGCTGCTGGTTTTCACGTTTGTGCTCTTCATTAACCTCAGAAAGCTTTTCATGGATTTCTCCACTCCCTTCAGCCGCGAGAGGGCATCATCGATTTTCTCGGAGTTGAATGCCGCTGAATATTCAAATGATTTCATTCTCCCAGAGATTCCATTCAACCGTTTATGAACCGTACTCTCAAACAATTTTGAAATCGCGATTAGAGCTGGTTTCGGGAAGGTCACCATTTCCCTCCTCTTTCTCCTCCTCCCTCTCGTTCTCAGAGTCTGAAACCGAATTTTTTTTCTTGTTCATTGGCTTTTTCTTCGGTTTTACACGTGGTTCCTTACAATCATCACATGACCACGTGAGCTTCTTCTGCCCAAGTTTTTTGAAATTGTCGAACGTTTTGACGCTAGTCCAATCCGGGTGATAGGTGCATTCGCATTGTTTACACTTGAGAAACTTTCTGGGCGACAAATCCCCCTCACAGCCGTTACAGTTCATCTGGTTTCGCGTATACGCGAAAGGACCGAGTTCAGCGATAAGGATCGACGAGAAGGCCGACGACGAACAGACGAGAGGGACAAAAACTGGGAGCGAAAAGAGAGAGAAGATTTCAAGATAAGGGAGCGTAGCCACGGTGTTGACCCACATGTGATATAGCTGTAGATACCATGAGGTTATCGATTTATCAAGAGTTTGTTTATAGGTATTGGTTCTATGGTGTTAGTAGGAGTTACCTATGAGGTATTGCCATAGTAGTCTTTCAGTCTTTTATTTAGCGTGCTGTACGATATTTATTTTATTTCTTCACCCTCTTTTAGAATACAGGGAATTGTTTCATTAAGCCCTTCCACCACTTTATAAAAACCTTGGGTTCTTCCGTGTTCGTGTTGGATGTTTGGTAGGCGGAGTTTTATTTGTCTGTCTCGCCTCGTGTTTTTCCGGGTTTCCTCTATCTCAAATTGTTCCTTATACACACAAACACATTCTATAGTTAATACAAAACAAGAAAAGAGCCCTAACCTCTTCCTTTTTATATCGAGAAGGTTTCGTCCTTCCACCCCTTAAAAATATGATTGTGGAAAAAACTACTAACGTGAGTTTTACCACTATGTCAAATGATGCGGTTAAAATTAATACAGTCGATTCAGACTAAATGTTTTGAGGAACAAAAAATTCCACACTATACCTATCAAAATTAACAGGATATTCCCATAAAAGTGATTATCAAGGGCGTTCACAAATCTGGGTCAACCGAGGAGATCCTCAATGAACTAAGAGTACGCTCAAATAGCGTATTCCAAGTAAAAAGAAAGCTAGAGTGGAAATAAAAAATCCACTGGATATGTGCATTGAAGATTTTCTAAAAGATCTGGATCTCGAGAAATTTAAAAAAATAAAACAGGTTCTCAACGGGTGCGTAACATTGCAGCCACTCATATCAATAAAACATCCATCTCAGTGTAAAAGGTGTCACTAGTTTAACCACACTAGAAACTACTGTGTAATGTCACCTTGGTGTGTCAAATGTGCCAAAGGTCATCCCACTGAGGATTGTTCCAAGCCCAAAGAAACCCCAGCAAAATATGCCAAATGTTTTGGAGACCACACTGAAAATTATCGTGGCTGCCCAGTAGCCGTTGAGGCTAGGCATAGGCATCTAAATCTATCTTAACAACAAAAACAGGGAAAAGCCCAGTCAGCACCAGAGAAGTTTGTTCAGAAAACGCCGTTATTGTGCAATTAAAACCTGAATCAGGGCGTTGCAGGTCAGAACACAAATTTTAAGTCATGTTCGAAAGTTTTGCGGAATAATAAACTACTACTACAGGAGTCAACCAGGAGGCAATCGATTGATCCTATCAATAAGGAAATACAAAAAAAAATATATCAGATTTTCGAAACGCTCACAAAACTAAGCCATAGTGTAATCAACCTGGATGAGCGTGTTGGCAGGATCGAAACCACTCGCCCAAAAAATCAACATGAATAGTATTAAAATTCTTTATTGGAATGCCAGTGGACTCATGTCACGGAAAAACGAGCTCCAATTAAATCTCGATATCAATCGAGTTGACATTTGTCTTATTTCTGAGACGCATTTTACCAAAGAATCGTATGTCAAGCTCAAAGGTTACAGTACTACCATGCCATTCATCCAAGCAACAGTGCTCGTGGTCGCATCCAGTAATAGTTAAAGAAAACCTACACCATCAAGAGCAAGTCAAAATAGAAACTGAAGCATTTTAGGTATGTGCTACTGAAATGAAGACTGCTTCTTTTACGACTAATGTTGCTAGCATATATTGCCCACCTAAATACAACACTGCATGTGAAGAATTCGAAAATATCTTTGGTCATCTTGGGAACCGATTCATCCTTGGAGGGAACTTCAATGCAACGCAATACATTCTGGGGTTCAAGATTAAGTACCTACGTAAAAAGACGCAAACTTTTACTAGCAATCAATTATGAAAACTGCAATGCATTCTCAACTGGGAAGTCGACATATTAGCCATCTGACTCAAACTAAGTACCCGATCTGATTAACTTTTTAATTATAAAGAATATCTCAGCAAATTACCTTCTAGTAAAAGAAAACCTTGACCTTGGTTCAAATCATTCACCAATGTTACTGACACTTAGTGATCTAATTGTTCAGAAGCCTTCCAACCCTGTCCTAGCCAATCATAAGACTAACTGAGAGCGCTTCAAGCAGGAAATTATCAGACATATCGACTTGGGTATATCATTACGAACACCAAATGAAATGGAAAAAGAACTAGAACATCTTATTTGTAGCATACAAACCGTTGTATGGGAAAACATACCAGCGATTACACGAAAAATTACGATGAAAAATCGTGCGAGGGATTGAAAATTCATGAAATTTGATTTAGTATCCGAATTTGCAATACAAAGGGGGGGTTCCCATTTGAAAAAATGCAGTTAGTGCCGATTGTGCGCAAATGCGCGCAAGTGGTCGGCTCGGAAGTATTTTTCCTGAATTACTCACAAAAAATATAAGGAATGGCGTTCGACCTATTTTTTACGCCATTAAATAAGGAAATGCGGGACTATAACTTCTGAAACACCCTGCATGTCACGGAACTTACAAGTCATCGTCATACAAATATCTTTGTCTTTGGATACAAATATCTTAAGAGGTCGATAATTCAGGCTTCACCAATAGGAAATGCTACTGGGAGATGGGCAAGAAGCAATCAAGATAAAGCAACCACTTTTGCAGACCTTCTAGCAAATATATTCACTCCAAATCTAGCAATGACAGATCAACCCCTGGTAGAGGAGACATTTGACTCGATCAAGAGATAGATATTCCACCTGTCACTATTAAAGAAGTAATACACACAATCAATAAGGAAATCAGCCCAAAAATGGCCCCAGGCTACGACCTTATTACAGGTAAGATCCTTAAGCATCTTCCACGTAAAGCCATTGCAAAAATAACCATGATTTTCATTGCGGCTATGAGACTCCGATGCATTCCTCAAGTGTGGGAGATTGCTGAAGTCATCATGATTCCTAAACACGGCAAGCCTCTCAAGGAACCAATTTCGTACAGACGAATTTCACTGCTACCAGTTTTATCCAAGCTCTTCGAAAAGGTTATACACAAACGACTAGCACCGCACTAGAAAGCAAGCTGTTTCCAAAACATCAGTTTGACTTTCGACAGAAACACTCGATGATTTATCAAGTCCATCGAATAACACACATTATCGAACAAGCACTTGAGAAACAGAAAGTCTGCTCTGCCATCTTCCTTGACGTCGCTCAGTCATTTGACAAAATTTGGCTTGAAAAACTCAATTACAAGCTGCGTAAAACTCTGCCAACGAAGTTTGCTGAGCTACTTCAATCATACCTCACCAATCGTTATTTCAGAATAAAGTACGAATATGCCTTCCAAGAGCTAAAACTGACCACTCCAGGTGTCTCACAAGGGGGTGTACTAGGCCTCCTCCTCCTGTATACTAGTGATCTCCCACAAATTGAAATGAACACCTCAGTCACTTTTGCAGACGACACGGCGATCCTGGCAGTCGGAGATCCACTATCCACTAAATTTGAGCGAGATCTGACTACTAGGGCGTCATAAAATGATGCTTGAAGCAATTCACGTGTTCCCTGCGCAGGCTGTAGTAATGATTTGAGAAGGATGAACTTGATAGGGGAATACTGTAGCCTAACTCGCACATTCCTTGAAAATTTCATCGAAATCGGATGAAAGCTGTTGAAATTAGGCGCTTGTGTATGTTCAAAAACTTACTCTGATTCTGAGAAATCGGAATACGGCGAATCTGATTCTATTTCGAACTTCTAAAATAACTTCCTCTGCTTCGTCAATAAATTTGATGAGGTAGTCGGGAAAAATTGTTAGAAATGAGCTCCGATATCCTTTGCAGGCATCTCACATCCTTCTGAGGGCCAAGGCGGTCAATTTCAACCATTTATTCAGGGCATTAGCAACGTTTTCATTATCGTCTAAATGATACATTTCTGTTATAGAATCTGATGTCTTCATCATTTTTCCTCTCAACCCATTTTCTTAGACATCTCTCAAGAGGATTTTCGAATTGTCTTCTGAAAAAATAAAATAAAAAACGCCTTTAAGACAAGTTTAAACATTTTTTCTTCCAATTCCGGAGGGTTCAACGAAAATTTTAAAAAACAAAATCCAAGAAACGATTTTACCTTCTTGGAGAAAATGCTTTTTGAAGTTGTTTGTCGTGTTTTCGTAAGCTGGTTTGATATCTGCTCATTGCACATGTTATCCGGGAACACTAACGTCTCCCAGCTTGGGCGTACTAAACATTAGTCAATCTGACTCACTAAGGGGTTTTTTCCAATAAGAGCATGCATACTCAGAAAAAAACTATGTAGGTATTTTGATTACCAACCAATCAACATTAACCGAAGGCCTTTAAAAAAACTAGTTTATTAACTACTGAGATCATCGTGAAAATTCATCAAGTCCTTTTGTGGACTAGAGGACACTGGACTAAGTGTGACGAGAATAGTCAGTTTTTCGCAACAATAGTGAGCCAAGATGAATACAAAATGGTATCACTATTATCGTAAACAACAACTCTTTCCCAATAGAAGTATCATAAAGTTATGTTGAGGTACTATTCGGATTAGTAGAAAATTACTTCAGAACAGCTGCTTCTTACACAAATATCACATACAACAATATAGCCATTTGGTCAAATATATCTTTTAGTTGACACTAGTTTTAATTTTATGCATGACCTTTTTCCTCCAACAATTAATTACATTGATACCTAAGCAATTCTAGAGTAACTAACATACGTGAATACAAATTAGTGGAGTTTTTTCAATCAGGAACGAATGAAACTTGGAAGGACAAGCCTTGACAAGGAAGAGGCTCATTTTCTAATGGCACGTGTCATTTAAAAAGCAAAAAAGCTTGATAAGTTATATAAAATCAATGCATTGCTGTTGCATAGTTTCTTGAATAATGAGTATCAGTTCTCTTGAGACACCTTCAATCGACTTCAAGCTTCCTTATCCATTGCTCGGTCAGCTATTTTTAAGTGTTTAGCTAATTTCACGAGGAACTCGAAACAAGATAGGGCTTGAGGTGTCTTCTCACACCTCAAGTGTTTGACATTTACGTCAATCACTAATGTTAGCCAAACTGACTCACTATGCTTTAGATTAAGGCATCGAAAATCATCCTCATGGATGTTCAAGGACTTCTCTCCAAGGGGCCATAATGGTAATTGACCAAATTGAGTTGGCACCTATGGAAGACGTTCCAAAGAAAACTCTCGCGACGTAAAAGCTAATTAGATTTTTACTGTGAGTCACGCTGACGCATATTAGCGTTCCCGGGTTAAAAATTAAAAAACCAATGGGACCGGCTCAAATGTCAGCAAATATGTTTTTACGAGTACATACCTCTCACGGGCCCAGCCATCGTTTTTCGATGCGGAGAACCGTACCCCATGCGAAACAACTCACTACTGACTTTCGACTGTACTTTGCTTTCCCTCAGCATCCTTTTGTTTACAGGTATCATCGTGATTAAGTGACCAATATAGGTTAAACGTGATGTTTTTCTCACCTTTAGACCTCTTTTAATAAGCCCACATAGGTAGTTTCGGTTAACTAAAATTTTGGTTTTTTTTTTTCATTTTTGTCCGTTACTCAATGCACTGTGCGACGGGGGTGTGAGAAAATGATACTTGGTGGTATTTAAGTTCGCGCATGCGCTGAGTGGTGTTGAATTGAGAACAACGAAACTGATAGGGGACCATCTACGCCCTAACCATTACATTACACTAATACCTCATAAAAATTGGTCGAAATTTCACTTGAGCTTGTTAATTGATCACGGTAATCAATTAATTGATGGCGGTCACACGACAGCCACACACGCAGTCACACATCCAATGAGATGCAGAACGAATGCTGTTCAGAATGGTCAAAAATGTAAAATGAGAGTGGAAATTCAGATTTCGGAGACAGAAAATGTTTTATCTCTCAAAAGAGAAAACAACGCTACCAGTACCTATAATAAATCTGATAGCATGAAGTGAAAATTTAATTGGAATTATATCCGCTGATACGAGTTTTTTTTTTCTTGGTTGACTAAAACGATTCATTATTGAAAATAATAACTTAAAGGGACCATCCAAGACCCAGCCATCACATCCCCTAGAAATTTCATCAAAATGAAAAATAGCAACTCAAGCACACAAACGAAACACAAATATTGTTCAGGATGGTAAATGCGTTATTCTAGAACATAAATACGGTTAGTAATTTTAATCGTGTATCACTCTTTATTTCAACTACCGAAAGTAATTAAACTTTTTTTTGGATGCTAATCGTCTTCAAATAGAATGGAAGACGGAAAAATGAACGATATGGTTGTAGCAATGTTCAATATGCAGACATACGGAATGGGTAAAGGTGAGGAGGTAAAACACAAACTTACATTAGGATGAGTTGTGGCGTCGATTGAACGAGTTTTGAATGGAATCTTCTCAGCTACCGGAATTCAGTGTTACTCGGAGGAGAAAGGACACAAGCGGTCCCACGACACCACTTTTCGTGCATGAGAAGGACACGAGGGTCAAAATAAAGAAAGGGCTGAGAAAATTCAAATGAAATGGCGAAGAGTGCATGCAAAATATGAAGGTAGAAGAGAAAGTAAAATTTGATAAAATGACGTCTGCCATGCTGTCCGTGCCATATCCTCGTAACCATAACATGATTGGGAAACACTATAGAAATCATCAACAAATCATGTGTTAAAAAGGGAGGATGTTGAACCAAAAGTATTATTGCCTAAACTATATTGCAGATTATGACCTGAAGAACTCATGATGATGATTAATTAGTGATTATTCTGTTAAAAGTATAATCAGGGTGTATAGAATTCAACATTTGGACTTTCGTCTTTTTCATAATCTTTTTACGTTTTGAATCGTTGGACTTTAGACCAAAACTTTTTTTAATTTTTATTCAGTACAACTTCACTATTTATATCCTAATTATTGCCTAAACTCTATTGCAGATTATGACCTGAAGAACTCATGATGATGATTAATTAGTGATTATTCTGTTAAAAGTATAATCAGGGTGTATAGAATTCAACATTTGGACTTTCGTCTTTTTCATAATCTTTTAGCGAATTTTTGAAGAAAATTAAGCTATTGCTCTCGCCTCAAAATTTGTAAAATGTGAATTTTTGAAAAAAATTTATGCAGAAATCCGTTTCAGGCTATTCTGAATCATATTCTGAAGTTTAACGCATTTTTTTATGTATGTATGTATATATGTATGTATGTATATATGTATGTATATATGTATGTATGTATGTATGTATGTATGTGTCATTCCAGACGATAACTGTCCGTAGAATTGTGCTAGAAACTTCAAACAAATTTTAAAATGTTCAGGACACAAAACGAAAGTTCAAGTTCGTTGGCCAGCATGATCGGATTACATCTTCGGGTTGAAATTTTCAAAAATGTGGTCAAAAATTTCAAAATAGCCTGTTTTTTGCGATTTGTTGTGCGAAATAATTTTTTCAGCATACTAACATGTGGTATATTCGGAATCAGCGTAAAATTTCCTATAAGAATATGTATCAAGTTTTCAAAAATTTCAAAGTTGAAAAATCAGTCAAAAATCGAAATAATGCCGTTCGCTAGTTGTAAAAATCGGTAATATTTGCATGAAACATCTTCAAAAATTCGCTCATCGGGTCATGCTGCATGACTGAACTTTTACGTTTTGAATCGTTGGACTTTAGACCAAAACTTTTTTTAATTTTTATTCAGTACAACTTCACTATTTATATCCTACGAATCTAAAAAACTTTGTTTTCCTGGATTATTCACCCATGCTCCCAAGTGATTGCAAGGGTTTACAAGCAGTAAGTATATACATGACTAATAGATAATAATATGTTACATTATTGGATACAGATTTGATTAACTAGATAACACAATAAATTGTTTATACTACACTTCATCAGTCTTCCAGCAGAGTGAAATCCAGTGACTCCACGAAACTCAAAAACTCGCGAGGAAATTCCGTAATCAAGTCCTGAAAGGGCAGCGGCCAACTACTCCCACTCAGCACCACGAGTCTCTCCAACTGGGCCCGCTCGGTCTCAAAGTGGATGCGGGTAAAAATTATATGGTCCCACGTCTGAGGTTTTCCATTGGGATAGGAGCATCCGTCCTCATCAGCCAGTCCAAATCTATGCAGGTACGCTTTATTTTTACCGTGCCCTGTAGTCGTCTTCTACGTATGAAGTATTTGGATTTTCTGCTGCAATTTAACGGTAGGAAAGAGTTATGGCAGAACCATCGGGCTTGATGGCAAGGATATCTGGCTTATTGCCCCGGTCACTCGTCATGTGATATAGTCTCTCGCTTTCGACTTCCCAACTGCTGGATGGCAGAGCATCTGCTATCTGCATGGCAACCGTATCGTGACGTAGGATGCAGCAACCGTGAGTTCGATACAGATGAACCACATGATGAAGATTCTCATTTTGACCCCTGCAGTCACGGCAAAGGGTGTCTACTGTCCCGCGACTATTCGTTCAACACCTCACCAAGATGGCTAACGTAGGGTGGCATGAAAATGGTGATAATCGCGGGCTCCGAAGCCTTATAAAGCCCATTCCACCCAATAGGAAGAAATTGGAGATTCAGAGCACTGTCGGGGTTCTTTACCTTCTATTGATTCATGCAGTGCAGCAGCGAATTCAGTAGATGAGCTGGGTTTTGGAGCAGTTGGTGTTGCTCGGTCGCACTACAACGACTGCTGCATGACAAAATCAAGAGCAGCAGCAGCGCAGGTGACCTCTCAGCTCGAGCTCCTAAGAGCAATCAGGCGCGGGCGGTGTAAGTAATTAAAATGCTGTCTGACAGGTCGACAATACCGAGCCCACCGGCCTTGACCGGTGCATGAATATAGGCACTTAGGACACCAGGTGGGAAGCCTTGCCAAGAGCCCACAGCAGAGCGAACTTCACAATTCAACTCAAGCAGCCTGGTGCAGTTTGATGCGCGAGTATTATTCGTATGAAAATCATAATTTTTTTGCACCATTCAGTCGGCATTCATCTCCGAGCATGGTTTGGAAATGTTGAGAGCTAAATTTTTAGAGGAGAACATCCTTATACAGGACATCAAACACGACTGTTTCAGTAAAATATACGTGACGCTACTTAGTCCTGGAGTAAGGGCCGAAAATACGTAGTAATTTGAGGAGAAGGATTGAGACCAGATTTTGAATATTTAGTCCGTCCTCATTGAAAAAATCTTTGTCTGCCATCTCTAAATTGGTACAATACAAAATCGCGGCCTCATGAAGATGGCTTAACTTAAACTTGAACTTAAACTTAACTTAAAAGTTTTTATTTTAAAGTTTTTCTCCAAGTTTAAAAAAAAGTTTTTCTCCAAGTTTTTAAAAAAGTTTTAGTTTAAAGTTTTTCTCCAATAATTCCTAAACCGTACATCCTTCAGAAATTTTTATACGTAGCACCGTTGTAGAGCATAATACAACAAAAAGATTCGATCCCAAAACTCTGAATTATCTCTTAAAATAAATTAAAATCTGCTATAATAATTTATTTAAATAATTATTGAAAATCGGGCTAATTTTGGGCTAGTCCTCTCCTCTCCCCATCTAGAATTTTGCTTTCCAAAATCACCTAGTGGCGTTAATATAATTCTGATTTCAGTCTGTCAAAGCTCATTATACTCAAGATTAAATACTTTCCAAAGTTCGTATCGAGCATTTTTTAGTTAGGAACTTTCTCCAATGACTTACACCCGAACTTTTGAAGTTTATGTCATTTTACACTTGAAGTTCGCAAAAACGTCCTTATACTTTGTACCTTAATGGGAAACGGTCAGAACAAAAACTTGCTCGAAACGAACTTTAGAAAGTATTCAACCCTGAATCATATGGGGTTTGCGAAATTCTTTGAGAAATGTCGAAACGTCTTTGAGAAATTTTCTGTTAAAGACGTCTAGACATTTCCCCTTCAAAAACCCCTAGCAACCTCAATATTGGTTCGATTCAGGTCTGTTAAACCTTATTCGATTCAGGGTTAAATTCTCCCCAATTTTCGTTTCGAGCAAGTTTTTGTTCAGACCGTTCTCCATTAAAACATAATGTAAAAGTTCGTTTTTGCGAACTTAATGTGTAAAATGACATAAAATTCAAAAGCTCAGCTGTAAGTCAATGGGGAAAGGTCACAGCTAAATATGCTCAGTTCGAACTTTAGAAAGTAGAAGTAGAGTAGAATGAGCTTTAGCAGACTGAAATCAGAGCAATATTAACGCCACCAGGTGATTTTGAAGGGCAAAAGTCTAGACGGGGGGGGGGGGGGTTCTCTTCCAAAATTAGCCCGATTTTTAATTGTTTGTAATCCACCTATTTTAGGAGATGATTCAGAGTTTTGGGATCGAATCGAATCGTTTTGTTTTTGTATGCCCTACAACTTTGTTACGTATAAAAATTTCGATAGGATGTACGGTTTAGAAATTATTAGAGAAATACTTTAAAATGGGTAAATTAAGCCATCTTTATGAGTCCGCCATTCCACCATTGTATTCCACCATTTTTGAGATAGCTGACAAAGATTTTATCACTCAGGGCGGACTAAATTTTCAAAATCTAATCTCAATCCCTTTCCTCAAATTACTACCTATGTAGAGTCTCGGCTCCTGGACTACACTTACAGTGAAGCAAGTGTGATTAGTCTTATCAGTATACGTATCGTGAATCCAGGTAGATATGTACATCATAAACATCACAAATTTTATGTTTTGTGAGTAAACAGTGTACGCATAAGTATTTGTGTTTTACGGTAAAGTTCTTGTGTCTTGTTTGTAAATATGTTACTTGTACGAGAGAGATTGATAGACATCTTGAACAACCACTCTTGTTGTCATGAAAACAGGTGATATCTGGATAGCCACATATGTGAGAGTATGAAGGCATCTACTTGAAGGCTTGATTTATTTAGCAGATAAGTAGATAGAAATTGTGAAGGTGAAGAAAAGTTTTCTTCCCGGCTGGTAGCAATAAATTTTGAGGCTGAGTGATTTAGAAAATGTTTTCATTGCAGCAGAAATTGAGGAAGATGCGAGGAATAGGGCGGCGTTATTAAATTTTGCTGGAAGAGAAGTGAGAGATATTGCCCGTAACTCCCCAAAGACTGAAAATGGAACTACGCATGAACAACTGGAAAAAGCACTTCTAGCCATTTTACACTCCAAGCCAACGTTCTTCCCCTTAGTTGCAATTGCGAATTCATTTATTCCAACCAGATGTTAGTGTTGATAGTATTTTAAGAATCACTACGTCGCATAGTGTTTTATACCTCCAATGTAGGGCGACAAAAATCGGTTTTCGGGATGAAAATTACAAGAAAAAAATTATTTTTCAGATTTTAAAAATAACTATTAGACGCAATAGTTGATTTGGAATGACCGATGAGATCGTGGGTTCAAGATTATTACACAATCGTTCATTATTTCAGTAAAACATATAGCTTTTCTTCGCAGATCACAGGTCTGAACCCATTAAACGAAGACTGTAACCATTATTTATTATTATCTATACTAACTATAACTACATTGATCGGTTTTCACCTACCAAAAGGAAAGTTAATAAAACACTTATGTACTACTAGCCGCTCCGGCTCGCTACGCTCGCCTCCACGTCCAGCCGGGGGGCAAGCCCCCCGGACCCCCCATTAAGTTGCTCGCTTCGCTCGCAACGTGTGGCGTGTAGGGAATATTGCTCGCTTAGCTCGAAAAGTCTGGCATGTAGGATATGTTGCTCGCTTCGCTCGCAAAGTCTGGCATGTAGGGAATATTGCTCGCTTCGCTCGCAAAGTCTGGCATGTAGGGAATATTGCTCGCTTCGCTCGCAAAGTCTGGCGTGTAGGGAATATTGCTCGCTTCGCTCGCAAAGTCTGGCATGTAGGGGATGTTGCTCGCTTCGCTCTCAAACGATAGATCCCTAAGGGTAGGTTTAACTTCTGTAAGGGATGCTGCTCGCTTCGCTCGCTTGAGGAAGTTATACTGCCCACCCAACTTGGCAGACGTTTTTTTCTGTTGGAAATTCTTACAAACAAATTAAATCTTATAAAACTACGTGGAACCACAAAAAGTTTATTCGGGGATGTTGCTCGCTTTGCTCGCAAGGTATTGCTGTATATTTGTAGGAAAAAATCCGAATTTATTCTGTTGAAATGGCTCTCGCTTCGCTCGCAAGGTATACTGCCCACCCAACTTGGCAGACGTTTTTTTCTGTAGGAAATTCTTACAAACAAATTAAATCTTATAAAACTACGTGGAACCACGAAAAGTTTATTAGGGGATGTTGCTCGCTTCGCTCGCAAGGTATACCTGTATCTCCTTGAGGAAGTTATACTGCCCACCCAACTTGGCAGACGTTTTTTTCTGTTGGAAATTCTTACAAACAAATTAAATCTTATAAAACTATGTGGAATCACGAACAGTTTATTAGGGGATGTTGCTCGCTTCACTCGCAAGGTATACCTGTATATGTGTAGGACAAAGTCCGTATTTATTCTGTTGAAATGGCTCTCGCTTCGCTCGCAAGGTATTGCGTAGAAGTGCAAATGGGAACCCCCCTGTGAGGGTCCCTTCTGGTAAGCAACGTTGTGTAACGGCGGCCCGGGTCGATTAAAAATGTAATGTTAACGATTCGCCTCGCTTCCGCTCGCGATTTGACCAACTTAACGTCACTTTTTTCGATATCCGATTTCGGATTCAGATTTGGCGGACCCAAAGCTGTATTTCGCCCGCGAAAACCGTTCCGAAAAACGTACCTTTATGGGGTATATTTTAATCGGAAAAAACCAAGTTTTTCGGCGGACTTTTCGAGAAAACGGGTCCGTACTCTCGCATTTTTTTAACGCATTTCCCGATACTTTTTTCGCGATCCGATCGCGCCGTCGTCTTCCTCGTAGGAAAACCTACGAAACCCGTATTTTTCCGGAATTGTCAACGGCCGTTTAGAGGGGTAGGGGAAGCGGGGAAGTTATACTGCCCACCCAACTTGGCAGACATTTTTTTCTGTTGGAAATTCTGACAAACAAATTAACCTGATCGCTCCCACGGCCGTGTTTAAGCGCAAAACAACAGCGTCGCCGTCGTACCAGGCCCGTGTTTAAGCGCAAAACTCCGATACAGCCCCTGGTCCCAGGGCCGTGTTTATGCGCGAGCCGCACCATCACGCGATCTGAACTCCTCTGCCATCTATCTGCGAGGCTAATGAACTTATTTTTTAGATAGTGTTTACTTGGGTATCCGAGAGACATCGCTGACGTCATAATCGGCCTTGTTAGTTTTAGTGTCACTCGGAAGATCGCAGAAAGATCAGAAAGAAAACATCAGAAATCAGAAAGAAATGAGAAAGAGGGATGGGAAACACTTACCTATTCTCCTTTGCAAAACAATAAACAACTATAGTGCATTCCGTTTATTCATAAGCTGAATCGTAATCTTAATGACTATATTCAGATGTTGAAAATAGAAATATATAAATAAAAAAGACAATGTAACTAGCGAAACATTGTTTGGTTATGAGTTATGATGAAACTTAATCCAGAAAAAGAAGAAAAAAACGGGAAAAAACTTGTATTTCAAAGAAAAACAAAGTGAACACTTTGCTTGTCTAAATGTAACATGAAGTATGACGGGATTGGCGAAAATAGAGGGGTGAACGCAGCGCGAAACCGTCGGGAAAAGGCTGAAAAAAGCTTGGGCTGGAGGGTGAGACGGCACCACAGTGTCTCGGGCTGCAGCGGGAGACGGGCGCGCGATCGCTCGGTAGCTATCAGGTTAAATCTTATGAAACTACGTGGAACCACAAAAAGTTTATTCGGGGATGTAGGAAAAAAATCCGAATTTATTCTGTAGGCATGGCTCTCGCTTCGCTCGCAAGGTATACCTGTATACCCTTCAAGACGTAAGTGCGTGTACCTGCTCGCAACCCGTTCCCGTCCGGTGCAAGCCCCGCCTCATCGAACCCCTGACTTCGCTCGCAAACGATAGATCCCTAAGGGTAGGTTTAACTTCTGTAAGGGATGCTGCTCGCTTCGCTCGCTTGAGGAAGTTATACTGCCCACCCAACTTGGCAGACGTTTTTTTCTGTTGGAAATTCTTACAAACAAATTAAATCTTATGAAACTACGTGGAACCACAAAAAGTTTATTCGGGGATGTTGCTCGCTTCGCTCGCAAGGTATTGCTGTATATTTGTAGGAAAAAATCCGAATTTATTCTGTTGACATGGCTCTCGCTTCGCTCGCAAAGTGTGGCATGTAGGGCATGTTGCTCGCTTTGCTCGCAAACGGTAGATCCCTAAGGGTAGGTTTAACGTGTGTAGGGGATGTTGCTCGCTTCGCTCGCAAACGATAGATCCCTAAGGGTAGGTTTAACTTCTGTAAGGGATGCTGCTCGCTTCGCTCGCTTGAGGAAGTTATACTGCCCACCCAACTTGGCAGACGTTTTTTTCTGTTGGAAATTCTTACAAACAAATTAAATCTTATGAAACTACGTGGAACCACAAAAAGTTTATTCGGGGATGTTGCTCGCTTCGCTCGCAAGGTATTGCTGTATATTTGTAGGAAAAAATCCGAATTTATTCTGTTGACATGGCTCTCGCTTCGCTCGCAAAGTGTGGCATGTAGGGCATGTTGCTCGCTTTGCTCGCAAACGGTAGATCCCTAAGGGTAGGTTTAACGTGTGTAGGGGATGTTGCTCGCTTCGCTCGCAAACGGTAGATCTCTAAGGGTAGGTTTAACTTCTGTAGGGGATACTGCTCGCTTCGCTCGCTTGAGGAAGTTATACTGCCCACCCAACTTGGCAGACGTTTTTTTCTGTTGGAAATTCTTACAAATAAATTAAATCTTATAAAACTACGTGGAACCACAAAAAGATTATTCGGGGATGTTGCTCGCTTCGCTCGCAAGGTATACCTGTATATAGGTAGGAAAAAACCCGTATTTATTCTTTTGAAATAGGCCTGCAGGTAACATTGTGAAATACCTGACAAACCCCTTGACGTCTTCGTAGAGCCTTCTCGCGAACACGGCAAAATTAATTTCTGATGTTAAACGCTTCTTCTCGCTTCCGCTCGCGATTTGACCGACTTAACGTCACTTTTTTCGATATCCGATTTCGGATTCAGATTCGGCGGACCCAAAGCTGTATTTCGCCCGCGAAAACCGTTCCGAAAAACGTACCTTTATGGGGTATATTTTAATCGGAAAAAACCAAGTTTTTCGGCAGACTTTTCGAGAAAACGGGTCCGTATTCTCGCATTTTTTTAACGCATTTCCCGATACTTTTTTCGCGATCCGATCGCGCCGTCGTCTTCCTCGTTCAAAAACCTACGAAACCCGTATTTTTCCGGAATTGTCAACGGCCGTTTAGAGGGGTAGGGGAAGCGGGGAAGTCCAAAAAGCGCACATTAATTCTTACTTCGACCCCCCTCCCGCCCTACGGCCCATGGTTCGGGTGGGATTAAACAATTTTAAATTCGCTCGCTCCCACTTTTGGAAAATCTCAAGAAGATCCCCCCACTCGTACACTCCCCCCACTCAGCCGTTTGGCCGTGCATAGACACGACAGACAGACAAACAGACAAACAGACAAACGGAGTTTCATTCTTATAAATAACTAGCCGCTCCGGCTCGCTACGCTCGCCTCCACGTCCAGCCGGGGGGCAAGCCCCCCGGACCCCCCATTAAATTGCTCGCTTCGCTCGCAAAATGTGGCGTGTAGGGAATTTTGCTCCTTTCGCTCGCAAAGTGTGGCATGTAGGGAATGTTGCTCGCTTTGCTCGCAAACGGTAGATCCCTAAGGGTAGGTTTAACGTGTATAGGGGATGTTGCTCGCTTCGCTCGCAAACGGTAGATCTCTAAGGGTAGGTTTAACTTCTGTAGGGGATGCTGCTCGCTTCGCTCGCTTGAGGAAGTTATACTGCCCACCCAACTTGGCAGACTTTTTTTTCAGTTGGGAATTCTTACAAACAAATTAAATCTTGAAAAACTACGTGGAACCACTAAAAGTTTAGTGTGGTATGTAGGGAATGTTGCTCGCTTCGCTCGCAAAGTGTGGCTGTATACATGCGATGTATTACAATTGAAATATGTAGGGGATGTTGCTCGCTTCGCTCGCAAATGGTAGATCCCTAAGGGTAGGTTTTACTTCTGTAGGGGATGCTGCTCGCTTCGCTCGTTGGAAGAAGTTATACTGCCCACTCAATTCGGCTGACGTTTTTTTCTGTTGGAAATTCTTACAAACAAATTAAATCTTATAAAACTACGTGGAACCACGAAAAGTTTATTCGGGGATGTTGCTCGCTTCGCTCGCAAGGTATACCTGTATATGTGTAGGACAAAGTCCGTATTTATTATTTGAAATGGCTCTCGCTTCGCTCGCAAGGTGCGGTATGTATAGCTAGGTCTGTATAGCTAAGGTATGTATACCTGCTCGCCTCGCAACATTGTGACATCGACCCCTTCACGTCAATTCGTGAGCCTTCTCTCGTCCACGGCCTAATCATTTTAAACGCTTCCCTCGCTTCCGCTCGGAATTTGACCGAGTTCTCGTCACTTTTTTCGATATCCGATTTCGGATTCAGATTCGGCGGGATCAAACCTTTATTTCGCCCGCAAAAACCGTTCCGAAAAACGTACCTTTATGGGGTATATTTTAATTTAAAAAAACCAAGTTTTTCGGCGGACTTTTCGAGAAAACGGGTCCGTACTCTCGCATTTTTTTGACGCATTTCCCGATACTTTTTTCGCGATCCGATCGCGCCGTCGTCTTCCTCGTAGGAAAACCTACGAAACCCGTATTTTTCCGGAATTGTCAACGGCCGTTTAGATGGGTAGGGGAAGCGGGGAAGTCCAAAAAGCGCACATTAATTCTTACTTCGACCCCCCTCCCGCCCTACGGCCCATGGTTCGGGTGGGATTAAACAATTTTAAATTCGCTCGCTCCCACTTTTGGAAAATCCCAAGAAGATCCCCCCACTCGTAGATCCGGCCCACTCAGCCGTTTGGCCGTGCATAGACACGACAGACAAACAGACAAACAAACAGACAAACGGAGTTTCATTCTTATAAATAGTATAGATAGAGATAGAGATCTACGTAAAGAGAGCAAGAGCGATGATGCATTAGAATCCAGGTGTATCAACACAGATGTAGGGACCCACCATATGAATCCAAGACAAATCATCTAAATAGATCTGCTTACATAGGTGTACTAAAATTGTGTACTTAGATGCAGAAAAAAAAGTTCGCCCCCACGGGGTTTTGTACTCGGGCCCCCTCGTTACTAGTCCAATACACTGCCAATTGAACTCCCGTCGTACTTAAAGTAAAATAGCTGCAATACCTCCGCTAGGGGTGGGGCGTGATCTCCGATACGTTTATTGTATTATTAACGCACCGATGCGTTATTGTATTATTAACGCATATTATGAAGAACTAGTCTTGGAAAAAATACATATATTCATTTATGTATATAATATGTATCATTCCAGACGATAAAATTCACTCCTTAGGATTGAGATTAAAATTCCGTTCTTACGCCAATTAATCAAGGATTTCAAACGAAAAGTTGAGTCCGCTGGCTAAATCTTTTTGAGTACAATAAATTGGTCAAATTTCAAATATTTCTTTTAAAAAAATCACTGAAAATGGCTAAACACTGCTAAAAATCGGCTATAGTTTTAGCAGCAATAAATGCAAAAATGTTATAAAGTCAAGTAAAGCTTTACAACAACGAACTTGAACATTAAAAAAATTATGCACAAAATTATGCTGAAAAGTGTATCTAGGTAGGTAAATGTCATTAATATTTGCTGAAAAAACTGAAGAAAAAAAAAACTAAAAATCCCAAATCTTTTCTGAATTGCTCATTATTATTTAGAATGATTTTTTTTTTGCTATAAAATTGGTTAGTAGTTAAGTTCTATTATAGTTTACGAAAATTGGCTCAAACGCTTATGCTGCACGACTGAAACATAGTCATATATATTTGCCAATACATTAGTGCATCCCTCTTCTTCTTTTTAGCAAATTTATTCGTGGGAACTGAAGCTATTGCAATGGCACCATAAATTGTAAAATTATAAAATGTAGTAATTGTAAAACACTATTCAACCCCAATTCTTGTGCCCCAAAAAATCAAGCATTCCAAATGAAAGGATGAGTTCCTAGGCCAGCACTTTTTAAGCACATTGAATCGGTCAAATTTTTCCAAATTTGCTGAAAAATCGCTAAAAACATCTAAAAATCGTTACGTTTATTGACATGGATATGTCTTTGCTCTGGGGGGTCAACCAAAAATTTCCGTGATGCAAAATTTGTGTCACAATTTCAGTGTTTTTCACGTACAACCCAGCCGTTGCTAGGGGAATGGAACTTCCGCAGTTTTCATCGCACATAAATCGTTCGCCACTCGTTACCTATTTATGAGCTACCAATTTCCCCCTCCTTACGTACCTGGCTACATTCCTAAACTAAGTTGATTGGACTAGGTATAAACAATTTTAATAAGCCGGTTACAATATTCTTAACGTAAAGCAATAGCATCATTTACTCCACTCCATAGGAAACATTTTCATCCTCTTGACAACAGTCGACTGTTAACAACAACTCATTGTAGTGGCTTCTCTCACAGTTATTTTCAACATTTCTATAAGTAAACCGTTGTTTTGTTGGAATTAGTCGGGATGCGGCCATGCGGCCCAGGGATTTGTTTAAAGTTAAAGGATTTGTTTACAACTCTCGAAGACAACCGTTATGAAATCCCCAATCAAAGACATATCCATGTAACATGGTATCTGCTTGTAAAGCAGATAGTGGAACTCGTTTACGAGTTGTTTAGTTTATATAAATCTAGTCACAGCGTTTAGTTTTTTTTTTTTTTTTATTTAAGCAGAATTATGTTTTTAAAACATTTTATTAAGTAAGTCTTTAAGTACCTATTAAGTTTCAAGTAATTAAGTTTTTAATTGTTAGTATTAAGTTTTAATAATTAATTATTATTACTTTTTCTCTTCTATAAAATGGGTAGTTAACAATTCTTTACCACTGAAAGTCCTGAATTTTCTAGACATAACATAATAATATGATAATTTACGAAAATTCGCTCATTCGATAGTTTTCCATTACTGGAACTTGTTTTGTTCATTAGTCAAAAGACTTTTGCAACATTGGATGGTTCGTTCCAAGAGATTGAGTTAACAAAAGGCAATGTGCTCCATCGTCTAAAAGGGGTAAACGGTGAACGGGTCTTCTAAAAGGAAGTTTCGGTGGACGGCTGTCAGACGATATGCAGCCTCTCGGAGTGTTGCCTTTCAAAGCCGTTCGGCGTACTCAAACGTCAGACGTGTAACGTAAACGAGTAGTTTTGCCGTTTCGCGTTCGAAGTTGGCCTGCACCCTCGTCAACAACTACTCAACAGCGATTAGTGTTGTTAGATGAGTGTTCTTGTAGCTACATGTACTCAACTGTAGTTGACAGACGAAGTCCTGAGTTTCTATCGAACTGATCATTAGGTACTTTTAAAAAATATTTGCCACTCACCAAGGTAATGAATATAATTGATGTGACTGTTCTACCATACCTTGCTTCTAACCCACAGAATTAAAAATCCAAAAGTACACAGTTGGATCGTCAATTTGACGATCGTAATCTCTCGGTTCGGAGTCATCGAAAGTGGTAAATTGGGGACATCGATAACCGTATATAGTTGTTCGGTGAAGTGAACGTCCGCCTTATCTCGGGCGGCGTGATGAGGGTCTGTACCTGACAGGGGAGATACGCCCCCGGCATGGTGGTGGCGTTTCACCCGACTCTACTGCAATCCCGGTCGTTACTCATCTATTTGCTATTTGCAACCCTGAAGCAAAATTTCTTTATTCCACTTTCTACTTTTCTTCACCATCATATAAGATTGTTTGGTGTTATATGATGAAAAGATATTTATTATAGTCCCATGGAAGAAACTGAATGAGACGTGAAACATAGGTACTGTTATAGAGTCATGAATTATCTCAGAAATATATAACTATACCTAGATATTTATGATATCATCAACACGAGCTATTAGTTTTGCCTCTTGACAATAGGAAGCTGCGCTGTTAGGCGGCATTCGTCGTCAGCATTTTGTGGTCTTTTGAACTTATTCAAACCATATCGTTTCATCTTCTCATCTCACCCATCAAATTTTGATCTTCTTAATGGTAATTTGGTGAATATAATTAACAATATTTGTTACAATGTAAGAGATCAGACTGTCATTTTTACTTGTGCATAAAAGTGTCAAAAGTGGTACATTCCTGCGTGTGGTACATACTTCTTACAGTAGCTAGCGGTAGAAGAATAGAACAGAAACCTCACTTCCATGGTAAAACACACACCACTTTTACATGAAGAAGAATTTCCTGCACAATTTGACGAAACAATGAATACCTATTTACTATTAATGACTGTTTAGATAAAGTTGTAAGTAATGGGTTTGGATGGAGGTCCGTACTACCCCAAAGAAATGCAACCTTTTTATTTAGGGCCTACTTAGATGTAGCTTGAGAGCTCTAATTATAGCTGTCGCTGTGACGCATGTGCCAATAAGACGTCAACGTCGCCAACGTCGAACGAGTAGTACGTGTAGACACCGCAGAAAATGAGGTTCACGTCTGATTGCAATGAGCATTATTTTTGGAATATAAAGAGGAATGCATCATCTTTCCAACATGTTATTTCCTGCTTTGAGAATCAACGCCCTACCCCCTCTAACAGTGCTAACTTCTCAATATCCAGGCTGCCAAGAATGAGGAAATGTAACAGGCGAGTAGTGGCAGTAAAGTGCGTGGTGAAGGAAGGGTGGCCTTTAGAAAGTAGCTTTAACATGGGTAGCCGAAATCTAGTGATGTGATAATTTTGCCAATAAGAAGCCTGAGCATGATTATACCAATGAAAAACGGACCATTTAAGGTCTCAAACCGTAAGTGACACTGTTTATAAGTAGTGGATCTGCTGAACAGGTTCCTGACGAATTTTGAATAAAGTTCACATCTCAGCTACTGTTCAAATTGTATGCTATAAGAACTGTCGATGCAAAAGTTTATCTAGATGAGTTTTAGCATTCGACTCACCTGGTTTTCTTGGGGAAAAATAACGGAGAAGGGTGTATAAATACAATACGCGTACGTGTATTATTATTGAAATAATAACTCAATAAATAGGAAAGTATTAGAAATATATTCAGAGTGAATATTTATAAGAAAACTTGTAGAACAAGAAAAGCAAGATGGAGAGCATAAAATGTAGAGCAGCGAGCGTAACGTAAGGCAGAGCAGAAGTGAGAGTTGAAACGGGTCGGCTAGATGCGGTAGCAGCGGAGCGGTTAGAGCACCAGCATGGATACACATTGACATGCGAAATACTATGGGGCAATATGAACTCAGTGGGTATACATTGACTACCTACTCCTGTGAGATTTGGGCGTGGTCTTTGGGTGAAGAAAGAAAATTTTGTCGCTCCCTCCTCTTTACCTGATGAGTAGAGAAACAAATCACACGACAAATTCCATATCGAGGCGGAGAATTTTAAGTCACACAGAATATGAATAATCAGCTCATACACCAGTGTGTGAATACAAGGAGCCCCAGTTTTATAGGTATAAATGTATGTACCCGGACGTACGTGTACACAAGTGCGAATCTTAACTTAGACCGCTATCAAGTCTTAGTAAATGAATAGGAGGTGTTCTTAAGTTTTGTTTAGAGATTGCTCACTTTCCGAGACTGTTCAAGAGAATTCTAAAGTTTGGTATCATTCCTCTCGATCCATTCTGACGAGAGATACTGGCAGGTCTTGGTGGTGTCGAGGTCGATGGTGATGCTTTGTCGGAGTCAGTAGAGCACAGCAGTCAGTCCACAGTGGTCCACCATGTCAGACGAAGCGAAGTCGAACGTTACTAGAGGGTCTTGAAGATCCAGGTCTAGTGTTAGGGTTCCCGAGCTCTTGTGGCGAGTCATTCATATGCAAGAATCAGGTTCAAATAACATTAGATCACGAAAATTAGTAAACCTGTCCAGCGGCAATGCCTTAGTTAAACAATCAGCTTTTTGTTCCGAACCAGGCACCCATTTAAGTGTGATTTCATTAGCTTTAAACAAATCATGTAAGTGCATAATGTAGGCAAAGTTTCACTGCATATTTCAATGTTTTACTTACTAATGTCATAGCGACTGCAATAGACGGTGAGCAGTAACAGTTTAGGGTAGGTGTCATGTCAGAATTTGTCAGAAATTGACATAGACTACGTAGGCTCATAATTTCCTTGCATGCCTCTGACATGGCTATGTATTCTGCTTCACATGTGGATAGGGCAACATGACTTTGTTTCTTTGCTTTCCAAGTTACCAAGTCATTAAACACATATATTATATACAAAACCCCGTTGTCGATCGACTATTGAGAGCACTAATACCTAAGGAAGCATCAGAGAAAGCAGTTAGGGTATCTGTTTCTCCAGTGTATAAGATGCCATAATTACTAGTTTGTTCAAGATAGCTAAGGATGCAAAGTACGTTTAACCAATCTTTCATAGTGTAAGATACATGTTTCCTACTCAGAAAATTCACAGAAAAGGAAATGTATGGTCTAGAGCAATTTTGTAAATATAAAAGAGATCCTTTCACTTCTCGAAACGGCACCCTAGTACACAACTCATCCTCATCGGCTTCTTTTAATTGAGTACCTATCGTAGAAATGGAAGTTTGCATGTGTATTTTCACGGCTTTAAAATTAGGTGGTAGGTATTCCTCCACCACGTTCAGTATTGCAGTGCGCTGATGAATGAAAAGTCTCCTAGTCGAGTAATTGCGTTCAATTTCAATACCGAGAAATTTCTTAGGAGTACCCAAATTTTTCAGTTTAACGTTCTGATTGATATGATTGATAATTTCTATTGCTCTACTCTTGTCGTTCGAGGCCATCATCCACATATAGAATAATCATAACAAATTTATCACCCTCACAAAATTTGTAGATACAACTCTGAAACGGGTATGCTACGAAACCTAAACTGTGAAGCAACTTGCTGAATTTTTGATACCAGAGATTGGGCGAAACTTTTAATCCATATAGATATTTTTTCAGCAGACACACATGAGTGTTCAGGTTTGATTCTGCGTATTCTGAAAATTCGGCGATTCCGTCAGGCACATACATGTACATACTGGTTTTTCCAAATTACCATGTAAGAAGGCAGTAGTTACATAAAGTTGAAATATATAGATTCATTTTATTAGTATTTGATAGAATTAATCTAACGTCACTTAGCCCAGCTACTGGTGCAAAAATCTCTTAGATCAAGTAATCGTTAGTGTCAGCGAAATCTTAATGACAAGTCTACTCTTATATCTGAACGAACCATCTGGTTCTGTTTTTCTTTTGTGAATCCAACGTGAGTTTTTGATTTTTGTATTTGGATGAACATCGGTTTTATGAACGAATACCCAAGTGCCCATTTCCTCCAAAGACGTGAGCTCATCTTTGATAGCTTCCTCCCACAGGCCAGACAGGCTTCTCTGAAGGAGAGGGGCTCTCTATATGTTTCATGGTTTTTAAGAGCCACTGTTTTACAAGGTTCAGCGCGTGATGGGTCTTTCGGATCGATGCTGTCGCGTAAGTCGTGAGATACACTTTTCTGCCTAGGATAATCAGATATTCTGTCCCCATAAACAATGTTATCAATGCATCGTGGGTCACATGAATTAATTAAGGTTTTATCTTGTTCTGAGAAAATCACATATCTTGTTTCATTACATTCTAAAAAGAATCCTCACTTAGCATTTGGTGCAAATTTAGGCTTTTTGCCTATATCTACATAATGGACCAGACACCCAAATCTTTTAAGGAATTTCAAATTTGGGGAATATCCCATCACTATTTCAAAGGGGCCTATGAATTTGATAGACGAATGAGGCATTCTATTACATACAAACACAGCATAATCCAGAGCATGTACCCAGAAAGAATGAGGCATTTTTGCCGATTTTAAGTTCACTCAAAATTTGTGTTTTAAATATTGATTCATTTTTTCAGCACAGCCATTTTGCTGTGGTACATGAGTTTGATTTGGCTCCCAGACGACAATGTCCCGCTCAGACAATAATTTTTTCAAGTCCGATGTTTGAAACTCCAAGCCATGATCTGAACGGATTTTACACACAGTGCTCATTTCAGGTATCATGGATTCATTGAGACACAATCTGAGGGCCAAATGAACCTCAGTTTTGTTTTTCGTCATACACGAAAAAGTGAACCTAGAATAATCACAAACAAAAATAATTATATATGAATTTCCTGTTCTAAAGTTGATTGGGGATATTGGTTCCATTAGATCTGAGTGTAGGATTGAAAATGGTGTGTCGATTCTATGCCTAACTAGATTATGTGGTATTCTCAAGGTGTTTGCCTCATTGCAGTCCTCACAATTTAGAATATTGTCCATGAATGAACCATTTTAAGTTCAGGGAGATATCTCAGCAGCTCCCAAGTATCTTTTCGAAGCATGATTTAATCTTGGGTGCCACAAAATATACCTTTGATTGTCTAAGTTGTAGGAATTGTTCGGTATAGGTTGTCTAGTGTAACTGACAGACTATAGATAACTGTTGTCAGGCTGTTTTAAGGTGTCTTCACAGTTGTCATGTTCTGTGGTATTTAAATTGTCGTCTGTATGTTCTGTGGTGACAGCAGGACTTGTTCTAACGTGTGTTTCTTGAGGTTAGTCGTTCTGATTGTCCCTTGAACATTGGCCCATGCTACAATTCTGGTCTCCAATCCTCCCTCCCAACCGAATGCGAGTCTGTATCCTTTCGGATTTTCTCCCTCCCAACTGATTCACATTTAAATGGGATCTTTTTATTTCAAATGACTCATGTAGTTGATTTACAGAAAATGAGGTAACACAAGATAATTCATATTTACGGGTAAGTTCTCAAAGTTCTTAACATTACAGGCAAGTGGAGGTACTAAATCAAAATTGATCCACCACAAATTACATTTGAAGAAGCCTTGTTTGATAATTTTACCTGTATGATGTCTACCCTATTATGTGAAAAGGTAACATCTATGCCGGATTGAGCAGTTTTACGAACAGAAAACAAATTTGAAGAAAGTCCAGATATGAATAGAACATTTGACAGTTTTGAAATTTGACCGTTATTACTGAAGAAGACATCACACGAAAAATTTGCAGACAGCTCTGCCTTATCGTCATTAGCACATTTAAAAATACGACAAGTTGGCAGACGTTTCACGTTAGTTAATTAATCAAGGGATGTAGTCAGTTCTGTGCACCCGTATCGACTAAGGCCGTAAAACATTCTTACCTTCGATAAGTGTGAAGGAGGTGTCAGAGAGTTTCCTGTCGCTGACATAGTTTGCCGAGGCGTAAACATTTTCCTCCTCCCCACCCATGGCTACCCACACCTCATTTGAGTCACTCGCGTCACGGGGACCAATTATGGCGAAGACCGAGTCGGGGTGGTGTCTGAATTGGTCTTCTAACAGTTTGGCATGGCTCAGGAGAATTTTGAAAGTTCAGGGTCAGTTAGGTTTGGTGCCCCTATGATAGGTTGGCAACATGAGTTGGGTAGGTATTTAATTCAATTAATAGGAAATTGAACAATTTATGGCTGATGAACAAATTTGAAAACAAGCGGGGGTCTTTTTATGGGAGTTCTGATTTAGAGTACCGTCTGTGATTTCTAAGGTAAACTATAGTAACTCTTAGGACTATCGTAAAGGTACCGCTGTGACCGCGTATAGTATCCATTCGGTACACGGTTTAACGTAGAAGTGAGCCTTCCTTTTCTCTTCATGGGGGGCATAAGCAATTTTAAAATTTTCTACTCGCTCCTGAACCATGAACGGAGAGGGGGGAGCCCCTTTTAATGCACGTTTTTTTCCGGAGCGCTCAATATCCCATCAGCTACCACATTAAAATTTGATCGAGAGCACTTCGTTTGACAGCGACAAAGTTATGTTTGTGGACCCGTAGAACGCAATTGTGCCATAAAAATTGCCGAACCATGCAATCTTCCCGGAGAAATCAGGGGAAATATGCATTAGACACAGTAAATGCTGAAAGGTTTTGCTCGGATTGGTCTTACTCGTAAAATGTTCATTAGAGTTCCAGTTTGGCCCCATTCGAGTTTTAAGGCATGAAATTCTTTTATCCGATTGTATTAAAATAAAATGTAGACGAAAACATTGGTTTTTGAGGTAACGCTCTCCGATTCCTTCGAAACACATCTAGGTACTCTGAACCTTGCCTTCAAACCTCTTGATCGAAGAAGGTCTCCCGTTTGAAACACACTTCTAACAAAAACATATTGGTAAGTAATCCATGAATCACAGGGACGCCCCTATTAATGGATTGTAAATAATCTTGGTGAGAAACAAAAGTATCATGATTTCTCGGACCCCCCCCCCCCCCCCCCCCCCCTCTCACCCTCACACCATTTCACCAGTTCACCGATGGTAAATTTGAAATTTCCGAGGTTGCATAACAGGACTAAAATTTGGATGGAACAAATTTAAAAAAAAAAAACAGTCACGAAAGTCGGATGAATATAATGAAATTATTACGATTTAAAAGGTGTTACCCCCTCTATTCACCCCCTTCCATCACGAAATTTGAAACTCCCTTCAAATATTTCAAAACTAGACCAAATTCAAAGTTGAACAAAAGAAGAGTCATGAAAATCGGACGAGAATAGTTAAAACATCATGATTTATAAGTATTACCCCCACCATTCACCCCCTTCAATAATGAAATTTAAAACTCCTATTACATTTTCCATAACTGGACCAAATTCAAAGTTGAACAAAAAATGATCACGAAAATCGGGGGAAGATAGTAAAAACTTCATTGTTTATCAATGTTAACCCCTCCAGTCAACCCCTCTCTTGACAAACTTTCCAAAACGATATCGAATTCATAGTGGAACAAAATGAAAATGACGAAAATCAACAGAGATTTGTACCTTGGGCAGCGCTTGACAAAATCGCTAATTATCCCCTCCGCCCCCCACCCGAACAGCAAATCCGAAATTTCCTTGGTTTGCTGCACAACTAGACTGAAATTGGAATCGAACTAAATAAGAATCACGAAAATCGTTTGAGAATTTTAACCTAGGTAGCGTAAAAAACCCTATTCCCCCTCTTCCATCTTGAAATTCAAACTTTCAGAGGTTTTTTGCACAACTAGACTGAAATTGGGATCGAACGAAGAAAGAATCTCGAAAATCGGTTGAGAATAATTGTAAAAGTAATAATAAATTGTAATAATAATAATTATTATTATAACTGTAGTCTGGGCAGCATCATCAAAATTTGTGTTACACACACACACACACACACACACACTTTTTTTTTTTTTTTTTTTACAAATCTCCTCTCAAAGGCGGCGGGGACACACCATTATTAAAAATAATAATTATAATGATAATAAATAAATAAGGGGGGAGGACACCCAGGTTTACCCGAGTCTCGCTCTAGAAGGAAGATGAGGGAAGTTGAAGAAGGATGAGGAGGAAGATTGGGAAGAAAGGAAATGCCCCTATAAAATGACCACCAGTTCAAGTACTAATCCCTCAAGACGCGGGTGGTGATACGACAGAGCACTCCCGCCGAGATGCCCAACTCGAGTAACTCCGTGGTGCTTTTCCCTCGCTACACCCCGCGCCATGACACGGTCACGGCCATGACCCTGATTTTATTGGTCACCAATCCTTTTTGCTCAGAAATCGCTTGCCACAGATCACTTCTATCATGTGTACTTATTCATTTTTGCCCACCAGGTCTGCTCCATGTCCACGCTGCCACTGACAACCTGGACATCCAGGACTATTGCAAACCCATCGTGCTTGACGCCAACGATATTCGGCTTCTTCCCCCGGTCACTCCGCATGTGGTATATTTCTCCCTTTCGACATCCCAAACCGCTGGATGACAAAGCACCTGCTATATGCTTGGCAACCGCATAGTGACGTGGGATGGGGCCATCCTGAGTACAAGGCCACTGCTGCACCACATGATATAGATTCTCATTTTTGCCCCGACAGGCACGGCAAAGGATGTCTACTGTCCCGCGACCACTTCTCGAGCACCTCACTGAGGTGGCTAGTATAGCTATACTAGCCACCCGGACGGCATGAAAATGGCGATATTCGCAGGCCCCAATGCCATCTAAAGCCCATTCCACCATAGGGAAGAAAATGGGGATTCAGAGCACTGTTGGAGTTCTTCGCCATCAACTGACTCATGCAGAGCAGCAGTGAACTCAGCAGATGAGCTGGGTTTGGGACCAGTTGGTGTTGCTCCGTCGCACCACAGCAACTGCTGCCTGACGAAGTCAAGGTCAGCTGCAGTGTGGGTGACCTCCGAGCTTGAGCCCCTAAGGGCAAGCTGGCAGTGGCGGCGTGATGATGGGATGCTGGCCAAAAGAGTGACATTACTGAGCCCACCGGCCTTGACCGGTGCGTGGATGTAAGCACTTGAGACACCAGGTGGGAAGCCTAGCCAAGAGCGCACATCACAGTGAACAAGTTCATCAATTGAGGTAAAGAAAACTAAGTAGGTAACTAATTTGATATCGTTCCGTTTCTATAGAAAATTGTTTTGCGGTCGTATAATACATAATAGAGAGTTTTTGTACTTCTCGTATTCATTTTCTCGTAAACGATAACGGCCTTTCCGAAACGAGAAGAGGTTTTCGTTACGTGGAAACGCATTTCGGAACGGGAAGAGTCAGCTTTACTCGTGCTCAGCTTTTTCGGAATCGTAATCACGAGACGAAAACTTGACCTTTCTCTAGGATAACCCTCTAGAATTACTTAGCAACTATCATGCAGTTGGCATGGACACACACACACACCTGACACACACACCTGACCTGGCTTTTCTCTGTGCCATCTTTTGTTGTTGGTTTAACCTTTGTCTTTCTTTCGTGTTTTTTCCCCGCACCTCAACTAGAAGGGTCATTCGCGGCATTTTGTTCTTCCTTTCGACGTTTTATCGACGATTTCAGCTTTTTCATTCTCAAGATTTCGTTTCAAAGTTCATTTTACACGTTTTAAAGATTCATGTTCTTCACGGCTGAATCTTTTTTGTATGATGTAGAGGTAAGTGGTCGTTGATTCTTACTTCATGTTATATTTTTGAAATTATCTACTGTGACAATTGAATTTTGAGTAGTGATTCACTACAAGAGTCACGTTAACTTCACTACAAGAGTTGTCTTTCTCTCGGGCTTACGAAAACGCTACGATAAATCAACGCAAAAAGGTTAGCATTCATCGTGCTCGCTTTTACAGCTTGTTTTCGTGTCTACGAGAAATACCAATACGCATGTACATGAGTACTGGGATAAACCTGAGATTACAGGTACAAAGACATTTGAGAAATTTGACCGTAAGCACTCTGGCTTGTGGTTACTAGTTTAAATGATTCCCAGTCAAATTTGACGTTGGTGTTAGGAATCAACAGTGTCGGTGGCAAAAAGATGAAAAAGAGTATATCTCCAGCGGTGCCAAAAGATTTTAATGCCGTGGTATCATCGATTGATGTGATAGCTATTTTCTGTGAGTGCCGAAGAATGTACCAAGAACCGAAAATGGTTGAGAATTGGTCAATAGCACATGCAGTTCATCTCCCCATCCATCACTCCTTCTTACAAAAATCCGCCAAAAAATTAAATCCTCAATTTTTATCATATCTAAACTAAAATCAAGTACCTAACTAAACAACTCGTAAACGAGTTCCAAGCAGATACCATGTTACATGGATATGTCTTTGATTGGGGATTTCATAACGGTTATCCTCGAGAGTTGTCCTTTAACAACATTCAACAACAAATCCTTCAACAAATCCCTGGGCTGCATCCCGACTAATTCCAACAAAACAACGGTTTACTTATAGAAATGTTGAAAATAACTGTGGAGAGAAGCCACTACAATGAGTTGTTGATAACAGTCGACTGTTGTCAAGAGGATGAAAATGTTTCCTATGGAGTGGAGTAAATGATGCTATTGCTTTACGTTAAGAATATTGTAACCGGCTTATTAAAATTGTTTATAGTCCAATCAACTTATTTTAGGAATGTAGCCAGGTACGTAAGGAGAGGGAAATTGGTAGCTTGAGATGTGAAAATTTATCACATAAATCAAGCGCTTTCCAACGAGTGGCGAACGATTTCTGTGCGATGAAAACTGCGGAAGTTCCGTTTCCCTAGAAACGGCTGGGTTGTACGTGAAAAACACTGAAATTGTGACACAAATTTTGAGTCACGGAAATTTTTGGTTGACCCCCCAGAGCAAAGACATATCCATGTCAATTTCATAAGAAGTAAGCTATTAGCAAAATGTGCACGGATCGGAAGAAATAATGATCAAAATTGGAATCTGCGGTGCCTGGTTTCTGAATAATTTAAGTAATTCGGATTTAGGAATAGAGGTTGCAATACCCAGTGAGTGCGTTGTTGGAAAAGAAGTCGGGATTTGTTTGTGAAGACAATGATCGGTGTCGAAGGTGTTACTGAAAGAAGTTTTTGAGTGTAGTCAGCTTCCGTTACTATATCGTCGGTGAAGTAGTCAGTGAAAAGCGGCATGACGGTGGTCTTTAGGGATAAACACGTTGACCTTATAAAACACGATTGCACTACAGCGCAAATCTAAGGACCACGTACATGAAAATAACTGATTGCAACAACTAATAAAATATTAAAGTTGATGTTTGAATTAGAAAACTAAAACATACCTAATAAGAAACTATGATTAGTATAACAATCATAGTAATCCAAGGTTAACAGATATATGCAACACTGTTGTATTTTCTTTACTATTTGAACAACTCTCGGAGATTTATTTCAATGATCGCTTGGCTAGACCGGTGGAAATTAATGTTTCCTGGTAGTAGAAAGAATATCATACAAGGATAGTCACAAAAAATGAAAAATGCCAACTTTTACTGGTTACTTTCACTTTTATGGCGTGGGCGTTACAGGGTGAAATAGTTTCGACTTTATGAGGTGAAACCCCAGACGGAACGACCTACCGAAGTACGCCGTAACATTTTGTTGCGAGTGGAGGAAAGTGAAGGAGGCTGAAGTCTGAACTCACGAAGGGATGGTGATTGTTTTTGTATGACGCATTGAGATGTCTACGTTCTTTCAATACCAGAGAAAACAATAAAATACTAGTAAATAATTCATTTCAAATAACCATTTCACTTCCCTGTTTAAAATAATCCGAATTATTTCATCCGTTTGCTCAGATCTTCTTACAAACACATCAAGTCTGCTACCAAAGTGCTTAGAAAACGGTTCTATATTAAGTACCATGATCTAACTTTCAATCAGTTAACAAACATCATCAATTACCTTGTGGGGAAAAATGTGTTCATATTTACTTATTTATATGGTTATTGAACTCCACTAGGAAGAATTCAATGGACTGGTGGTAGTCGCCCACCAACAGATCAAAAAATAGAGCCAACAAATCTCTACACCAAAAAATCTAATAACTGGTCAGTTTTATATCTCCATACATTCATTCTAGTGAAAACAATAGGGATCATTGAATGAGGCGCTCACTGGGGCTAAAATAGGTTGTCTGTTGGTGCAAGTAAATCATCTTCATTAATGAGATGCGGATGTGGTGCTATGTGGTGAGGCAGCGCGGTCCGGTGTCGTTCGGGTATTCAGGGCGGAGTAATCACCGCAAGGAAATACGAAACTATCCGATTTGGACATGATATTTTGTGAGGAAAACCGAGAAGAATCAGATGGACTGTTGGTTGTGTCCCTTAATTTACTGTCAAAAAGGGCTTTCGCCTGCTTTAACTCTGCGGGTGTAACCGTCGTGCCTGAGCTCTAATTGGTAGTCCTTTAGTGTCAAAATGGCGGGAGATGGATGACCGAATTGAAAAATTACCGGTGGCAGGGGTGTATCGTTTCAGGAAGTTGGAAAATTTTTTCGGTGTAGGGGCAAAGGAGAATCCGATAGAAAGCGCATTTATGAAGCCTTGAATGAGCGTGTGGTGAACTGAATAAATATTATAGAGGCATTTGTTTCGGAGGTCCATATGTAGTCAGATGTTACTACCCCTAATGTAGGTTTGCTAACATAGTAGTAGTGGTAGCAGTAGTAGTGGTAGTAGTATCATTTGTTGACATCAAAATTGCATATATTGTTTGAGAAATGATAATTTGTACATAAATGCAATTCTTTTGAAATAAAACAATGAATAATAAAATTAATCAAGAATATGCACTCCAATGCCCCCCGGATGCATAATAAATTAATGACTTGAAAAATATAATATTATACACAGAAATATGTTACTCACATAACAAAAGAAATACTGGAAACTTAAGCATATGCATACAACGTAAACCGATAAGGAACACGAGGGACACTAAAAAATCCCAAATTCCTAGATTTATAAGAAGAGGGGGAAATTTACAAAATTTTCTCCAAGTGAAGATCTAAAGATATTCTGAAACTTAATATACTTTGGTAATTTGAAGGATTTATACAATTTTCGGTTTAAAAAAAAAAAAAAAAAAAAAAAAAAAAAAAAAAAAAAACCTAGTTCGCAAACGTCGGCATTACACCTGTAAAGCTCAGAGTTATTTTGGCAGAATTATACCAGATTTCGCATAATTTCTAGTGGAGGGTTGAACGTGCTGAATAATACGTGTAAGTAGGAGTGGTATACAAAAATTTGGCGAATAGTTTTGACGTTAAATTGCTCATACATCAAAGAAGAGGAATTGAGGAATACCTCGAATTTCTACCAAGAATGATCCTTAGCAGCTGATTTTGGATAATCTGGACCCTATTAAAAACAGATTTGGATGCCCCTCCCCACAATATAATGCCATACTTGATAACTGAGTAGGCGAAACCATAATAAATAGTTATCATTTTATCATTCGATAGAAAATTTCTTACTACTTTGAACACAAAACAATTTCCTTAAACGAGCAACCAATGAATCAATATGAGCTTTACAATGTATGTGTCTATCAATAATAAATTGAGTATTTCCATTGATCTGTGAAAGGCAGAGGATTACAAGTACAATTTTTATCAACATAACAAGCGACATTTGAACACAATTTGATTTTATGATATTCAGGGAAGCCTCTGTTTCCAATAAATTGAGAAACGTAAAACAGAAGTCTTCTCGACATTCAAAGCCATGTAATGACTTTCAAACCAGATTTTAATCAAATTATGTTCAGAATTAGTGGTATCAATTAGTCGAAATAGTTTGTAATCCAAAAAGCCAGAACGGTATCATCCGCGAAGCTATAGATTTTCCCATGAATGTCTAATTTCAATAACTCATTAATGTAAACCAAAAATAAAATTGGACCCAGTACTTGATCCTTGTGGGCAATGGCGGCTCCTTCCCTGAAACTCAGGGGGTGCACAGAGAGCAACAAGGGTTATCGCGAAGGGGACAGAAGAGGTGCTTTTCTCAGCCAAAGAGAAATTACAACCATATGCGGATGGGGTAAATATTGGTAACTTTCTCATCTTCAAATTAGAAGCGATACTATAGATACGTACAATAGACATGAAAAGTGTTCTCTAATGGAAAACAGAAATTCTGAAATACTTAATCCCTGAAAACCAATCTACCTTTTAATAATATTCGGCGTTGAACTTACAGCACGATTTTCTATTTCCAATGTCTGCTACAGTCAAGGCACTGATGGCAAGGGGCGGCCAATGTCACAAACATTGCACTTTTCTTCCAATGACAAACGGGAATAATTGTTCGATGAACTGCACTAAATTATTCATCTTAAATGCACTCATAACACTTTGAAAACTCATGAACAGGAAACGAAAAAGAAGAAAACTCATGAATGAAAACAAGAAAAATTAAGCTGTTGCTGTAACAAGGATTGGCGACTGGGCCGCAAATTTAAACAAAATACAAGGCAAAAATCTCTAATCAGCTATGTTTATCCAACTTGCTAAGAAAGAATGCATTGCAGCCCCCTTGCGGCGGAGCAGAGAACTAAGGCTGCTCCTTTTCCGGCTATTACACTCGCTGATTGGTCAATCTCACATGCCCGCCTCAATTCAAACTGAATATCCTCAGTCCGGAGATATGCGGTCAAGTCTGAGGTGGAGCACTTAAGAGCTATTGCGCCAGCCCGCTTCTGATTGGTCAGGTTGGGTGAGCTTCCCCCTTCAGTCCCTCCCTACCGCAACCTTCTCTGTTTCGCGCGTAGATTTAGATTTCCCGTATTCTGTCACTAGCTAACTTGAAATTGTTGTTGTTGTTTTATGGCGCTACAACCCGGCCCGGGGTCAGGGCCTCCTGTAATGATGTTCGCCAGTCCTCTCTATTTTGTGCTGCTGCTCTCCAGTTTCTTGTCCCTAGGATGGAGCGGGAATCCGAGTTGACACAGTCCAACCAGCGAAGTTTAGGGCGCCCGATTCTTCGCTTGGCGTGGATTTTTTCGTCGAGGATCTTTAAGGGTAGCTCCTCTGGGCTCATCCTGGCGACCCACCTTTATGAATTGGACGACGTCTTTCTCTTTATATAGTTCCATGACTTCTTGGTTAGTTCGACGTCTCCAAGCGAGTTCCTCCACATCATAGGATTCTCCGTAGCACTTTCCTCTCAAAACGGCGTAAATCCTCTTCCAGTGCTTTGGTAAGGGTCCATGTCTCGGATCCGTAGGTAAGGACTGGTCTGATCAAAGTTTTGTACAGGCGCAGCTTGGTCGTTCGGGAAATCACCCTGCTTTTGAGCTGGGGAACTAATCCAAAATAGCATCGATTGGCTGCCTGTATCCTTCGCTGCACTTCTGCTACCACTTCATTATCATTTGTCACAAGAGATCCAAGATAGACAAACTCATTCACAGTGTCGAATGTGTATCCGTTAACTTGAATGCATTCGGGTCCTCTTCTTGTAGCATTGGTTAGCATGTATTTGGTTTTTGACTGGTTAACTTCCAGTCCAAACCGTGCAGCTGCAGATTCCAGATTCGCAAAAGCCTCACTCATGGCTGCAAAAGTCCTGCCTATGATGTCGATGTCATCCGCGTACCCAAGGAGCTGCGCTGTATGGTTGAAGACTGACCCACCAACCTGAATATTGGACTGCCTGACGGCACCTTCCAAAGCAAAGTTAAATAGTAGGCAGGCCAGCCCATCTCCCTGCCTTAAGCCCCTGCAGGTGGTGAAGGGGTCCGACAACTCACCCCCAACTCGCACAAAGCACTCGACCGATTCCATTGTGAGCCTAATCAGGTGAACCAGCTTCATTGGAACGCCCATCCCCAGCATAGCCCCGAATAGTTCCTCTCTTGATACACTATCATATGCAGCACGGAAGTCAATGAAGAGGTGGTGAGTTTGGATGTTGTGTTCTCGTGCTTTCTCCAGTATCATCCTGAGTGAGAAAATCTGGTCCGTAGTACCTTTACCTCTCATAAAGCCTGTCTGATATTTCCCTATTTCTCTTTCGGCGTGAGGAAGAAGCCTGAGAAATAGTATCCGTGACAGTACTTTATACGAGCATGACAGTAGTGAGATTCCTCGGTAGTTCCTACATTCATGGACATCACCTTTTTTGTGGATTGGGCATATTATCGTCTTGTACCACTCAGCCGGGATTCTACCCCCTTCCCATATGTCGAGTATTATAAGGTGCAGGACTTTGGAAAGTTCTTGGCCACCACACTTTAGGAGTTCTGCAGGGAGGCCATCAGCGCCAGAGGCCTTGTTATTTTTTAGACTTTCAATAGCTTCCTGAACCTCCTCAACATCAGGGGGCTCGAGATCGTCTGCCTGCATGTCTGTGTCAAGGGTAGTGCCACTGGTAGCCCCTAGGAGGTCACTGAAGTGGTTCTTCCATCGGTCTAGTATCTTACACTTTTCATTGAGCAATGTGCCATCAGAATCCCTACAAGCAGCCACCTGAGGTTTAAAGGGCTTTCTTTGTTTATTTATCAGGTTGTAGAGCTGTCGAATATTATTTCCTCTCCGAAGTTCTTCAACTGCCTCTAGCTCCTGAGACTTCTGTTGCCTCTTCTTCCTTCGGTGAACGCGTTTCTCTTGTCTTCTCAAGGCCCTGTATGCGTCCTTCGAGCTTCTGGTGTGCATACTTTGGAGCTTTCGCTTGTGTGCTTCATTCTTTAAGGCCGTAATGGTTTCACATTCTTCATCAAACCATGGCTTCTTTGCAATCACGGGCTGCGGCCCAAGCACCTCATCAGCAACGATCTTCACAGACTCTTTACATTTATCCCATTGGTCATCAGTGCCTCCACCCTGACTCAGAGAGCGCAGCTTTCTGTCCATGGTTTCCTCAAACTGAGACTTCACTTCAGGGTCCTTGAGCTTCTCAAGATTCCATTTAGGTAGATGCACTCTTCGACTTTGGTTCCTGGCAGTGGATATTCGTGCCCTGAGTCGGCACATGACCAGGTAGTGATCTGAGTCTACGTTTGCTCCACGGAAGGTTCTCACATCCCTCAGGCCTGAGATGTGTCTAGAGCTCATCAGGATGTGGTCAATCTGGCTTGAAGTTCTCCCATCATTGGACTGCCAGGTTGCTTTGTGTATATTTTTGTGTGGGAACAGGGTGCTGCCAACAACCAGCCCTCTTGAGGAGGCCAAGTCTATCATTCGCCTACCATTTTCGTTTGACACTTCATGCAAGCTATTCATTCCGATTGTTGGTTTGAAGACCATTTCTTTCCCGACTTGGGCGTTGAAGTCCCCAATGACGATTTTGATGTCAGATTGCGGGGATTGATCGAGGCTCTGTTCCAGTGCTGAATAAAAGGTATATTTGGGTTCGTCTTCTGATGGTTCTGTGGGTGCATGGATACTCCACAGGCTATAATTGTAAAATTTTCCTTTCATGCGCAGGTAGCAGATCCTTGGATTGATAGGTTCAAATCCAATTACCATGTTGGAGACCTTTCCATTAACCACAAAGCCAGTGCCAAATTGGTGTAACCTTTCATGGCAGCTGTAGTATATGGTGTTTCCACTCTTCTTAAGTGTTCCAGTCCCTGTCCATCTTACTTCCTGGATTGCAGCAATGTCAACTTTATAGTTGTTCAGTTGGTTTAAGAGCAGATGGAGGGCTCCAGGTCGATATAATGACAGAACGTTCCATGTTCCGAGTCGAAAATCAGTTAGGCGCGCGTTATATCGTAACCGTGAGATCAGTCCGGCTTTTTTCTTTTCAGGCTTCGCAGTGTTGAAATTTTTCCGTGGTTGAGTTACTAGCCCAACGCACAACCCCCAACCTGGAGGGCCAGGAGTTTTTTATTAGGCTTCACCTGCCCTAGGAGAATTGCCTTCACCATGGCTTGGAGATCCTCCCTCCCCGCTGGTTTTGGTCCGCCCCGGGTATTTTATTTCCCCGGTACCCACCATATCTGGTGAGCATCCCCCTATCCGCCACCTGGGGAAGCGCCCGATGGGAGACCAGCAACTCCTCACGGGAGCTAACTTGAAATGAGAGTGGAGAAATTTTGAAACAGTATTATTATTTTGGTTTGACTGGGGGTGCACATGCGCCTATGCTCCTATCAGTAGACGCCCCTGCTTGTGGGACTCCAAACCTCCTCACTAAGAGACACGAGGTCATTAAAGTCAAAAAGTGCGTGATCCGTACTAACACTCTTTTGAAAACCGTACTGATTGGAAGCAATGGTATCATTACTTTTTATATAACCCAACAGTCTTGACTTTAGACACTTTTCAAGAATTTTAGCCAGAGAACGAGTAAGAGAAATCGGTCTGTAATTTTTAAAAGCAGAAGGAAATTGGCCTTCTGCAAATGACAAATTAAATATGAAGGCGAGAGGAACACTAAGAGAGGAAGCAAAAGTTTACAATGTAATGTTACTTATGTCAAAACCAACGAAGGAACTAGTTTTTTCAAATTTTTCAAGTGACACTCCACTTTGAAAGGCCCAATTTCAAAAAAAGAGGATGAGATCTCATACTATAAAAATATCTACAAGGATGAGAAACAGGAGTTTTAGTAATTTCTCAGCAATTTTCGCACCTTAAGAGGAAAAGAATGAGTTGAAACTATTGTCAATACCTCATCATTAATGATATTTCCGAAGTCAGCCTCCATTTCACTAATAATTTTACCCCCCTTTCTTATTTTTCTATTAGCTGCCATATTTACAGTTTCCCAAAGAACTTTGGGATCACCATTACTGTTTGAAATACGATGAGCGGAGTACAAGTTCTTAGCTTTTTTGATCAGAGAATTCAACAAATAGCAAATAATATAGTTCTAAGTCTGAATTTGAGGGTTTCTTTTCATGTTCGGCTCTTAATTTATCCTTATTTCTAATAGACAGCAAAATACCTCTCGTTGTTCAAGCTTTTAATTTATTTGACCTTCCAGAAACCTGCTAGACTGATGAGGAACTATTAATATGATTTTCCAATGTGACACACTGATTTTTACAGGCCTTGTCCACCTCAACCTGTTCATACACACATTTCCAAGTTTCACTTTGTAATAAATTATCCAAAGCCTTATAATTGATGTCAGTAAAGAAAACCATATGATTATCTTTTCTTGAATCCACTGTAACTTTTCTTTCAAAATTAAAGCTCTCAATGGACGTAAAATGATCAGTGAAATCACTTTTATAGACGATCCCTCGACAATAGTCAGTTGAGAAACCTAAAAAATATATATGATCTATACACGAACAAGAACCTTGAAAAACTCTCGTAAACTCATTTATGGCGAAAACAAAACCGAATTCTGTCACGGTATTTTCATACATTAAAGAGCTACTAGAATTAATATCTATATATATATATTGAGATCACACCTATAATGTGTTCCGAATTTGACAAAAACTCGGCGCTCCGCGCCTCGCCAGGGGGCAAGCCCCCTGGACCCCCGGTTACCTCTATTTACATACTTCGGACGAAATTATTGAAACACAGAATGTGTTTGCGTTGTCGCGCAACCAAGTGACAACCAAACAAGCGTCATTGTTTGCTATTCATTTATAACATCAATTTATATAGTTATAGTATGAAACTACGAAAAAAATACGAAATAAATTCGTGATAAATCAAGAGCGATTTATCAAGTAAATGTCCTAAAGAGGCTACATACGAAATTACAGCTTCCTAGAGTGTAAAGTATAGAAATTAGCTTTAAAAGCCACTCATCTGATCCGGACCCTGGACATCGTCAAGTAAATGTCCTAAAGAGGCTACATACGAAATTACAGCTTCCTAGAATGTAAAGCATAGAAATTAGCTTTAAGAGCCACACATCTGATCCGGACCCTGAGCATCGTCAAGTAAATGTCCTAAAGAGGCTACATACGAAATTACAGCTTCCTAGAGTGTAAAGCATAGAAATTAGCTTTAAGAGCCACACATCTGATCCGGACCCTGAGCATCGTCAAGTAAATGTCCTAAAGAGGCTACAAACGAAATTACAGCTTCCTAGAGTGTAAAGTATAGAAATTACCTATTCAAATTATTTAACCTCCGCTTCACAAATCAAACCGTTTTCGTAATACTCAGATCACCTGCTATGAATCAAATCATCGAAACACAAGCTTAATGAAATCATCAGAAATTAACAAGCGGTTGCAATCATGTTCACAATATCAATTATTGAGAATGATCACCTGTGTGTAAACAATTATTTATATAACCATGCTCATAACTCAGTTTGTTGGACACGCACTTCGCAGTAGTTAACATAATATTGTTGGATAAATCGAGAGCTTTCGAACGAATGGTCAACGAATTTTGTGGGATGAAAAACGACGAAGTACCATATCCCTAGCAACGACTCGGTTGTACGTGAAAATCATCCGTCACACATTTCGTTACCATCCCGCGTTCCATTTTCGGCTAGTTAGTCCATGGCTAAAACACATTCTGTGTTAAAATGTATTAGCTTCCTATCATGAGATACATGTAAAGCTGTAATCCCTACATTAGAGCAGCTTCCGTAATCAACCGTTAGAAACAAAGAATTACATTCACAAACAGCATCAGAAACAGTTAAATCATTTCTAATATAAACAGTAACTCCCTCCTCCTTATTTATATGTGACGAGGATATATAGTTTTTGGGTCCCGGCCGGAAGAAGTTTAATACTTCTGCATTTCATGTTTCACTCAATTTCGCAACATGAACATCAAAACGAACAGACGGCCGGAAAGCCAAGAAAATATCAAAATTCTTCTTGAGACTACGAATGTTTTGATTAAGCACATTGATACCATTTGAAATAAAATAGTTGGAATTCAACGTCATCAACAGTAAGACAACACGAAGTAGAAATATTATCAAAAGAATCTAAAACTTCTTCAAAAGAATCAACCATAGGTAATTATTATTATAATTAATTTTTTTTAACAAAAAAATCAACAAACACTTATAGAAAACTAAATACTGCTATTGAGGTTATCATTGATTATTTATACTTCCGATGTTTAATGTTCAAACGCCCTTGCAAATCCATTTTAATTAATTGACCTAATACATTCATCCGTGTAGCGCGTTTAGACGATGTTTCGTCCTTCTTCAAATAAATATTCCCGTCAAAAGTCCACACAAGATTTTTTGGTTCGGTAAATAGTTTCAACATCACTATCTTCCAGGGGAACATCGATGTGATCCGCAAGAGACTTTACTGTCCTGAAGGTATCTACCTCTGACTCAGCGATTCCCCTTATTACAATAGTTGAAGACAAAAGGGCCTGATCAATAGCATTCACTTTAGCCCTCATTGAATTCAAATCTTACCTCAACTGAAAGTTTTCCTTTTTCAGAGCTGCATTAGTCTCTTTGATTCCATCCACACCACTCTTGATATTTCCCAACGTATCTGACATATCTTCAAACTTTTCATTGAAGAAACTCATAGAATTTTCAACCGAATCCATCCTCACACAACCATTACACTTCCATTTTTCTCGTAACTCCTTTTTCATTTTAATATAAAAGTCAACAGATTTCAGTCTGGTGCACGAAGGATGAAAAGATGACTTACATGAAGCGCACGTAGCAGTGTTCCTAGGTGAGAATAAATCTCGGAAACACTTAGCACAAGACATCATAAGTCGGTTGATTAACCGTGAACTCTATTAAACACACTCGTAAGCAACTTCGCGATAAGCAGACTAGAGTCCGAGAGAGATAAACCGCAATGCGTTCACAAATGAAATTGAGAGCAACTTCAAGGTCTCTTTAAGGTCTTTGAATATTGATTCGAGGCCCGTTCACAGCGTTAATGTATTGATCCCTAGTTTTCTAGCTGTATAGCGCTCGTGTTGACTAGGAACAGAAGGTATCCTTTGTTACAGTGAACGAATAAGGGTTGGAACGATTGGAACTCCCCGCCAATATGATGACAGTCAGCGGGGCAATAACATTTCCAGCACGTTGACGCGTTTTGAAGCTGCAGGGGCGAGTGAATTTGATAAAATCCTCTCTAATGTCCTGTGAGGCCTGCCAATAGGGCTGGATGGAGATTTCAGGCGAATATAACAGGAAGATTGGACACGCTGGTAAAGGAGGAGCTGGAAAATCTGCAAGAGGACGACGTCTGGAACGGAGGACAGTGAGTCATTGAACAAGGCAGAGACTTTGGGAAGATAGGGGCAAACACGTCTCTTCAGGGCGTAGGGTTACATCTAGCAGACGACTGGAGGATCCCCTCCACTTTTGATTGGGTGGAAGCGAATAACCTTATGGAGTGGATATTTTAGAGACAAAGGTAAAAAATCGTGTCTGCTAAACTATTTTCAGTCATTAATCAGATGCAAGATAAAGATAGAGAAAAACGCTGCAAAGCATTACACAAAGATTTGATATTTCTGAATTATATATCCATGGAAAGCAGATCGATGGCCTATGATTAATAAACCCCGTATGTAATATATGAT
This sequence comes from Adelphocoris suturalis, assembly GCA_030762985.1. Classification (NCBI taxonomy): domain Eukaryota; kingdom Metazoa; phylum Arthropoda; class Insecta; order Hemiptera; family Miridae; genus Adelphocoris; species Adelphocoris suturalis. The sequence goes on along the minus strand of CM061040.1, from coordinate 43,623,971 downwards.
CAGAACATCGAGCCTCCCAAAAGGGTTCACACCTTCACAGTTCCAAAACCCCGCAATTTTACGCTTCACAGTAAATGTAAAAAAAGGTCATTAGGTAAACAAAGAATATAGATTCAGAGGCCTGTAACTGTTTCCGAAGAGTCCCAAAGGAGCTCCATCTAATTAACAGCACTGTGAGTCGATTGGGAAAGATATTAGTCCCAGAGGTTCCGGAGCTTATCTGAGTTCCTCCTTACTTCCTAATTGTATTCCATATCTCTAAAAAGGAGCTATATTTTAGCTTTCAACACCATAAATCGATCAAAAACAAATTATGCTCAGAGGCCCCAAAGCCGATCAGCGTGGACTGATATTGAATTTGTAATATTACAAAGGAGTTCCACTTCAAATTGCAGATCCGTAGGTTGACATCAATATGCCTGCGTAGATAAGGCACCTACAGAGGAAAAATTAATTAAAATAATTAAAACAGCTACATTTTACTAGTCCCCCTGATTCATGGCCTTTCCTTCCCGTAAAAAGGCTTCAATCAAGCGTAATATTTTCCTCTGTAATGTTATATTAGTTGACTGTAAACAAATCGCCAAGAAACTACAATGATTGTTACGACATATTCGTCTTTTTTTATGGTATGAAGGAAGGCGTTCAGAATATCAGTTGACTTTGTTTACTACAACTAAACGGCTCAACCCACGAAAATCGTTTTGGTATCTTTAGAACTGTAATAGTAAGTTCTATAGACCTGATCCAATCCCAACCTTATTCAAAGTGTAAAGTAGTTCCGCTATTTAAGTACTTTTTTATCGGGGAAACCCTCGTTAGGGACTTCGCCGTCATTTCGGACTTTACGCACGCGCACGCACGCACCGGATAGTTGAAAATAATAAACCCAAATTTAGCTACATAGCTCACTCAAGCTTGTTAAAGTGGTCCCTCGTGTTGCATTTACACTGTACTATAGCTGAGAGGCTCTGTTCCAAAGTTCATCATCTTGTATTAAATAAGAACAAAATTAGCTAAGTACATAGTTCACAAACCTGATTAAACTCGTCCTCAGTTAAGTAAGTAATTTATTATTCCCTCACTGATCCCAAATCTACCATTTTAGGTTCAATAGGAACGGAATTAGCTGCAAAACGCACACAATTGATTAGTTTGTTTCTTTCGTTGTTATTACATTCTGCTTATCCCCACGAGGCTTAGTTTCATATTTTAGCATCGTGAAATGACTGGGAACGAAAATAGACGTAGTGCACTCTCAACTGATCTGACTCAGAAGCTTGCTTCAGAACTCCCTAGAGTTTCGGATTTCATAGCTGGCATTCTTTTTTTATCTGCAGTGCATATGTATTTTATACTCTTCATGACGAATTCATCTGATCGGTGCTCCTCCGTGACCAAAATAGAATTCTACATGTCCCATCAAAAGCGCTTCATTTTAAATTTCAGCACCAAAGGTCGAGTAAGAAAAAAATTAGCCTTAAAAACCCACCATGTGATCAATGGCCTTCAGTGCCTTGTAAATGTATTCCAAGTATCCCAGTATCCCAAAGAAACTTCCGGTGCGAAGCGTCACACATCTTTGCTTACTTATGATATTTTACTTTAGCTACAGGGGCCTTGCCTCCATCCCTGCGAAGATAGCGCCGCATATCCTCCATGTAAGCCTTCCATTGTAAGACAGTATACTTTTCGTAAGAAGTGACAAAAAGAGAGCAGTACAATAGTAGTACAGAATGTGTACTCATATCTACTCATATATGAATAATTATTGATATTTATCTATCCGCATCTATTAGGTCTTAATACTTTGGTTACAGGTATGCATCGTCGAAAAGAAGGACACCAAACAGATGTATGCTATGAAGTACATGAACAAGAGCCAATGTTGGGAACGAGACTCTCTCAAAAATGTCCTAAGGGAAATCAAAATTCTCACGCTCCTAGAACACCCTTTTCTTGTCAACTTGTGGTTTTCATTTCAAGGTCAGTATGCACTAACTGTCCACAAAGAAAAATTGTAATTAAATTATTAACTAGGTACGATATTTGTAAACGATAATAATATATGTTTGTTTAGGTTGATATATCACAGTAGGTATATGATTATTCACTGATTTGTTGACGTTACTTGAAACCCGATGTTTACTAATTAGGAAAGCAACATTATTGGCTAGTTCTAATGAATAGGAATGATTCCTATCACAAATATAAGGTGGTCAAAAATATAAGTTCTTTTTTGTAAACAATATTACTTAGAAAATTTGAAGGAAATTAAAATTCTAGCGCATCTACAACACCTTTTCTTTGAGGAAAACGCGCACCTCATCAGAAAAAACTGGAAACGGGAAGCGAAAAGATCGGAATGTAAGAAAGACTCGGCGACTACTGATTTTCCACGTAGCATCATTACGCGGAGCCCCAGAGAATTGAAGAGTGGAGGGTGTGGGGAGGTGCGAATGATAAGCAAGACGGGGAATCAACTTTGGGGTGCAAAGTCCCGCGATGTTTGCAATCGTAACAGATAAAACTGGTAGAAGTTTAATATTGGTCTGTACGAACTGGCCATGTTCAGCAATCTTCCACAATTGAGGAACGCATCAGGGTCTGATAACAGTTAATAAATCATTATTGTTATATTTGCAACGGCTTCACGCGGAAGATGCTTAAGAGTCTGTCCAGTAATAAGGTCCTGGGGCTTTTTCCGGGCAGATTTCTTTTTTAATTAGTGTGCATTACTGCTCTAATTGTGACAGATGGAATGTCAACCCCGTGATCTAGTTCAATTGATCCTCTAAGAGTGGTTCTTCTGTCATTGCGGGATTCGGAGTGAATATATATTTGCTAGATGATATACCAAAGGGTCTTTATCTTGATTGCTTCTTGTCCATCTGCCGTTACAATTGTTTATGGTGAAGCCTGAATCGGCATTTCAAGATACTCGTATTTGGTAGCCTTCCGAAGAGAGTAATCCATATGACGTTGACTTTGGTGATACACATTATTTCTCATACACATTCGATGCTCATATTTTCATTGATAACATGTATCGAATTCCTCAGTTCACTATATGTCTTGTTCCATGCTGATTTGTGGCTCGAGGCTCTGGTTGCTACCCAATTTTTCCTGGCCTTGCGTTTTTCCTTGATAGCAGACTATTTTCCAAGGGCTTTTGATACCTCGTAGTATCCGTGTAATCGCTTACGAGATGTCCATGCAACGGTTTGTATGCTGCAAACAAAATGTTCTAATTCTCATTCTACTTTTTTTGGTGTTTGCAATAACTTACCAAGTCAATATGTCTTCAAATTTCTTGCAGTGATGATTTGAATGGCACATACCTGGAATGCTCCAGTATCTATTTTGACCTACTCGTGATGGTTAAGTTTTAGCTTGGAACATGCTATAGCCTTGGACTAACTAGCGAAAAACGTTAGGCGGATGTGTCACGAAATTTTTTCTCCTGATTTTCACGTACAACCAAGTCGTTGCTGGAAAAATGAAACTTCTTCAGTTTTCACCGGACAAAAATCGTTCTCCAAGTATGGTTTCACTTGTAACGTTTGAGCATGCGATAGGATTTTTTGGTAAATGCGACTCAGAAATTACACAAATGTCGACTCGATTGATGTTGAGGGTTAATCGGAGTTCGTTTTTCCTTCACATAGGTCCATTGGCTTACCAGCAAAGAATATTTTTGGACGAGTGCTTTCGATCCTGTCAACAGGCTAATCCAGCTCGCTTCCACTCTGGCTGAGTTTTTTGGTGATTTCGGAAATCTGATTTGTTTTTGTTTGTATTTCTCTATTAATGGGTCGATCGATTGCCTTCTGGTTGGCTGCTATAGATTCTACAAGACCTTCGCATATGGCTCCAGATTCGAGGTCTAACCTGCAGTCTCTTAGCCTTCCGACGGGCCTTCCGACGGGCGCAATTAATCTGTGACATGAACTGACATGTTTTGTTGAGCGATTGGTGGTGAATATAAGGGTAGGTGCCTGGGGCCTCCAGTAGCTTCCCCATCCTTCATCACTCACCAAAGGGTGCCTCGGTTCTTTCTCCACCACGTCCCTGATCTCCATCAGGGGTGTGTTAATCCCTCAGATGAATTACTCCCTATCATGTGAGTATTTTTTACTTTAATAACAAAGTCAAGATGTTTTTCGATACCTATTTCTCTTAAATCTGTCATACAATATGAATATAGCGCTCTTTATCTCTCATATAATATTAAATACATAAGTTCCAGCCCCTAGTTCAATGGTATTGACCCTTTATCGCAGAACATAATCTGTGAGATGAATTGAATCTGATCGTGTACCTGAGCGAGTAACCTGTCAGACTTTGGAGGAAAATTTGATATAATTTTTTATTTTTATTGTTGAAATATACTATGAAAGACTTATCTAAAATCACAAATACATACACACGCAAGTAAAAAGTTAGATTTTGAACTTTTTTCAGTATGCTCAAACAAAAATTACAATATTAACCTGTCAGATGAATTGCGCCTGATCGTGTTCGGATTTGTATTGCGCCCGCCGAAAGGTTAAACTTGCACAATATCGGCGTTTTTGGAAGAAATTTCTTTGTATCGGGTTTTTACTTATTTACTTTTTATAAAGCTTTATTTTATTTAGTTGTACAAATAATATATCTACATTATGATTATAAATACTTGACTTAATGTAAATTGTATTTTCAATATAGAAAACTGAAGTTTCATCAATGGGTGCAAACTAATCCTCCCCCACTATGAGCAAGCTCATGTTGTGGGATGAGGAGTCTTCCAAGCTGCTTTGACATGTTATAAATCGTTTATATTTACAAACATTTATTCATTAATATATATTACCACTCAGCTAAGAAAACATTTATTAAATTAATCTAGTTGTAAGAAAATATGCATAGCCGATTCTTCAGTGAGTAAACAACTGTATTCCACTAAAATTAATATTAATTAAATTATTATGAAAGATACCTTATATATATATATATATATATATATATATATATATATATATATATATATATATATATATATATATATATATATATATATATATATATATATATATATATTAATTGCTATGCAATTCTTAGGCCGACCCCCAATAATTTTTTTAAAATGTCCACTTTTTTTGTGTAACGTTTTTTGTCCCGAGAGAGGTCGTGGGTTCGAATCCTGGCCAGGCCTGAAACATTTTTTTTTTTTTTTTTTCCTCGTGACACGAAGGTTGTGGGTTCGAATCCCGGCCAGGCCTGAAAATTTTTTTTTTTTTTTTTTTCTCGTGAGACGAATTGCATAGCAAATTATCCTCGTTTTCTACACAGTAGAAAAGAGAAAAGATCCGGCGAGGCGCGAAGCGCCGAGTATAGATTAGGGGGGTCCAGGGGGGCGAAGCCCCCCTGGCGGGGTCAAGGGGCGGAGCCCCTTGCGAGGCCCGAAGGGCCGAGTTATATATATATATATATATATATATATATATATATATATATATATATATATATATAACGGTTTCTCTAGTGCTGACTGCACTCTTCCACGTTCCCATGATGAGAACGTAATCTTCCTTTTATTTGGAAGTCAGAGAATGTTTGCTCGTTTCCTAATTGCAAAGACATTTCTTAATTTATATTTTTTTCATTATTTTCATTTATTTTCTAATTTCTTTCTTTCCCTCATCCTTGATTCAAAGAAAATGGATTACCGATGGGCAAGAATGAGTAGTGGGGTACATAAATGCCGCGCTGGAAAAAACGATTCTGAGTGGGCGAAGTGATCTACCATCAACGTTATCGAGGTTCTATAGTCCACCATTTACAAATTAGACGGAAAACACAGGCTTTTCAGAAACTCAAACGTTTCCTCACTGAGCGAAGTCAGGAGCGCATCTTCGTCATCAGTCACGCCATCAAGTATAAATGACTGTGTGAGTTGTGAACGAAAAACTCTAAAATCGTTAATAGAATCATCAAAATATATAGGTGAGCCAATGTTCTCGCTTCCTGCGGGGGTTATCATCATTATGAGATAATCTCATACGTAAACGGGGCCAACTTCTCGAGAAAAGTAAACAGTCACAAAGGAAAACTCGGCCAAGGCTCTTGGACGCCAAGTTCAGTACGGTGATAACTTTCAAAACGATTGAAGATATGTTAGTAATAAGCCAAATTGTGAGTCCACGTGGAAATGTGCTTCCGGAGATAGAAAATTACAATTTCCTTTTACTCAATGCAGAGAAATAGGTATTATTTTCGGTGTTCCTGCTTGATTTTGTTATTTACATAGAGAGGAGGCTGCTGTCACTAATTAGTTGGCCCACTTTACATACAAGGGTGACACGCGAGAGGCAGATCGGGCCCACCTCACAATTGCCCGCGGTGACGGTAGGTGAAGACGAACGTGAACCTCACTCGCCCGAAAATATGAGCATGAGACTGAAACTGTACTCGCGGATAACATAATTTCCTGTTGCCAATTATGTTACAACCTGTGCTCACCTGAGCCTATTATAACTATAACTAATAATCAATACGATATGAATCAAGACAACAGAAACGCACACATGTAAATCAATTTAATTTTATTAACCTCCGCTTCATTCTATTCTTTCTATGACAGATAGGTATGCTCAATCCACAACAACTACCAACATCAACTTTAACATATGTTTGCAAAATCCTATTGAAATCAATAAAGTAGTTAGCACTTGGATTATACAACGGGCTGCAAGTGAGGCGCATACAACTGCTCAGGGGAAGGGTGATGCGCAAAATATTCATTACAAAGAGCATGAAAACTTTACGCCTTACGTGCTTTACCATCTGCGTGTATGCCGAGCCCGGTGGGAGAAAACTCTTTAGGTACCTATTAAGACCATTGAAGAATAGCAGATAAGTAGATAGAAAAGTTCCGTTCTGGACCGGGGCAACACGGAGCAGAGTATACTAAACCGCAAGACCAGTAAAATGTTCAGTGCATTACGCGCCCGTTTATCGTCAGAAATCGGCGGAGATCGAAACATTTTATTGCGGTTGATGTAACTCGGAACAGGCGACCTCTCGATCAAATATGCTACGCTATCCTACCAATGATTAAAGTACAATATAAGTGGTTGGCACATTTACCCGACGCGCACGCGCCCCACTGTTTTTCATATCTTTGGTAAAATTATCATATCTCTAGACTTCGACTACCTACGTTTCGGCTATATTTTGCTCATCTGTTCATCCTCCCGTCACTTCTCTCACTGCTTTATTCAGCTGGTTATTTTCTCTTTTTTGGTCGAGGACAAAGTCGCTGACAGCAAATCATTTTTTGGATCAAATCTTTCATTTTGGAAGATTGCCATTCTAACATTTACTGTTCAATAGCCGGAAATTACGTATTACCATGAATATGTTTTATAACTTGAGTCGATCCAGAATTTGCGTAAGAGCGTGAGAATGTGAGAGCGTAATATTCTGATACTAGCGTTCCCCCCGCGCGCGTTGCTGCGCCCAAATTAAATTTGTTTATTGATCGTAATTTTAAACTGTTATTAAGTCAATCGTGGGATCATTAGGGAAAAAACTGGATTCTAGATCCACTCAGCTGATCTGGGATCGGTCAGTTGTGTTCAGAAGTCCCTCAAGGGCCCACATACCAAATCTCAGAATCGTGGGATCATTATGGAAAAAACTGGATTCTAGAGCCACTCAGCCGATCTGGGATCGGTCAGTTGTGTTCAGAAGTCCCTCAAGGGCCCACATACCAAATCTCAGAATCGTGGGATCATTAGGGAAAAAACTGGATTCTAGAGCCACTCAGCTGATCTGAGATCGGTCAGTTGTGTTCAGAAGTCCCTCAAGGGCCCACATACCAAATCTCAGAATCGTGGGATCATTAGGGAAAAAACTGGATTCTAGAGCCACTCAGCTGATCTGGGATCGGTCAGTTGTGTTCAGAAGTCCCTCAAGGGGCTACATACCAAATTTCAGAATCGTGGGATCATTAGGGAAAAAACTGGTTTCTAGAGCCACTCAGCTGATCTGGGATCGGTCAGTTGTGTTCAGAAGTCCCTCAAGGGGCTACATACCAAATCTCAGAATCGTGGGATCATTAGGGAAAAAACTGGATTCTAGAGCCACTCAGCTGATCTGGGATCGGTCAGTTGTGTTCAGAAGTCCCTCAAGGGGCTACATACCAAATCTCAGAATCGTGGGATCATTAGGGAAAAAACTGGATTCTAGAGCCACTCAGCTGATCTGGGATCGGTCAGTTGTGTTCAGAAGTCCCTCAAGGGGCTACATACCAAATCTCAGAATCGTGGGATCATTAGGGAAAAAACTGGATTCTAGAGCCACTCAGCTGATCTGGGATCGGTCAGTTGTGTTCAGAAGTCCCTCAAGGGGCTACATACCAAATCTCAGAATCGTGGGATCATTAGGGAATCTCCGCGTAACGCTCACCGCGTGACGCTCCCCGCGTGACGCTTTTTCATTTATGTGCCATAGTAAAGACATAAAATGTCAAAAAAAATGTAGTAGGCCGTCAAGAAGGTACCAGTACTTTAGCGTTCCCCCCGCGCGCGTTGCTGCGCCCAAATTAAATTTGTTTATTGATCGTAATTTTAAACTGTTATTAAGAGGTGATTGGATGGACGGAAGCTTAGCCTTTGGTTTCTGCCTTTGGTGTCTACCTTTATTAATTATTTTGCTTATAGACTCCGAAACATAAACATAAACATAAACAATAAATTTCTAAAACCTGACACTGCACCCTTTTATGCCCTCTGGGTCAGAGCCCTTCGAACGGATTTGCACCAAACTTTACAGGAACAATCCTTGAATCATGCCTAATAATACCTGAAAGTTTCATTACAATCTGTCGAGCGGTTTCGGAGTCTATAGGCAATATACATACATACATCCTCTTTTATAGATATAGATTCCTCGCTTACATCCGATTCGTTGCTACGGAACTTCATCTTTGCCGTCTTCCATCGTACAAAAAACGTTCACCATTCGTCGGAAAGCTGTTGGTTTATGTGACACATTACCACATCTCACATGAATGATTTCTACCTCCTTACCCTTCTTTGAAATGCTGCTTACGGGCTACATGATGATACATTATTAGTAGGTAGTGATTCCGTCATCCTCTTTCTGGCCTCATTGAAGTTGGCCAATTCAACTTAAGATGCTGAAATTTGAATTGGAGGCTCTGTGGGACTGCTGGGTAGGGATTGCGAGGTAGGGAGCCTCCCCGATCAGCTGAGAGTGTCATATGGCTAATTTCTTTCCTATTCAAAGTACGATGCTGAAATGTAATTGAAGTCTCTGTTGGACTGCTGGGTGAGGATGACGAGGTAGAGTGCCACCCTACAATGATGAAATTCGAACTGGAGTCTCTGTGGGACTGTTGAATAAGGATGACGAGGTAGGTTGGTACCACACTCTCCTATGCTCTTGTGAACTCAGGCTGCATCCACTCATGGAAACAGTTGGCAACACTGGTACCACACTCTTCTTTGCTCCTTCTTGCTACGAGTATGATCTGTACTTCCCATGATGGATGCCGTAATGAAGGTAGAAGTAAGTTTTGATCAATAATTTTACAGCTTCTTTATCCTAAAGTGAAATGACACGGCCCTTTGTATGTAGAGAATTAGCTTCTACCCAAGTCTCTCGTAAAGTGGCTTCTTTAGTAGTTTAACATGTTGTAGTGGTGAGATGTCGATCATTGGACGTTGTCAATGCAAACCCTTTATTCAACAATTCAAGTAATGGTACATTTTTATCGTTTACCACTCTTGCGGACTCCATAGTTCAGCCGCAATCTGAGTTTCATCAGCTTGAACGCCACAAGCTCGACACTACAGGGAAAGTATCGCTTCGTTTTCTCTTTATCCCATACACTCAGCCTACGGCATTAGTATTACGGACATTTAGAGTTTGGAGCTTGAGACTACACCGTGTTAGAATCATGTCCTTGACCGAAACTAGGTTGGAAAAAAATACAGAACCCATCAATCTGCCTGGACCAAACGACCTGCGGTTCAAGCTGGTGGAGCAGCAGTTTACGTCAACAAGAATTTTATTTTTTTTTTTTTTTTTATTATTATTTGTTTTACTTATATGCCATAGTTTTCACTTCTAAATGTTTTTTGAGACCCCCATATACACGAAGGCCGTACGTCATAACATAAGGTCAAGCCAAGGCAAGCGGCTGGTTTTATTCATTATACTGGAGTGCCACGATTTTCATTTCTGAAACGTTTTCCGGGACTATCTCGTACCCCAGGAAGGGCCTTAAAATTCAACAGCAACTGGAGGTTTCCTCCTCCTTGCAGCCGACTACATTGAGCTGGAAATCGGAGAGTGTTGAGTGAGGTAAGATCTTAGGAACTGCTGCAGTCTGGCCTCCGTCAGCATCAGATGCCACCTCAAATGGGATCTTCCCGCCAGTTTTGAAACAAGATTCCACCTTGCTCTCGTCAGAAGGAAAACCCAGTAATCCGGGCAGTTGTTGGCTCACACTGGGAAGTAAGTAAGTAGAAGAGTTTTCTTAAAAATTAGCATCCCTGGACAACAGATATTATTTACATATGCACAGAAATCTTTGAATTTCGTACAAAAGATTGATCGGAATTGTGAAAGATCTTAATATAAAATAATCCCCTCCCCAATTTTCACAGGAGAGTACTAATAATATCATATTAATATATACGCCCATACATGAGTATAGTCAATAAAAATATATTATAATTGTGGAAATATTACGGTCATGGATTGCGAAATAGGGCAGTTTTAATCTGAAGAGTTGATAAGTAAAGATGACGACAAACATCCAAGTCAGCTCAATAAAGGAACGGCTAGTGGGTCGGATGAAAGCGCGGGGCCGCATTACATCTCACACACACTCCCATGAGTTTATGGGTTCTGGTGATTTATACACTTGGTGAAGATGAATGGCTTGGGGCAATGGTTTTTTATTACAATGGATGCATTCCCTTCCGTAAAACGGCTTGCTATATAAATTTAGATGTACATATATGGTTAAAAAATTCATTCACTGGATGATAATGAAATTTTGAATAGGTACGGGGACTGAAGTGGTTAACCTGTACTCTCCTTACGAAATGCCGCTAGTATTTCTACTCCGGTCGAGAGCGAAAGTTCGGTATCTATGGAAACCCTCTTTATGGAGAATTTGCAGCAACCTTTTAGCAAATTTTCGTAGAAAATGAAGCTGTTGCAATGGCTCTAAGAATTTGAAATCAAAATTTTCGAAAACTTTCTCCATTGAAATCCATATTGAGACATTCTGAAATGCATGCTAGAGTTTAACACTTTTTCATATATATATATATATATATATATATATATATATATATATATATATATATATATATACGAGTGTGTGTGTGTGTGTATACATACATACATTCGTTCGTTGGCCAGCATTTTATGAGCACATTAAATTGGTCAAATATAAAAAAAGTGCTAAAAAAACACTAAAAATAGCAAAATACGGCTAAAAATTGTTTAATTTATATTTTTTAGCAGAATATTGCTCAAAAAAAGTTAATAAACTACAAAATAGAACATTAGAAAAATTATGTACAAAATTACGCTGATTAATGTACTTAAATTTCATTAAAGTGGGCTAAAAAATCGATAAAAACTGCAAAAAAGTTAAAAATCCAACGTTTACTTTCGAATCACAGAATATTATTTAAAATCAGTTTTTTGTCATAAAATTGGTAGTTTACAATTTATTTTCCCTCAAAGTCCTCAATTTTCAAAACAATGTAAAATGATTATAGTAAGATATTTTACGAAAATTCGCTCATACGATCATGCTGCATGACTGGGACTTTTCGAAATCAGCTTCTGGTAATATAGCGCTTTGAATAATAACTTACCTTCTAATACACTATCTATAAATTTTGGATTGGATATTCGAGGAGAGAGAACTAACCATTCTTTTTACTATTAACAAGCTGTGTTTTCTTCAAAGAAGAATTTTGCGTGAACTTTGGTTTTAGCTAGTTCGGGAGGGAAATTAATATTTATTTCTCTCTCTCCCTTTTGGTTTATTAGTTTCAATAATAAACTTTTGTAGTCGACCAAGAAAAAATGGTTTACCCCCCTTCCCTTCCAACCGTTAAAATTTGATGGTTTACATTTCAAGATCGAATTAAAAAGAATCCGTCCGTCCGCCGTTTGCCATCCAGAGCTTTACTCTAAAAATACTTGACTAAACTACATATATATTTATGTAAACTATATGAAACTTGGGTTGAAAGTCTCATTTGGGGTCTAGATGATCCTAGAAGCTCGGCATCAATTTTTATCAACCTTAAAGGGTAGTATTAAAGGGCTAAACATTCAAAAATCGAGATCTCGAAAACTTTCAAGGTCGCTGTAATAATTTATTGCTTGTCAATGATAAATATAATCCCAAAGAATTGATTAAAACCAACCGCAAGGCTTTACGTTGAACGATTCGCTTTCCCTAAGGACTAGCACTTTCGGATTTCAAAACGCGAGACCGTAGAGAAATAATGTGCTGCTAGCGTATCTATTTATTAGCCAATCAACCTCTAAATTCCATCAGTGATCGTTATGTAGTGGGACTGGAAGACATAGAAATTGTCTTGCAATTATCAGTTGATATAATTCCAATGGAATTATCAGGTGATATAGTTCCAATGGAATTTATTCTAACTTTGCGAAATCGAGTTCATCAACTATTGTCCGTACGGTTGAAATAGCGAACCATTGGTAGTTACTTATTTCATCTCATAAATGCATTACTTACGAGTCAACCTATGGGTAGCGGTAGCATTATTTCACTTTTGAGAGATGACAAAATTTTTGTCTCCAAAAAACAAGCGGTTTTTTAAAACACAGAATGTGTGCCTTGGCATCTCCAGCCGAAAACGAAACGTTTATGTGTAACGAAAATGTGTTGCAACAATTGCTGATGATTTCCGCTTACAACCGAGTCGTTGCTAGGGAAATGGCACTTCGTCATTTTTCATGCCACGAAATTCGTTGACCATTCATACGAAAGCTCTCGATTTATCCAACTATATTGTGCTAACTACTACGAAGTGCGTGACCAACAAGCTGAGTTATGAACATGGTTATTTGAATAATTGTTTACATGATGATCATTCTCATAATAAATGTTTACAGGTGATCATTCTCAATAATTGATATTGTGAACATGATTGCAATCGCTTGTTAACTTCTGATAATTTCATTGAGCTGGTCAGTCGTTGCACTGGTGATAAATAAATAAAACAACTTGACATAGTAAAGATACACCCACCGCAAAATCTGAGTCATTCTTATAGGCGGGTTTCACGGGTTTATGTGAAACAAGTAAGCTAAAACACACACTGTATTTCAATAATTTCATTCGAATTATTATTAATATTGTAAAATTTTCCCTTCTATTTCACGTTTTAGGCCATTCTGAACAACTTTTGTTCAGTGTCTTTTTGTTTGTGTCTGTGTGTTTACGTGTGTGTCGTGTATCCGCAAATCCTTGAAACAATATAAATTACTACAATTTTCAACCGATTTTTATAAAATATTCATGGAATGTGTGGGTTAGTGTATATGAACATGTTCCCCCATCATTTTTGTTGTTCCCAGATCAATACTTCACTCATCACATGCGCAAACGTGAATTCCATCATGTATGATTTATTTCCTCACGCCCCGACATCCGATTTCGCTCAAATTTGGTTGATAGGTTGAAGAGATCAATTTGTGCATTCCCTAGCAATTTCAACATAATCCGATGATTAGTAGCTACTGCGCATGGGCGAATGTTTATTCCTCTTAACGAGTCTAATTTCAACTGTTATCAGTCGAATTTGACGAAATTTTCTTGGAATGTGCCGATTAGGCTGTAAATGGTCCCTTATCACTTTCATAATTCTCAAACCATTACTTCATTCTTCGCATATTATTTCAATATGATTGTATCATTCGTAGCTCCTGCGTATGCGCAAAAGTGTAATCCCAGGAACAAGGTTTCTAATTTTCATCAGATTTTGATGACATTTTCTGGGAATACGCAACCTAGGCTGCAGATTGTTCCCTACTAATTTCATTTATCTCCAATCATTACTCCATTCTGAGCATGCGCTAACGTAAATTACCTCAAGCATAATTTTCCCGTTGCCTAAATGATATATTTCGACGTTTTACGCTAACTACATCTTAATTTACTATATTCTGCTATGGAGCTTTTAATGATTATTGAAAATATTTCAATGATCTATACATTTATGTTATTGTCAGTTGGTAGGGGACATAGGTACTTAAATATCGTTGTACTGAGGTCAGGGACTAGTGTATGTTTTAATTAATTGCATTAATTTCCCCTCTGCAGGTGTCTATATCTACGCAGGCATATTGATGTGAATCTATCGATTTACAATTTGAAATGGACCTCCTCTAAAATATCGATAATTCAATATCAGTGCGCACTGATCAGCTGTGAGGCCTTTGAGCATAATTTGTTGCTTAATAGACTTATGATGCTGATTCCTGAAATGTAACTTTTTTTGGAGATGTAGAATACAACTACAAGGTATGAGAGAAAGGACTCAGATCAGCTTCGGAACCTCTGAGGCTAATTTCTTTCTTAATCGATTCATGGTGCTATTTTTAGATGGAGCTCCTTTGGGACACCTCGAAAACCATTACGATGTACGGAGGCGCACTGATCAGCTGAGCGGCCTTTGAACCTATCGACCTGGTTATTTTTATTTAGAGGGGCTATCTAACACAGAATTAATAAATCTTTGTGTATAATTACAATAATAATTATTATTTTTTCGTGTCTTCAAGGATCTTGAAACGTAAACCACCTTTTTCAGACGGAGAAGTAAAAAATAATTTTCTTGATCGATCCCAAAGGTTCATTGATTCCTCGTTCTATTTCATTTTCTTTATGAAGAAAAAAGAAAAAAACGCTAGTATGGTAATTTTGTCCGTTAACGTATGTATGTATCTGTATCCTTGTAAAAGCCCCTTAACTCGAAAACGGCTGGACCGAATTCGGCCGGATGGGTCGCAAAATTATCAACTAGCCATTCAAAATAAAATGGTTGCAAATATTGTCATTGATAATCATCAGTTTTAGCTGATTTAGTGATTCGAAAATCCAATTTCTATGCTATTCTACCAACGAAGCTTAAATTTGGAACCGAGTCTCTGAGAGCCAAGTAGGATAGAATGTAACTTGCCGAACCCCCCCCCCCCCCCCCCTTAATGAACTGAGTGAGCAGCTCTTAACGCTAATTTTTAATCAATTCATCCTAAAAAGCTGAAATTTGAAACGTGACTTCTGTGAGACTGTTTGAATACCATTTTTACTTGCGGAACCACGCGAATCAGCTGTATGAGCTTCTAACGCTAATTTCTATTATATTTATCCTAGAAATGATATTAAGATCTGTATAATTATTGAATTATTAATAGCACTGCTCCGTACAAGCGAAGACGTCCCCCTGCATATCTCATTTCGTCATTCCTTGTGCAACTCTATTTAGAAACCAGGAACTTTTTTTTTTTTTTTTTTTTTTTTTTTTGTTTTGAAATTAATTTACTTTGGAACTTTGGATAACAATGTTTCTTTTGAATTCAAATCATTCTTCGATATTTGCATAAATCGAGAACATAATATGACATCGTTACCGAAACGTTTATCATTCGATATCTGAACGATCCCGAACCGTAATTTGATCGACACTCAAACATAATCACGTCTGGGGCTTTTTTAAATTCTCTTAGATCTTATTGAATGACCACCAAATAAAAGGATTACAAAATCCGGATAAAGAAAGTGAAACGAGGTAATAACTAGCCAGTTCAGTTAAACAGTATTGTCTTAGTTGTCCACCGTCCCAGACTGACTTTCGATTAAAAAACGTGTGTTATATGCTTAGAATTTGTTGATTGTATCTTCGCATATACTAAGTTTGACACTGAAGGAAATTCCGTTCTTTCAACTAAATTCCCTGCGAAACAGCGAAATGTTCCATAAAACAAGAGGAAGAGAATAAATAGAAGCAGAAAAAAGGGTGGAAAATCACACCAAAGGGGAAAGTCAGAGCTGTAGGATGTTCTTCCAATCAATTCTGTTCTCTTTGCCTGGCAAATAGGGATTAGGTTAGGGATCGCTGTAGGAATGTCGGCCCCAAAAAAGAGAAGTGAGCAATCCAGCGTGGTGAATTGTTTACCGACTGGATAGAGGATGCTCGCAAACGATTTGTTTCTTGTGTACCATAGCAGTACCAGTTTTTAGTTTTTCTGGGACGACAGAGAGAATGAATAAAGTAATCTAGTGAGAACTATTCTTGACTATCAGAGAACATATATTATCAGAACGGGTATCGGGCGGATGAGTTGTTCGGTACGTAATAATATTGATTGTAGAGGAATGCAGGGTAATCTCTTACAGCGGTTCAAGACAAAGTAAAAAATCTCCAGGAGGTAATTGAACTCCTCAGTAGCAACAGAAAATTCCCGTCGGTGCCCTGCTTAATTTTCAAATAAAGAGGACTTTGTTCTTTGTGCCACTTGGGAAAACGCGACTGTTTTCATGAAGAGATCATATGAAAACGATGAAAATTATATCAAACTTAGAAAATGTTTTGAAAAGCTCATTAAATTGCCATGAAGATTGATTACCATAAAAAATTTTGAGGCCATTTTAGACATTTCTGCCACGTTCAAAGTTAAATGAAAAATAAATGTATACATTTCAAAGTACTTCATTTAATTAATGTTACAGGCAATTTATTTCTCATTCACAATTTGACAAAATCCGAAAAAGCCTTCTTGATGTACGAGTATTCCAATGAAATTACCAATGGTGCAAATAACAATCAATTTGGAGGTTAAATGCCAATTAGAATGCGAAAAAGGTTGATAACAATATTATTGATGACAATAAGAAAGGGAGCTGTTGAAATTCTTGATCAATGGTTGCAGTTTTGAACGGAATTTTCATTGTCTTGATAACACCAGTTCACGATGACCATACAGCAATCTATCAGCTCTTTGAATGAAATGTGGTAATAACAATCAAGAACCTTATTTTCATCCCGAGAGTAGGTACTTTTTCAAAATTCAGACTTATAAATTAAACTTTATTGACGTTGGTAGAACGTGACGCGGAGATTTCAGGATCACAAATGAATTATGACCTATCAAAAACATTCTGCGTGGATTGATAATGCTAAGTTCATAAAAGTCATTCTGTTCGCCTTCTATCAGTAGTCACATTCATTACAATATAATCACACTCTTAGTGTGATAGTCACGAAACTTTCTGTATTGGTTGTCAATGCTTTCGAGCAACCAGGATCAACAACATCATCGTTTCATCTTGTATCTTGTTTGAAGCATTGAGAAAGACATCATTTTCCCCCTGCAGGCACGCTTGTGAGAGGAAGTAACTATATATATGAAAAGGTCATTTTTTGGGCTAAGGCCATTTAATTGAACAATAGCAATCATTACTTGCATAATTCTATACATTTATCTTGTTTGCTGTGTTGAGACTCTATTTCGCCAGAAAGGCATGTTTTGCACAGAGTCACATTTTCAATGATAAGTCACTTTTTGACATTAGCCATTATTTTTATACATTTCGCAATCTTGTCTGCATTGAAAGACATTATTTCTCGCCAGAAAGGCACGATTCTCCTAAAAAGCCACGTTCTTACGAAGGCAGTCATGTTTTGTCATTAATTAAGTCATTGTTTTGGTCATGTTTCGACAGTAATACCTAATTTTTTGGTACCTACCATGTTTGCATGATATTGAACCTTGCATAATTATGTATAGTCACGTTTTATTTAACATATAATAATCATTTCGGGGGACGTCCAATGCTTGAAATGAGGAATTAGCGTTAAGAGCTCACTCAGCTGATAGGAGTGGTTTGGGAAGCTAAAATTCTATTCTAACTCTCTCACAGAGATTCCGTTCCAAATTTCAGCGTTGTAAGATGAAATTGCATAGAAATTAGCTTTAAGGCTGTTCAAACCCTTACTCAGAAGGTTTTAAATTTTTTAATCAACATGTTGAGTGTTTACCAATATTCACATTACAAAGCTTGATTAGCTCGATTCTGCGAGTAGTTGTGCAAGCCATAGCTCCTCAAAGTTTGAAATAAAATTGCCGTTCTTGCATCGAACTAATTCAAGGAATTAGCTTAAGAATAGTTAAATATGACTAATAATTGTTGAATTTTTATTTTTGCAGACTTTTAGTCAAACGAAGTTTACCTATGAACAATGAACTAGAAGATTAATAAATTATCAAAAAAATTATGCAGAAAAATTTACTTGAATTTCATTATTATTTCATAAAAAAATTTATAAAAACTGCGCAAAAAAACAAAACTTCTAAATTCATTTTGAGTCGCAGAATATTTAATAAAGAAGGACGCAAAAAGTTAATAAATTACTATTTTACAGAAAATTACTATGAACCCATTATGAGAAGAATGATGACTTTTTTCTGGCGTTCCTGTTATCATGTTTGTTGAAACCTTTCTTCGTGAACACAATCACAAAAACCAATCATTTTATTTGAAAGCAACGCACTTGGTCATGGTGGTCGAGGTTGATCTCCAAGGAGTTGGGGCCACCGGCTTTTTCAACTAGGGTTAAGAAAAAAAATCTAGGTCGGCCGACTGAGAGGGTGGGAGGACAGGGCGGTATCGGCGAAGCGGTGTGAGCCTGGAGGAGAGATATCAACTTCCCACTTGCTGACTGCCGCTACCTGTTCAGCTACCGTTGAACTGGGTCAGCAACCCGCGACCAGCAGAGCGTACTCTCGGCCTAAGACGGGCTAGAGCCTCGCGATCGATGAGCCTTATGAGCTCAATCAGCTGCTTGTGGTGGTTCGGCAAGTGAAAATCATATTCTACCTGCCTCACAGAGGGTAAAATCACAATGTCAACTTTAGGATAAAATGAAATAGAAATTGGCATTAAGAGCTCTATCAGCTGATTTGGGTGGTTCGGTAAGTGAAAATCCTATTCTAACTGTCAAACAGAAGTTCCATTCCGAATTTCAACGTCACAGGATAAATTTAATAGAAATTAGTGTTAAGATCACATTCAGTTGATTGGGATGATTCGCCAAGTTAAAATGGTATCCTAATTGGCGCACAGAGGCTCCGTTCCAAATTTCAGTTTCGTACAATTTTTTTTTTTTTTTTTTTTTTTTTTTTTTTTTTTTTTTTTTTTTTTTTTTTTTTTTTTTTTTTTTTTTAAGAAAATGCTCTAAAAATGAAAGTATGTGTATAGGAACTTTTCCGCTCATGCTCAAATCGAACTTTTTCATCTTCCCTTCTTCTACTTGGAAGTAATATCAACCCTCGCTCATACACAAGACTTCTGCCTTGTCATTAGATGAGTTAGACCATGGTTAATTTGATTGACGGAAAACTCTGAGGGGGTATACAGTAATCACGTTAGTTAGGTGTCATATTCATTCAAGTCCAAAATAGCTTGGCCATCATTTCTGTTGACATGAAGCGCTCATTAAGAAGTGGATAATACACGGTTTGGAAGTATAGGATCTAGTCGGCTATGTCAGAAAATCTAAGAGGGGCTGTCATACTGAGGACCTTTTCCGTTATCGTCCCACCAAGCCCCCCAGCCCCCCCCCCCCCCCCTCTCTCGTGTCCAACTAATCTTAAATTTTACTAATACGAATCATAAGTATATATATATACATATCAGACAACTAATGTTCTTTCATACTTCCATTACCTAATCAACTGCATTATTAATATCTTGACAACTAAATGCAAAGGCGTCTGCTAGAGGAATTTTTCATTTGAAACCTACCTTAAGTTGGTAGATCTGAAGGAAGATTGCGATAGAAGGGTGACTTCCCTTCTCCTCCCTACATACCTGCAGCACACAGGCTACCCGAGGGATTCCAACAAGCTCAGTTCATTTTAAACAGTCTCCCTTTTCGAAAGAAGCTCCTATTTAAAAATCATTATAGGTATTCTCTTTAAACAAAGAGTTATAATTTCAATTCCCCAGCTTCCTGATACCTTTTCAAAGACAAGCCCAAATTGTATGTTTAAACTCTAAGTCATAATTGTTATATTCGCTATTGTAATACGCAGACGTCTATGTTATTTTTATTAATTAAGTAATTCTGGTTAGATGTAAGAGTGGTCGTGTGCGACCAAATCTTGCCAGATTTTATAAATAAAGCGATAATTAATCAATCAATCAATCTCTCTCTCCTTCTACTTGGCTATAGTGTGAAGTTTTTTTTTTCTCCATGGAGCAATGGGATGGCGACACCCTCCCAGAAGATTACGAAGGCTATGGTTATGGGGTGTTGTTGGTGGGGGGGGGGGGGGGGCAAAATTCGGACATTTGGGCATGGGGATGTTAGGCCATTACTGAGCGGGCTGTGAATTGGAGTGAATTGGGAGAACGGAATCATTCAGGGGATGGAGATGGTGACAGTTGGGGGTGGTCTGTGGGCATCCGCCCTTAGAGTTTGTATCATCTCCTGGATTATTGCCTGCATAGGGTCAACAACCGATGCGAAGGCCGAGGCCAAGGTTGGCCAATCAGTAGAAGTGACTGGTGGTGTAGACGGGGTCCGTCGAAGTTGATTGCTGAGGGAACGAAATTGACATCAGAACCAAGGGTAGGGTGTGAAGTGAATCGTCGGCGTCCTCAAACACCTCCGCTGTGAAGCTGTTGAGAAACTGCTCGGATAACTAAAAATTGTGTTCTCATTCTTACCCACTCCATAACTTTTGACAGAGACTTGTTCTAATTCTCTGACCAAGTATTTGCCAAACGCTTCAAGAACGCATTGTACTCTTAGTGCAACCAACAATTTCTCACATGAAATCACCAAAGGGGTGAATGAGCAGCTTATCATCAAATTTCTGAAGCTTGGCTCGAGTTACGTTTTGGGCTCTGTCATCCCAGGTTTAAGATACCTATACTAACACTGAGGAGAAGATTTTAAATAGTACTTTTTAGTTATAACAATTTCTTTAGTATTACTCTTTGTTCTGTATAGTGGCCTTGCTCCCGCAGATTATAGAACGTTGCACAAAGGGCGGCCTCCAGGGCATCTCGCCCCCGCTTATTGGAACTAGAAGACGCACCCACCGGAAAGCCAAACAGAAGGACACATTTTTTAGGGTTAATCAGCCACTAATGGAGAGTAGGTGCGTGTCGTATAATTATAGGATGTTAGAAATGACACGCCCTCCGTTCTAGACTGGAGCGTTGGTTTAGGGACATCAGGTGGAATGCCTAGCCAAGAGCATTCTGTAGAGACTACTTAACTTCATGATCTAATTCAAGACGCCTCCCTAAACTATAACAGTCTACGTCCTATGCTAGCTACGTACCTATGCTTAGCTCAATTCATTTGGCAGACTTATAACATACTCCTGGAGGGCCTCAGGATCTGCAGTCACCAGTTAGTCGATAAAACGAAGAATTTGGGGTTCGTCGATTGTATTCTGGTATTACAGGTGCTGATGATTACCACTCCTCTGTTTTCCTTTATGTGCTAGTAGTGAGCTTCAGTGTACATTATAATACTCGTAGACTGCTGCATGAATCCTGTGTGTGTAGGTGGTGGATAGAAAAAAGTCAAATTATGGAAGATGAAAATCGTGTCATCGGCATGTTTGCACTGATGATCCGATAAAATTCCTTCAACGGAAGGGGGTGATCTGACGAATATGAGGGCTGATAGCCTAGCGTATTGTATGTAGGTCTATTAGGATGACATTTAACCAATATGTTGCGAATCGAGAGTTGTGAAAATTGGCCAAGTCGTTCAGGAGAGATTGTACAGTCCTG
Organism: Adelphocoris suturalis; assembly: GCA_030762985.1. Lineage (NCBI taxonomy): Eukaryota > Metazoa > Arthropoda > Insecta > Hemiptera > Miridae > Adelphocoris > Adelphocoris suturalis. The sequence goes on along the minus strand of CM061040.1, from coordinate 43,602,076 downwards.
TTAGATGAAGGTGTGGTGAATAGGTGGAATATGTGGTATGCTGTTATCCCTAGTCATGTGCTTGGCACAAATTGGGTGATATCATGCATTTTGTGGTTTGGCATGTTTTGTACGGGGAGTGTCTTTTTTGGGGGATATCACACATTTTTTGCGGTCTTGGAGTAAAGGAGTGGAGTGTGTACCGGCTGATTTCGTCAACAGCCAACCAAGTAGATTATTGGCTGTTGTTCGAAAATATATAACGCTTGCCCAGTTGCTCAGTTTCAAAAAATATCCTTCGTCACCGTGGTGTCGAGCACCCACTGCCAACCCTAGGTCCCACCCCTCCACCACCAACCCACTCTGAAAATGTTCAGGATACCTCTCACAGTGTATCCAGGGTGGTGTGATGTTGGTTGATAGGAGTTGATCCCGTCGAAATCTGACCACTTTCAATCTTCCCCCACCCACCACCTCTGATCTGAAAATTGTCTGGATACCTCTCACAGTGTACCCAAAATGATGTAGTGTCGATAGGAACACGATCGTGGATCGATCCTCTAGTCGAAATCCGACCACTTTTTTCATCCCACCTATCCCCTGCCTATTCCCTCTGAAAATGTTCGGGATACCTCCTACAGTGTACCAAGGGTATCACAGTGCACCCTCAATTTTAAAATCCGCTGGTCCCGCTCTGGGGGCTTCTGAACAAATCCACTCACTCGACCTATCATAATGCCCAGGTTGAACGTTCCTCCATCCCACTCCACCTTAGCACCAATCGATAGGGTGGGATTTGAAAAATTTTAAATCCCGGTGGCACCTCTGAGGGTCCCTGAACAAATCCCCCCACTCACTGGGACGATCCCCCACTTGGCTGAGCACGATGCTGTAGATTGACGGATAAACCCCCACCGCTTGAACGTAGAAATAGGAAACCTACAAAGGCACTTCCTCATGATAAATGTGGCCTACATCCAAAATTCCATCGGAATTGGTCTAGGGGAACTACTAGATCAGGTGAGAGAAAAAAAAAATGTTCCCAAAACATGCGTATTGACGCAACGGTTTAGGTAACTTAGAATCATCCTACCATTACAAATTTGGCATCGGGTTAATCAGAGCAGGTGCCCCTTTCAGGATATACAAATAAAATCGGTGTTTAACCAACAGTGTGAGATAGGGAGGAGGCTAAATTTGGAACGTTAGGAATTTTGTCTGGAATTGTGTCTCGCTTGATTATTATTTTGAAATTAGGCTATAAAACATTCATTGGGATGGATTTTATGTTTCTGTTTTATGTTCCTTATAAAATTTGATGTAACTGCAGTTGATCGCGAATCGATTCCTCTTTGTTATTATACTCGGCGCGTCTGCATTGTCTGGCGTGGCGATGCGAGACTAGTGTCTCGCTTGATTATTCTTTTGAAATTAGGCTATAAAACATTCATTGGGATGGATTTTAGTTTCTGTTTTATGTTCCTTATGAAGTTTGCTGTAACTGCAGTTGATCACGAATCGATTCCTCTTCGTTCCCTCAAAAATTCATCACGATCGAAAAAGAATGATGCGGTTCTATGTGTGTTAGAATAATTTAAGGACACATTGAAAAACACTCGAACGGAAAAGATAAAACGATAAATTATACATATAGCTCCTAAATGCCAACTATGAGATTAATGGGATTTTGGAGTATCGAAAAAATTTTCTCATCTCTAGTTACCTCAACTTCCGCTACATTATTTGTTTACTTTGAAGTAGTATGATATAAGAAGCATGAATGACCAACAAAGGGAGACGTTCATCTAATAAAAATATGTCTTGGTTGGCTTTCAGAACAATCTGAGTCGGTTAACCTCAACGAGCCCTTTGAAACCTTTATAGGAAAATTTAGCAGTCACAAGGAATGTGGGAAACTGCCGGTGTTTTCAGTAGGATAATATTGAAAAAGGGCGAGCGGAAACGGGTTTTAGAACCTCCTGTTAGAGGATACACTGCTAACTCAGTCCGTTTATTCTATGAAGAAAGAGGAAATCGAGCAGTCCCAGAGATTTTTTTTTACAGGAGATTGAAAATTTATTATATCTCTGCGAGGTGAAAAAATCCTGCTTGGATGTTCAACGAATAAAATATAAAACTGAATGAGTATCTCGGAATGTTTTCTTTGAAAAATGTAAACATGAATAGAATGAACATTTAACCATGTCTTGGTTTATAAATTAATGATAGCTTATGTGAAGAAAAGACATGTTACATGTACGTATGTATGTATAAATGTGTATGTATAGGTAGGATATTTAAGCAAATGGATAGTTGCCCTTTCACAGAACACAACGAATTTCGTTCGACGTACGGGACAGAACACATCCTTGAACAGTTTTCATAGATCTTCCAGTGGTTCTGTAATTTCTTTCTCTCTCTCTCTCTCTCTCTCTCTCTCTCTCTCTCTCTCTCTCTCTCTCTCTCTCTCTCTCTCTCTCTCTCTCTCTCTCTCTCTCCCTCTCTTATTTTCTTTATTTTTCAATATGTATTCTAATTATTACAAATTACACAAGTACAGTATTAATTTTATATGGCGCAATTGCGGCTGCCGTAGTTAACTGCCTCAGAAGCATGGATTCGAATGTGATTAACTTGTTCGCTTCTCAGGTTCCAGCATTCGATTAATGGTTCAGTATTCCATTTGATTCTCAACATTTAGTGTTTCACAACTGTGTGCCTAAGCTTCAACCATTGGTCTGGAGTATTCAAGCCGTTCCCCCACATGACAACGGTAGCGATTTCCACTGCAGAAGAATTAATTGACAAGAATTTATTTATTTATTTACCAATCAAAAGTTTTCATACACCAGGCAGGTGCACGGACACAACTATGAATTCATTGACTAGCTTTTTGCAGGACTAGTTTCTTGAGAAGTTGCAGAATGTGCCTGAAACATTTCGTAAATATTTAGATTTAATAACTCTGTCTTTGACTGGTTTATGATTTCGACAATCTATCTTCTTGCCATGCATCTAAGGGTCCAGGAAAATGGTTGAAATTGTATGAGCCAGCACGTAAATATAACCACAAATGGAATTGTGAAGCTCAAAAATTATTGAATTAAGAAAATCGCTCTTCTCGGGGTTGAATGGTTTCTCAAATGACTGGGCTAGTAAGAAAACACTATTTATTTGGTTTTGGTGAAAGTCTTGAGCGAACATTTACATCTGCTCTTAACTTCCATTATCTGAGGGGTTGGTCGATGGAATAGGATAACCATCTGGGTTTGGGATGGGGTGGAAGGGTTGTTGGGGTGGAGTTCATGAAACTAATGCACATGGTACTTGGGTCGTAGTCAGACCGAGCCATAAATTCGTTAATCTTTTTGAGATTGCCTGATCGTATGCAAGAGCAGACGAGATTTAACCACTTTAGGATCAGATACGACCTTGAAATATTATTGGAGAAGTTGTGGACTTCTCCAACACTGGTGGTAACTCTTATGATTCCACAAAAAGGTAAACAACGTGCGCAGCACATGGTTTTGTAACAAATCATAGCTGCCCAGTTTCTCAAAAAACGCCAACAGCCTTTGCTTAAATCTATGATTTAGAAGTTGATTTTCTGCTTGACAAAGGGGACTCGGTTGACTTGATACAATTCCAAAGGTCATTAAAAGAACCATTGGATGTTTGCAATGTTCTATATTACTCGCTTTGGTTTCAATGGTGCTAAAGAAAACGATAACTAATCGGTGGAGGTAACAATCGCATATGATGCACGAATGAATGTTTTTATTGTTCAAGTCAGAGCCGGTAGGTTAAGTAGGCTTACTACAATTATGTATATAGATGAGCAGTTGGCAAAATAATAAAATGAGTTGACTACTTCGAAATCATCAATATTGCCAAAAAATTGACCACTCATTGCGGGGTGTTAAGGTTAAGGGCGTTCTTCCAATGATAGAGCTGCGTGAACCTGAACTTTACAGTGCTCAGCCCGGAACACAGCACTCTCTCCAATCAAGTGGCAAAGCATGCTAGGCGACACAAGACTACACACTTGGCACGGTGGAGCATCAGAGCTGTTAGTACTATGTATGGTGCCAGTCACATGTATTACCCACAAAATCTACCGATAAAAACTACCCAAAAACTCTCCTACTCAAAAATTGCCGATTATGAAATTTTCCAAGTTAGATACCTGGCGAAGTCGATTGGAAATTTGATTTAAGTGTAATGTGGAAAAACTGGTAAACGTAAAACTCGAAGTTGAAACGTTGGCAAGTTGAGATATTAGCTAGTTGAAAATTCATGCAAATCATCAAACCAACCAAATTCAAAACAAATCGGGGCGTTGGAAATTTCGCCCAGTTTTTTCCCCGTCAAAAGTTTGCAAGTTAGACATTCTCCAAGTTGGAACACTGAAGAGCCCGATTGATAAATTGGAGAAATTAGGAAAGTGGAGAAATTAGGGAACCGAAAAGCAAAAGTTGACTAATCGGCAAGTCGGGAATCGGATCAATTCAAAAATCAAAAAAAAAATTCTAACAAAAAAAAAATTGACGAGTTGAAAATGTCCTAAATTGGGAAATTAGAGAGTTTGAAAGTAAAAGTGAAAAGTGGATTATTTGGTAGACGGAAAATTAAAAGATAAACATTTGAGTTATGAATTGAGCAATTTTAGATACAAGGTGAAATAACGTTGTAGGGAGACGTTGAAGACCAGTTTTCTAGATGAAATGAGTTTATACAGTCCATTCCAGCCTTTAGATATGTGAGATGGGAGGGGCGATAGCCCATCTCCAGCTCTAGAGTGTTTAAATTAGGCAGGGCTACATCTACCCCCCCACCACCACCACCACCGATTTTTATTACATTAAAAATTGTTGCTTTTTGTTGTTGTTGTTGCTGTCGTTTTTTATCTTCTTTTTTTCTTCTTTTTGACGAAGGCGGAGAAGACTGCGTGCGAATCCAGAGGCAGTTCGGTGAGCTGGATGGCACTCAAAGGAGACAATCGATTAGAACGTTGTTTAGAGATTCGTTTTGAAATTAGGTCTAACGGATATTATTTTTTCATTTTTTTTTCCTCCCTTAATAAGCTCTTTAGACCGTTTGAATTGTTTCATCTTATTTAATTTATGCTTAATACGTTCAAGATTGGCGGTCCTGAAAAGGGCCAATGAAAGCAGAGACTGTCCAATAACGTTGGCCTTTCGACAACTTTCGAAGCCGAGAGTCGGGAGCTCTCTGTGAAGAGACAGTCTTCAGTCTGGCCGACAGTGCTGGTGGTGGCTGAGATGGATAGGAGAAGCAGGAAGGGTCTCCGATGAGCGACTTGTCATCTACATGGAGGCCTTTGTGGAGGGTCATGCCATCCTCTGTGTAGACCGGGCACATGTCGGGGGCATGTAGGGTGGGTGAATGCAACAAGCCTGGCATGTGCACGTGAATGGCAGGAGGACAAACTGCAGAAAAGTTGCTGGATGGGTGGTCTTGATGAATATGACCGGCGTCCAGAGAGGCTGCCGATGGAAGGAGATCAAGCTGGCGAGACAGTGGCTTAACCAGTCGAATGACCTGCAGTATCGGCAGGTCACCCCCCCCCCCCCCCCCCCCTTGCCTTTGATTTCTTAGAGGCTTCCAGTGATAGAGGTCGCAGGAGGGAACAAAGAGGAGCAGGCCTGGTTGTCTTGTGGCGCTCTGGCTGGGGTGAAAATGTTGGAGACGTTTTGAGATCGTCTTTGATCTTCCTGGCTGTGCTGTACTGAGACTTTTCTGGCCTCATATTAGCAGAAATCTGTAGTGGGGGCATGGGGATAGCACGTTTCACTCGGTCAACAGAAACTGGTTTAGGCGTCCCATCCTTTGCCACATAGATTATTGTTTTATCGTCATTCAATAAAACAGTAAAGGACCTCTTAAAAGGTGGAGTCAAATTTGCGTCGGAGTATCGGTGCTGACATAAATGGGACGTGCAGTAGTCAATGAGGTGGGATATAAGGTATTGCCGCTCCGGCTCGCTACGCTCGCCTCCACGTCCAGCCGGGGGGCAAGCCCCCCGGACCCCCCATTAAGTTGCTCGCTTCGCTCGCAACGTGTGGCATGTAGGGAATATTGCTCGCTTCGCTCGCAAAGTCTGGCATGTAGGATATGTTGCTCGCTTCGCTCGCAAAGTCTGGCATGTAGAAAATGTTGCTCGCTTCGCTCGCAAAGTATGGCATTTAGGGGATGTTGCTCGGTTCGCTCGCAAACGGTAGATCTCTAAGGGTAGGTTTAACTTCTGTAGGGGATGCTGCTCGCTTCGCTCGCAAACGGCTCTAAGGGTAGGTTTAACTTCTGTAGGGGATGCTGCTCGCTTCGCTCGCTTGAGGAAGTTATACTGCCCACCCAACTTGGCAGACGTTTTTTTCAGTTGGGAATTATTACAAACAATTTAAATCTTATAAAACTACTTGGAACCACGAAAAGTTTATTCGGGGATGTTGGTCCTACACAAAGTCCGTATTTATTATTTGAAATGGCTCTCGCTTCGCTCGCAAGGTAGGTACCTATGTAGGCATACCTGTCGCCTCGCAACGTTGTGACATCGAACCCTTCACGTCAATTCTTGAGCCTTCTCTCGTCCACGGCAGAATCATTTTAATCGCTTTGCTCGCTTCTGCTCGCAATTTGACCAACTTAACGTCACTTTTTTCGATATCCGATTTCGGATTCAGATTCGGCGGACCCAAAGCTGTATTTCGCCCGCGAAAACCGTTCCGAAAAACGTACCTTTATGGGGTATATTTTAATCGGAAAAAACGTAGTTTTTGTCGGACTTTTCGAGAAAACACGGTCCGTACTCTCGCATTTTTTTTACGCATTTCCCGATACTTTTTTCGCGATCCGATCGCGCCGTCGTCTTCCTCGTTCAAAAACCTACGAAACCAGTATTTTTCAATTTTCGAGGTTTAGGGATCCAAAAAGCGCACATTAATTCTTACTTCGACCCCCCTCCCACCCTACGGCCCATGGTTCGGCTGGGATTAGACAATTTTAAATTCGCTTATACACCCTATCGGAAAATCCCAAGAAGATCCCCCCACTCGTAGACTCCCCCCACTCAGCCGTTTGGCCGTGCATAGACACGACAAACGGACAAACAGACAAACGGAGTTTCATTCTTATTAATAGTATGATTGACAAACCTGTCATAAGTGGTGTGTGAGGGATGATGTCTATACAGGATGGTGAGAGAGGGTCATGGTGAAGCCTATCACTGACTCCATATGGTCGTTTGGCCAGAGAGATGTTATCCTATGATGATCGATTCTGAAGCCCCAACAGGACGCTAGGGAGGTCTAGGGCCCATCTCTACTAGATTGATGGAACCTCTCTACTCATGGAACCTACCTACCTTGTAGGTACCAAGCTGGTTGCAGACAACAGTGAAGGTGGAACAACCGCTCTGTGTTCCCTGGTCAGCAGAGCTGGTGTGAGGAAGGTCAAAGTGACTGGCCCACATCATATAGAAGGTATGGCAACAGAGTTGGCGGGTATGTAGCGAATAGAGATAGCCTCAGGCCACCCTGTAGGTTGGTCTACCATGTTTAGGCAGAATTTATATTCATTTGATGTATGTAAGGCCCCAACAATTTCAATGTGAACCTGCTTTAACGGTTGTGCGACCAGATATGAACCCTGGTGATCTTAGCTAAATTGCAGGCTGGACAATCCTGGACTATAATCTTGATTTAAGAAGAAATACTGGGCCAGAAGAATCGATCACGAATAAGTTACGTGCTTTCTCTGACTGACTGACTCTGGATTTGCAAAATTTCGAACCACTGGAATACTCTATCCTAACGCGATTTTGAATCGTCCCGATTGGAAATTTCGGGAGTCTACTTCCTAAAAAGCAGTGGTCGGTTTTCGATGGATTTTATAACTTTTGCCATTGCAGAAGCCGAGATTTCAAAGTTATTTCAACACAAAAATTTTTGTAATATAATACATCCTGTGGTCAAGTTGAATAACTAGGAATGTTTATGTATATATCTCCCATGAATTCAATGACAACAGCCTACGACACTATCTAGTTACATTGTGTCATTTCAAATTGTGATGAGTCCTGGCTATTTTGCAACACAATTTTACAACTGTATTTGTACATTCTATGTACATGTACCTATATCCCTACACGTGACTTGTGTATTCGATGCTATCATCAATTTGTCCAAGGACTGAAAAAATGGTAGTTTTTGAAAGTCGATACTACCTCAGAAAATCGATTTCATTGAGATTGAAATCCGCCGTACTCTCTCTAATCCAACGAGGATGATGAATAGTAAAGTCTTCATATCATCCTCGTCAAATTCGTCTTCAAAAACCTCTGCTCTAATCAATTCTCTGTGGCTCATTTTCGTGCATGCAGGAAATAACTAGGAAAATGTAGCGAATTAGATGGGAAAACGTAGCAAAAAAGGATTTCGGTCATGTAAACAAAGATGGCGAAAAGAACTACCTACCTCGTTGATTTGAACGCTAACCACCCAAATTCGGCCGGTTAGTTTTGATCGTTGATTTAGCGCATTTGATCATTGATATATCTGAACCGGTTTTGGTGAAACCGGGTATCGTTGTTTAACAGCTGAGATCTTCGGTTTAATGAGTAAAAGTTGATTGAAAACTTTGGTGAAACCGGCCCTTAGTCTACTCACTGAGTTATACTTAACTGCTTCTTGTGTGCGGATGTGTTTAGCTTGACCCCCTCAAGCGTTCGCCTAACAATGCTACGTAGAACAGCAAGCAGTCACTAAGTAAATTCCAAGTTCTGTTGAGAGACGAAGAGGGTTGGTTCCTCTTCGAAATGTTCTCACTTGTTCCCATTCTCGAACAAGCCAGCAACTACTCGAACCTTGACTTCTTGCAAGTTGTTAGTAGATACCTACTCAACAACTAGATATCCTGGTAAATGAAAGTTCACTCCAGCACATTATGGCAGAGAGTAGTACCTAACATACTGTTTTTATTTTATTTTTTTCCCACATGAATATGTTTGCTGGGGTCAATCTAAAATTGTCAAAATTATGGCCCCTCAAACATTCACATTTATAATCTTCTTCGGTTACTATTTCAAACCCGCAATACAGCAGAAGACCCCACCTTTACTTCGATTTCACTCTAGTTTAACTAATTCTTTTTACATGAATATGCCTTTTCGCTGAGGTTGAAATTTGAGAGGGAGACTCTTTGGGACATTGAGAGATGATTAAAATGATGGGGTCTTTCCTGATCAGCTGACTGAGCTAAATTTTCTCGAGTTCACTCTAGGAAGTTGAACTTTGAAAGGAAGGCTGTTTGAGGCATTCAGAGACAATTGAAATATTGGGCTCTGTTGAGGAACAGGCACGTAGCCAGAGGGGGGGTCCATGGGGTCCGGACCCCCCCCCCCCCCCCCCCCCCCCCCCCCCCCCCCGAAATTTGTTGATGAATTAAAAAATTATTCATGGTTAGGGTAGTATCTATTATTTCACTAGCACGAACTACCAACAGAGAATATTCGTCTGATGTGAAATTCTTCAGATATTATTTTTGTAATACTCATAGGTTGTGCTAATAGCTCCAATATGTAGAGGTAAGATTCCTGAGATAAGAAGTTAGATGGGACATGGGTCATGTATACGACCTTAAAGACAGATCAACGCCTTTAGCACTATACCTGAACGACCCGTGTAAGCCTTGCCGTGTAGCAACTCTTCATACCTTTCAGCACCAAATTTTTATTATGGTGTTCAGAAGCCTTCTGACATCTTCCCCTGAAGAGATTCCTTTCTCTCTATGGAGGGCAGTACTACAGAGGAAGAAAATTCTCTCCGAATCTCGTATTCCCTCGGCTAGCCCTTTCACTTCATCAGCAAGGAGTGAGACGCCGACCGCTCCCTGAGGTAACGCGTACTGCTTTCCTTGCAGACGCATGGCTCTCTGCTACAGCATGTCCCATCTTAATGTGGTCCAGCCTCCTGGAGAATTTAACATCCCGTCCCCGAAGCCTCTTATGAAATAGTTCTGAATAGGATCAGCGTTTGGTATTGATATTATACTTTGAGTACCACGGTTGGTATTCAGGTTCGCAATATTTAGATGTCTGGAGCGTATATGTAGAGTGAGTTCTCTTCTTGTAAAGCCTCTAGAACAATGGGGACATTGGGTTGCATTGTCTCTTTGACTATTCACCAAGGTATCATCCATGTTACTGAGTTACATGATTACGTTGCTCCAACGATATCACAACAATAACAATAATTAAGTTAACATTTTTGGAATGAGTGAATGAGACAGAATTTGGCACTCAACTTCGAAGTAGGAATTTGAAGAAGTATGACTGGTAGTGTGAACCTGTCTGGTACGTTTTCCATCGGTTTTCGGTAAAAAAAAAAAATAAAATAAAATAAAATAAAAAAAAACCGATCTAACGCTTCGAAAATTGATTTTCTTGCGGAGCGGATATTCACACAACACATCACCATCCGTTCAGGGATTAGAAAATTCATAAGTTTACTTCATGGGATCTTGCAGTCTATGGCAAATTCATCTATCCTATGTGCGTCACGGGGCTCTGTATTCCGCCCCACACTCCTCACAATATCCTACGGGGAGAATGTTCTTAGATGTCTTCCTAACTTTTACGTTACGGGATCCTGCTGTACCTTAGAAATTAAGATTAGAAAAATACCTTAGAAATAAGATGGGTAACGGACGCCTTTCTCATTTGACCATGATGTCAATTCATTATCCACTGTCGTTCGCGGCTGATAACGTGCTGGATTTGATGTCTTTAAAAGCAAACAGAAAAATCTTACTATAAACATTTTATGATCAACTAAATACCTAAAAATTGAACTTTTATTGTTGTATAAAGATCAAGATTTATCATGATTGTAAAAAATTATTCTAACTGTCACCTAAAATCCTTATTATGTACCTACCTTTTGAATATTTTTGCCTCATTAAAGATAGTATTTCATCATGTTTGTAAAACATTTCTTCTCCTGTGACTTAAAATTCGTATTTTAAAATTTATTGAAATGGGAAGAGAGCCGGTGGGCGAGGGGGGGGGGGGGGGGTCTGGACCCTCCCCAAGGCAAAATCCTGGCTACGTGCCTGTTGAGGAATCGTACCTATTTAGAATTATATGATAGTTAGATAATGATTCAATCAAGTTGTAACTTTCCCGACTTCACAACAACTGTATTTTCAAAATCAATTAACATCATTGCATGGTAGCATAGCAGTGAGGAAATTACACACCAATAATAAATTAGGATTGTAAGGCTGCATGCTCTACAGTCGAGAATATCAGGGATGAAATAAAGTAAAAATCAGATTTTTCAACGCTTTGGTTATATCTGATTTATTCCTTCTCAGACAAGCGATTAAGTAATGAAAAGTTCAATGAATAAAACGGTGGAAATGTGTACACGATATTGTCTAAGTCTTTTATGGATAATCAGAGACTACAACCAAGTATTCGTAGTTCACATAGAACGAATACACTTGAGCACTAGAAATATTACGGCACTGATGTCGTATGATGATGATTCGTTTAGAACAGAATGGATCGTGTACGTACAGTTATCAATTGGAAAAAGCAAGCGTTAACGAGTAGGACGAACTGAATACCACTGGCAGAGCTCCAAGGTGTTAACTTTATTATAAGCCCGGGTAGGGATAATAATGTATATAAACCATTTAAATAAGAAAACTATTTATTAAGAAAAAGACGCTACCATCTAGGTACACGCATAGAGAAGCCATCTTGGCAAAGCCATTTATATCTTAATCAAGCAATGCTTAATTAGTCTATAACATACACTTTTTTTTAAAATAAATTTTTAAAAAATCTATAATTTAATTTTACAAAATTTTCAAAACAAAGAAGAAAATAATCTTCTTTGACTTATAATTAATCGTCATTAATTAATCATAGGATCATCACTAATTAAACATCGGATAAAGTAAATCGTTTTGGTGGCTCAACTTTCCGGCCACTTTTTGTTTTAACAACATTGGATGTTTGATTCTCCACAGGTTTAGTACTTTTAATCCTTGGAGAGATAATCATGGAAGAACTGCTACTGGTAGGGCCATGTATAAAAGAATCAAGATTTACTCTATTACTAATAGGCTTAAATGTTTTTTCAACAATTCCTGAATTTTCTTTTTTCCCTGAATTATTAGTCTAAATTGACCCCGGTCTGTCAAGCAAGTAGGTACTTACGATTACGTCTATACTGTACACCCTCTCTGTTTTCAACAATATAAGTACCTACGAGGGCCCGAAAATCCTACGATTTTGGGTGGTTGCCAATGAGTGTCAGGAGTTTTCTTGAAATGCACTTCTTGACCCATTTTTAAACTCCTTAAGGCATGCGATCTTGTATCAAAATAATTCTTATCATTATTTTGACGATTTGTTTAGAGAAATTACGTGTTGTTTTACATCGACAGTTTCTGGGATTAACAATTTTGGTGAAATTGGGATGACGCATTTGAGACGACGTGAGATTAACAGTACAGCGGGAGATTTTATGTCATTTTTAGGCGTATTCCTATACCGGAGTAAACCTAAATGGGGATCTGAGCCAGAATCCTTACATTTTTTCAAAATATTTTTCATATCTTAACTCCGCTCTCCGCCTGTCCGTTGCTACGTGGTAGGTACGGGCTTGATTTTTTATCTAACTGCTAGTAAATTCAGAAAAGGTTTTTGAATCCCAAGGGGGGCCAGAATCAGTTACCGAAATTTCAGGTATGCCATGCCTACTGAAAATACATTTTAAATTGGCTATGACAGTATGGGCGTTATTAGATGTAATATTAATCAACTCTATGTACCTACTTAGAATAATAGTCCATCACCACGAGATATTTTATACCATCAAAACTAAAAAATCGGCACTAATTTTTTTGCCAGGGAAGTGTAGGTACAATATGTGGAAGTAGGTGCTCATCACATTGTTGAGGTTGATATTTGAGACAAGATTCGCAAGATTCTACTAAATTTTTTATATCAGCCGACATATTAGGCCAAAATAACACACCTCTTATGTAATAAGGCCTTCGTGCTTTCAATACCCGTATGAGCAATATGGACCTTGTCTAGTATATGCTTTCTCATTCCGACTAGTATGGCTATGCTAGAATTAATATAAATAATACCTTTACACACATGTAATTCTGCTTGATACGACCAGTATGGTTTGGCTAGATTTTCCACTTTATTTTTGCTTCTAGGCCAACCATCTAAACAATATTTTATCAATATTCTTGATGTTTCATCAGAATCTTTTTTATTTTTAATTTCGATTAAGGTAGGTGACATTACTGGTACAGAATCCAAAATTAAATTTACATGAACTCTAAGTTTCTCATCTAATGAATTATAAGTATCAGGTAATGGTGCCCGTGACAAGGTATCGGCGACATGCAAATATTTCACTGGCTTATATACGAAGTTCTAATCGAATTGCTTTAATTGCAAAAACATCAGTTGTAACCTGGGAGGTACGTTAGCTAATGATTTTTTAACCAATGTGACCAACGGAGAATGGTCCGTTTCAATAGTTACTTGTTGGCCGTAAATGTATTGTTTAAAACGAGTACACGCGAAAACTGCGGCATATAATTCTTTTTCAATTTGTGCAAAACTTTTTTGCGATTCTGTTAGAGTTTTTGATGCATAAGTATAATTGGCTTATTATTTTGCAAAATACAAGCACCGACTGTGAAGCATCGACAGACAAAATAATTTTCTCATCAACATTAAAATGGGACAAAACTGGGGTTGACGTGATTAATTTTTTTAATTTATTAAATGCATTTTGGTGTTCAGTGTGCCACTCCCATTGGACATATTTTTTAATCAGGTTACGTAATCGAGCTGTTTCTTCACTGACGTTAGGTATAAATGAACCTAAATAATTTATCATGCCCAAAAAACGTTGGGTTTCAGTTTTATTTGTAGGTGGGGGCATTTGAGAGATTGCCTTAACTCTATTTTCATCAGGTAAAATGTCAGATTCGGTAAATATATGACCTAAGTATTCTATTTCTGACATGCCAAATTTACACTTTCCTTCATTAAATTTCAAGTTAAATTTCCGTGCCCTTTCGGGGACTGATTTTACACGATCATCATGGACTTGCTTGTTTTCCGCAAATACAAGTAAATCATTAAGAAAGACGCACACACCTGGCAAATCGCAAAAAATTACGACCAGTTTTTTATGAAAAATTTTAGGCGCAAAAGAAATACCATAGGGTAGTCGCGAAAATTTCCTCCTACCCCCACGGTGTGTTAAATACTAAGTAGTTAGAACTATTTTCGTCGACAGGCACGATCCAAAATCCTGAATTTGCGTCCAGGGTTGAAAAAAATTTCGCATCATTTAATTTTGAACGAATGTACTCAAGAGTTGGTAGCTGGTAATTCGACCTTTTTAATGCTTTATTTAAATTTCTTGGATCCAAACAAATGCGGAAGGCTCCTGATTTTTTTGAGTGACTACCATCGAGCTAACCCAGTCAGTAGGTTCATTAACTTTTGTGATAACACCGTCCGACTCCATCCGATCCAGTTCGTCTTTTACTTTAGCATATAATTTGAAAGGCAATTTTCGGGGGGGGGTTTGATATTGGATTTTAAGGTTAACGTGGAAGTGGTAGGAAGACAACGTAGGCCTTTAAAACAATCTTTATATTCATTTATAAGAGGTAAGGTGGATGAACTAGTTACCGTTTGTACTATTTTAATTAAATTCAATTGTTGGCAAGTTTTTAACCCAAGCAGTGGCGCACAATCTTTATCCACTATGTAGAAGGGAATACGGCATGTTTTATCCCTAATAACACAAACTAGAAAACAAAAACCGGAATGCGGTATTTGATTACCACCATATGACGTCAGTTTGACGTGCGATGGTTTCAATATATTTTCATTAATATTTAAGGTATTGAATACATTTCTACTCATGCAATTTACTTTCGCACCTGTATCCAACTGACAAGAAATAATCTTTCCGTTTATTCCTACGTCTATTGAACAATCATCTTGCGGTTCGGAAGATGAGATTTGACAAAAAAAGTATTTTTCACTATCGTTAGGCACATGCTACTATCGTTTTATACTATCGTTATTATACTATCGTTTTCAATATCAACGAACTGAACCACTTTTGATCGGCACATATTCCGATAGTGATTTAATTTTCCGCACTTGGAACACTTATGACCGAAGGCTGGACACTTAGACCAATGGATTTGGCCACATCGACTGCACGCTGAATGATTTTCGGAATGTGAGGAGACACTTGAGCTACGGGAAGCTGCTCGGAACGAACTGCGTTGTCCTCCATATCGCTGATTAGGGTTTCGCGAAGTGAACTTCGCTTCTCTGCTATCTTCAAATCTCTTGCTGACCGATCGCGAACGCCCGAGTTGGGAAGCTTTGTTTACTTTGTTTACAGCTTGACCTTCATTTGACCTATCTGTTTCAATAGCCTGAATTTTAGATATTTCAAGACTTCTGCAAATTTTGGCGGCTTTATCGAGGGTTAAATCTTCCTCTTGAAGTAATCTCTCATTCATTCTATGATTTTCTTTGAGATGGCCCAAAATAAGAATGTCCTTTAGTGGAGAATCCTTCAAATCGCCGAGATCGCATGTCGATGCTAAGTTTTTTAGAGACGTAATAAATTGGTCTATTGTTTCGCCCTCTTTTTGAAAGGTGAGAGAAAAAATTATGACGTTCTACCGTTATGTTCTTCTTTGGATTGAAGTCGTCATTGAAAAGTTTAAGTAAATCAACGTACTTCACTGTCTCATCGTCGACATTGAATGAATTAAACACATTCATGCCCTGCGGCCCGATTAATGACAATAATAACGCAACTTTTCTTTTATCTGATTCACCTTCAAAAGCTGCCGCTACGATATATATAATCGAAATTGTTTTACCCAATCCTTCCATTTCTGAGAGAGGTTAGCTGTCGGAAAACCTTCTATCTCTAACGGAGCAATATTAGGACGAATATCGACTGACATATTCTGTGATATAGTTACTGACCTGCTGAAAATGTAGTCTGTGAGGAAAATGTTAAAAGAGTCTTCTAGACATGTAAATTCGTCGAATCCAGAGTCACGTGTTGCAGCGATAGCGTCCGACATTTATTACTGGACAACACGAAAAGTATACGTTTATCGAAGTCGCGGATTCTTTTCAATAATATTCTGACACCATGTTAACTTTATAATAAGCCCGGGTACGGATAATAATGTATGTAAACCATTTAAATAGAATTACACCATCATCTCACCATGCCCAAATTCTGAATTCCCCGATTCAACTTTTTGTTTAGTCTCATAGTGGCGAGGACCACCTCAACTGGTGGTATTTATTTTATTACATTACTTACATTTTGATCGTGATTTCCTCTTTTTTAATCATTTATTAACATCGCCTTAGCTTTGCACCAGGTCACATGACGCCGCAAATAAGTATGTAGGACTTATTTCGTGACTATAATGTGCTGGGTTCCTGTACTACTGTAATACGGACTAGATTAGGGGTTTCCAAGCCCTAACAGGCCTCTAGTTTCCGTTATATTTGTACGAACTTTGTAAATTGTTGTTTATTTATTAAATATATCACGTCTCTCTCTCTCTCTCTCTCTCTCTCTCTCTCTCTCTCTCTCTCTCTCTCTCTCTCTCTCTCTCTCTCTCTCTCTCTCTCTCTCCCTCTCCCTCTCCCTCTCCCCCTCCCTCACCCTCTCCCTCTCTCCCTCTCCCTCTCCCTCTCTCTCTCCCATCGTGTGATTCCCGAGCAACACAGCTTTTACCAAATACCCCTAAGGCCGTATCAAACTTGCATTTTTTCAGCTTTTTTCTCGCATTTTTAATGCTCGAACGTGAAGAAGGCAAAGTGCTTTTTTCCAAGGTCAGCTGTGGATGCTGAAGAGGAATAAGTGCAAAACAGCGCATTTTGGCGGAATGCAGTTTTATTAAGTCTGTCAGGTTAGGGCTCCTAGGGGTTTTCCATTGAATTGTTAACCTTCCCAAGGATTACGTTATAGCATTTTTCGCGTTGAGGTAAAAATTAGAATTTTCCCAAGTGGGTTTAAAAACGAGGATGCGTAATGGTCGAAAAAGCTGACCTTGGAAAAAGGCACTTTGTCTTCTTCCCGTTTGAGCATTAAAAATGCGAGAAAAAAGTTGAAAAAATGCAAGTGTGATACGGACTTTAGATTTACCAATTTCATATATATACGAATTGAATAGAGCCTTAGAAACTCAAGTTATAGGCACTGATATCTTGATACCCAGATACAGAAACTTTCAAAATGCCTTGCAACTATTACGATAACTTTATTTAATTAGTTTGCCAGTTTACTTCATTTCAATAATTTTTTCCTCAGATGAAGAAGACATATTTATGGTGTCCGATCTCCTGCTCGGGGGTGACCTTAGATACCACTTGAGCCAAGATGTAAATTTTACCGAAGAAAGCATCGTCCTGTATGCTTGTGAGCTAGGACTAGCTCTTGAGTACCTACAATCTCAATCTATAATCCACAGGTGAGTTATTGGTCGTAAAGAATTACTTTACTTCATATCTATATTTTATATACTGGAAGTTGAAATAAAATAGAACCCTCTTGGCCCTAGGCCGATTAAACTTCTTATTACAAGGCTGATTGAATCGAGGAACCATCATGCCGTAATATCATAATTTCTGTTGAATGTAATAGGTGTATTTTAGCGTGGATCGTGCTGTCGCCATGATCTAACAGGCCGAAAACATTACAAAGTAGCGTTAAGTACTTCGAAATAGAACGAGATTTTACCACGGTACCTAGGAACGAAATCATAACATAGTATCCAGGAACGAAAATGTGACCCCCAAGGAGCATCTCTCGGGAACCGGTTTGATGATGAAGTGATTTCCCCTAGAGAAAACGGTTGGTCATTAATTTTTGTGCACTATGATCATATATGAATACAGCTTTGGGTCCGCCGAATCTGAATCCGAAATCGGATATCGAAAAAAGTGACGAGAACTCGGTCAAATTGCGAGCAGAAGCGAGCAAAGCGATTAAAATGATTCTGCCGTGGACGAGAGAAGGCTCAAGAATTGACGTGAAGGGTTCGATGTCACAACATTGCGAGGCGAGCAGGTATGCCTACATAGGTACCTACCTTGCGAGCGAGGCGAGAGCCGTTTCAAATAATAAATACGGACTTTGTCCTACACATATACAGGTATACCTTGCGGGCGAAGCAACATCCCCGAATAAACTTTTCGTGGTTCCACGTAGTTTTATAAGATTTAAAAAACTGAAAACGTCTGCCAAGTTGGGTGAACAGTATAACTTCCTCAAGCGAGCGAAGCGAGCAGCATTTCCTACAGAAGTTAAACGTACCCTTAGAGATCTACCGTTTGCGAGCGAAGCGAGCAACATCCCCTACACACGTTAAACCTACCCTTAGGGAGCGAATATAAGTTACTAGCCGCGTTACCTGCCCAATGGGCGGGAAAATGATCGGTGTATCGATGCGTGATGCTCAGCGGAAGAAGTGTACAGCCGTATTGGTTGTAGGATACATTTTATTAATTGTATATAATAAACTGGAGGGCAAGGAAACGGTAATGCAAATGAAAAAGGGTTAAAGTTGCGGGGTATGAAGGGTGATAATTTTAATAGGGGTAAACAAATAGGGTATTATAATTTTGATTCATACCTAATGCTTCAATTCAAAAATAAAGAGCTTCTTCCTTATTTTTATCTGTTCCTTTTCCTTATTAGTGGCTTCTAATTCTCTCGCTATGATGTCGTTGTGCATCAATCGTCCCAGTAGATGATATCGTAAGTCCTGGCAGCTTAACTCTTCGTTTCTTTGTGCAGGCAGTTTCTAAAACATCGCGTCTTTTTTTCTGGCAATATCAGATTTTTAGCGTTAGACATATTTTACTTTTGCACGAAACCCCGTTCAAATTCAACAGCAACTAATTTTTGGTTGAGCTGTACCTGATTACCAATAGTCAACAATACAATCGGTGTCATGTTGAATAGTCGCAGTGATGTTGCCCTGCAATCCTTAGAAACCAAACAATCGGGTATACATACATACATGAAGGAAAGAGAAGTACTTGAAGAAAAGTACTCGTGCTCTTAGTTATAGATTTAGGTATTTGACATGCAGAGGAAATTTTATTTCAAGTACTCATGCACATAATCATAGGCTTGACTGTAATACACCATTGACTGTGATATCACTAATAGGTAGCATTTATTGTAGGTATAGTTTTAATTTATTATTGTTGTTTGTCTATTGTATTTATAGACAATTTATTATTGAGTGACTGGTGTGAATTATGTGCGTGTGTGATATTTCCTTGATTCTCGGGCCGGGTTACTCGGCCGGTTTCTGGCGGTGGCCCCCAGTTGGCGTTATATTTTTGTAGTTGCACACTGCATCGTAGTGCATTGCACGATTGACCGGGCTTTGGGTGGTGAGGGGATCCACCGTTTCAATGGCTCTTCTCAACGCCATGCTCGGTCCGGGTAACCGTCATGGTGGGTACGGTCCGGGGCTGGTCGGGGTGGTACCCGGCTGGCTTAGCTTGAGGGTTTTCTTTCATGTCCTCACGCCCCAGACTAATTTCTGGTCTCTTATTCGCTTATTCTTTCCAAATAATTCTATAATTTATCATATTGTCACAATGTATAACGATTGCGATGTAAAATTTCTATAAAAGCAAGAAATAAAGAAAATCTAAAAAATCTCAAAAAATCTACTCTGATGGGACAGATCCTTGACGCCTGTACCGAACTGTGATATTGATTTCAAATAAAATTGCCTTCACAGTTTTTTATTTTATTTTGTTAAATGATTGTGTAATGCTTCTCTGATTTTGAATATCCCATAGAGTACCAAGGTACTCAATTTGATCCTGGTGCATATGCTCATACTGAGCTTAAACCTGGTCAAGATGTTGAGCGATTTTATAATGATGTAGAGAAGGTTGTGAAGTTGACCCAAAGAGGTGAAGTAACTCGTTGAGAGAAACTTAAGTAAATGCCAAGATTGGATGCGATGTGAAAAACGACATTGTTGGGTGGTAAATATGGTCAAGTAGATAGGATCCAGAGAGTTGATAGACTTCTTCAGTTTCGTTCTGAACATAGTTTATTTGCCACGAATACCCATTTCAAGTACCATCTTCGGCGCTTGTATACATGGATCGTCAGATCGTGTAATTAGAAACCAAATCTGACTCCCAGATAGACTTCGTATTGTTGAACAGGAGTATGAAGAAGTTTATGGATTTTTTGAAGACATAAGTTGATGCAAAGTTTAACCCCGATCAGTTTCCTCCGGTTCTTGACTTCAAGCTACGGAGATTTCTCCCTCAAGAAAAACATTTACCCGGTAAAAGAAATTACCCCTCCATGTTGCGTGATCTCGCATTCACAGAGAACTTGGGGGAAGTATTGAAGGTGGAGCTGGGTGAGATCGGCTCTTGTGCAGAACTGACTAAGGATTCTGCCGGTGATCGTAAAAAATGGCTGTCTCCAGAGTGCAGAAAGACCAAATCGGCATTCACGGATGAAAGGCTAGTGAGACGGGAAGAGTGGACGACCTCGGCAATCTTAGAACTGATGTATGAGTGTAGGAGGCAGAAAAATCATCATAAGTACAAGGGATCGACTAGTTCGAAGGGAATGTGGAATTGTCAAGCATCCACGTCAGTACGGTATTCTACGAGACTCAGAAAACCAGATTACCATTGGTGTTCACTAGCAGTTTCGGTGCTGGAAGCAATATGTAGAGGAATAATTTGATGACGTCAGAACTGGTCTTCCTCTGGATGATTATGAACACCTCGAACAAGAGCCATACGTACCAAAAGAAGAAGTTTCGCGAGCTGCATCATACCAAAATTATGGTACATTCAATATTCCTTCCATCTCTCAAGATAGCTGAGATAAATTATTAGTCTTATGTCTCACTTGCTGAAGGTGTTCCTAAGGATAATTTAGAATCTTACTTACAGAAAGTGTGATGTTCAAGTGGATGAGACCCAGTTTGGGTTTCCCATTAGGATTGGCTATATACAGGCATTGTTCTCTATCAATTCCTGACTCATCGACGCTGTGACGTAAATGTGAGTTTCGTTAGATATTGAAGAGCATTTTACTATGTTCAGTATGATAAGATGGTGAAGGTTACCAAAGAAACTGGTATTGATAGCTGGGACATTTGCGTGATTGCCAACCTGTTCTGGGCATGGACAGTTAAAGTTGGTACGTTAAAATTGGTGGAATGCCTTCTGATCAGGTGCAGATCAGAAAGGGGTTCGGCAGGTCTCAGTCTCTCTCTTTCTGTTAGAGGAGTTAGTTTTTTGAGATGCAATTTCGGAAGAATCAGGTGGAGTGGTTATAAATGGACAGGTCACCAATAATCTGGAATACGCTGATGATACGGTTCTTCCTGCAAATAGTGAGACTGAACTGAACGTACGATTGAAGCTGTTACGGTTGAAGATGTGGGGTTTTTGACACGGAACTTATGCGCCTTTTCATGAAGCACCAGCATACACATAACACACTTTCTTCTTTACATAACTTCCCTCAAAGGCGGAGGGGGCACTCCATTAAATTGAAACATAAACAGATAAATAAAAACTGGGGAGGATGCGCAGGTTTACCTGATGCCGGTGCTAGGGATGAGAGAAGTTGCAGAAGGATGAGGAGGAAGAGTGGAAGATGAAAGGAAGTACCCCTATAAAATGACCACCAGTTCAAGTAAGAACCCCTCATTTCGTGGGTGGTGATACCACAGAGCACTCCTGCCTTGATGCCCAACTCGAGTAACTCTGTGGCACTTTTCCTGCACCACACCTCACGCCATGATACGGTCAAGGCCATTACCCTGATTTTGTTGTTCGTCACTCCTTTTAGCTCGGAAATTGCTTGGCACAGGTCATTTCTGTCGTACTTATATGTCTTAGCCCGCCAGGTCTGCTCCATGTCTACGCTGCCACTGATAACCTGGACATCCAAGATTATTGCAGACATCCAACATTAATGGCAACGATATCCACCTTCTTGATCCGGTCACTCAGCATATGATATAAAATATTCCTCTCAACATCCCACCCACTGGATGACAAAGCGTCTGCAATCTGTCTGGCAACCGCATTGTGACGTTGAATGTGGCCACCATGAGTAAGAGGAAACTGCTGCACCACATGATACAGATTCTCATTTTTACCCCAACAGGCACAACACAGGGTGTCCACTGTCACCCTCACCGAGGTGGCTAAAGTTGCCACCCCCGGATAGCATGAAAATGTTGATAGTCGTGGGCCCCAATGCCCTCTGATGCCTATTCTTCACCCCTTATTCACACTTTTATGGATTTGAATGACCATGAGCCTCATAACCTCTACCTTTACATTGGAGAGTTCGAGAAGAGGCGCTCGGAGGCGCCCCAGGTAGGAGCATTGGGTTTCCTCTCCATCTTCCTCATCATCCTATCCATCCTTCTCTTCCACTGACCCCTCGAATGGCGCCGGTGTGCCTATTGCGATAAAGCCTTAGCTCCAAGTGTTGGTGTAGCCTCAGTGCCCTCGTCTGGTAGAAGTAGCCTGTAGATTCCAGTGCTGTAATTGATACATACAGCAAGAATGACCCAAGTATGCTTCTGAGGATTACTATCAGATGGCAGCAGAGGAGGTAGAGGCTGTGCATAATGGAGTGCATAATGTTTTCCGATGTGCATGCTTTTTGCCATTCAATCTCTTCACCTGAGGCACCACTACAAGCAGCTCATCCAGGATGCAATCCTGTCAGGCAGTCCTGGGGCCTCTTTCGGATCTCCTAGAGGCATGGGGCAGCAGCCAACCGTTCATTAATCCTCCACCAGGACCTCCAGTCTCCTTGAAGACTTGAAGACTGAAATTTTGTGACCTGGGGAGCAGGTAGGCTGTATTTATGGTTTTGAGAGTGATCTGCAGGAGGTGAGGAGACAGGCTGGTGTGTGCTATTTGGTTTGGAGGACGGGAAGCAAACTTGGCAGGGCATCTGGAATTGGTCCCTCCTTCATTTGTGCCTCATGGAGGTCTCACAGCAACAAACAAAGTAAGAAGACATGAATACCAGAGGGTCCACAAGTTGTGGAGGAATCATCCAGCTCCTGTAGCTATGGAGGTACTGCAGGGAGGGTGCTGAGGATGAAAAAGTTTTGCCCTCTCTCCAGGTCTTTGAGGACTATTGGCAGCCACTCTCGAATGCTCTCAGCCATGACCCTAGTGAGCCAGTGGTACTTCCAGCTTCTACTATGGATCCTTTGCATAGAATCACGTGCAAGCTGGTGTTTCAAACTGCAGTGTCTAATGAAAAGTATCAATATTTTTTCATTTAATAAACAATATAATTTCAAGAAGTCTCTAAATAGTATACTATAATTTGTTTCTCAATACTTAATATAAATTTTTTCACTTTAGTCGATGTTCTGAAAAGGAAGTCTATTTCTATTTCATTAATATTCGTATAATTTGTGCCGTAAGAGAACAGTACTCTTTTATTTTCTGATGTACTTATTGATTTAACTCCTCCGAGGAGCAAAAGTTCTATGAACTTATTCCTCAGTGGGCAAAGGTTAATTGAATTATTCATTATTAATTTGTTTTGTATGATTTGATTTTTATGTACTTCTTTTTTTTCTTGTCTTTTGCCTTATACTTTGTCAATAAATCCTTGAACCCTTTGTGGCTATGTTAGCTTACCGAAGGTATGCGTATTTGTTATAGTTGATTAGCCATGCTTATAGGTTCACTGAATCGAATGGAACTATTCTGAAAGTAAAAAACCTCTAAACTAATAAAGAAGAAACTTAAAAAAAGTATAAACCAATAATATTAGGTTTTCCTACGAGGAAGACGACGGCGCGATCGGATCGCGAAAAAAGTATCGGGAAATGCGTTAAAAAAATGCGAGAGTACGGACCCGTTTTCTCGAAAAGTCCGCCGAAAAACTTGGTTTTTTCCGATTAAAATATACCCCATAAAGGTACGTTTTTCGGAACGGTTTTCGCGGGCGAAATAAAGGTTTGATCCCGCCGAATCTGAATCCGAAGTCGGATATCGAAAAAAGTGACGGAACGTAGGTCAAATTGGGAGGGGAATTGCGAGGGAACCGTTTAACATCAGAAATTAATTTTGCCGTGTTCGCGAGAAGGCTCTGGGAAGACAGAGGTCTTTGGGGTTCGATAAGTCAGGTACAGGTTTCGGTGTTTGGGTGTTGCGAGCAGGTACCTTGCGAGCGAAGCGAGAGCCATTTCAACGGAATAAATTCGGATTTTTTCCTGCAAATATACAGCAATACCTTGCGAGCGAAGCGAGCAACATCCCCGAATAAACTTTTCGTGGTTCCACGTAGTTTTATAAGATTTGATTTGTTTGTAAGAATTCCCAACTGAAAAAAACGTCTGCCAAGTTGGGTGGGCAGTATAACTTCCTCAAGGATATACAGGTATACCTTCCGAGCGAAGCGAGCAACATCCCCGAATAAACTTTTCGTGGTTCCACGTAGTTATATAAGATTTAATTTGTTTGTAAGAATTTCCAACAGAAAAAAACGTCTGCCAAGTTGGGTGGGCAGTATAACTTCCTCAAGCGAGCGGAGCGAGCAACATCCCCTACAGAAGTTAAAACTACCCTTAGAGATCTACCGTTTGCGAGCAACATCCCCTACACTTTTCAATTGTAATACATCGCATGTATACAGCCACACTTTGCGAGCGAAGCGAGGAACATCCCCAAATGAACTTTTTTTGTGGTTCCAAGAGAGATTTAATTTGTTTGTAAGAATTTCCAACAGAAAAAAACGTCTGCCAAGTTGGGTGGGCAATATAACTTCCCCATTCGCCCTTCTAATGGCCTACCTTTAAGTATACATCCCCTAATAAACTTTTCCTGGTTCAACAACCTCCAGCTCCTTGGAAATCACGTTCCGAAGCCTACCTGTACAATCCCCCGCACCTATTTAGCTACCTCTTTAAGTAATCACTTCATCCCAGCCGTTGTACACACTAACTCATTTCAACGGAATTTCTTACGGGTATTTCCCAACACCTATGCAGCAATACCTTGCGAGCGAAGCGAGCAACATTCCCTAATAAACTTTTCGTGGTTCCACGTAGTTTTATAAGATTTAATTTGTTTGTAAGAATTTCCAACAGAAAAAAACGTCTGCCAAGTTGGGTGGGCAGTATAACTTCCTCAAGCGAGCGAAGCGAGCAGCATCCCCTACAGAAGTTAAACCTACCCTTAGGGATCTACCGTTTGCAAGCGAAGCGAGTATCATTCCCTACATGTTGGGTGGGCAGTATAACTTCCTGAAGGGACCCTCACAGGGGGGTTCCCATTTGCACTTCTACGCAATACCTTGCGAGCGAAGCGAGAGCCATTTCAAATAATAAATACGGACTTTGTCCTACACATATACAGGTATACCTTGCGAGCGAAGCGAGCAACATCCCCGAATAAACTTTTCGTGGTTCCACGTAGTTTCTAAGATTTAATTTGTTTGTAAGAATTCCCAACTGAAAAAAACGTCTGCCAAGTTGGGTGGGCAGTACAACATTCCCTAATAAACTTTTCGTGGTTCCACGTAGTTTTATAAGAATTAATTTGTTTGTAAGAATTTCCAACAGGAAAAAACGTCTGCCAAGTTGGGTGGGCAGTATAACTTCTTCAAGCGAGCGAAGCGAGCAGCATCCCCTACAGAATAAATACGGACTTGCGAGCGAAGCGAGCAACATCCCCTAATAAACTTTTCGTGGTTCCACGTAGTTTTATAAGATTTAATTTGTAAGTAAGAATTCCCCAACAGAAAAAAATAAATCAATATGGAATTCTCATTTTTTTTCCTTCCTACATCAATTACCTAAGTGTTTGCTGGAATTACCGTTACTTGATACTGGTACATTATATGTACTCAGGCCACGACGTTTTAAAATCAACCAAGTTCCCCATCAGCCATGTTCTATTTTTTAATTTCCCAAAACATTATTCTGAGAAAGAGGGAAAAAATCAATATTTCGCGCCGAAGGGTATAGCGGGGTATGATTTTAAAGATTTCCTACTCTTTACATGTTATACTTTGAAGCCATTCTGCTGGGAGGGTGGACAATTTAGAGAAAAAAAGGAACAATCTTTCGAAAACTTAGTTTTTGGATAATTTAGAGTGTAATTTGCAGTCAGCCTCCCAGACCAGTGAACGCCTTTCAGAATCTAATTAGCGGATGAATATGATTTAGATATCTCCAATAAGGACACCCAAAAGAAGAGTATCAGCACAATTCACTCCAAGAACCAAAAGAACAAAACTAATCGCAGTGTTAACTTGTTTAAAAATGAGAACTACCTCCCTCATCAAAGCGACTGTCATGAGTGATTAAGTGTCGTTGTCAAATCGCATTCACAATGCAATTTATATATATTCACCTATCCCTGATGAAAGGATAAAGTCCATTGGTCGATCCGTTGACATGAAAAATTTCCCAAATGTCCACCTAGATTGGTCGTTTATACCACTGCTCACCGTTACATCAGCTCGTATTAAAATACATACGAAGGAAAGTTTAGTGTGTTATTTAATTTGACTAATTTCTCTTTAGTAGGCGTCTACACCTATGCAGTTATATTTAGATACCTGCCTAGTGATTAGTTAATTTATTATAGACAGGTGTTCTGCGTAGAAGAACTATCCAATACAAAAATGATAAACCTTTGTGTAATAATTCGCAGCCTTTAAATTATGGTCAGAGGCAGTACTTTTGAAAAAATTTCCCAAAGTCTCTTCTTTCCCATGATACCGTTAAAGTTGACATTTTATTGGAAAATAATGGATAAAAATGTGTTCGAACTCAAAAAACCTAATTTTTCAACGAAAATTACGTGTTAAGGTGTAGATACACAACTTGTCTCGACTTTACCTCGTTCTGAAAAGTAGAGTATCATTTTTGCAGTTATTATTTACGTTAGCTCGAATGGCTTCCTTTCTTAACCAATTTCCTCTTTAATAAGTTCTGTTTTTTTTTTTTTTTTTTTTTTTTTTTAAGCGAAGCTTTTATACGGACGCCCCCCTCCCACGCTAGGAACGCTCGCCGCTCGGGGAGTCTCCCCGTGAAATTCGTCATGACCCGAGCGTC
This sequence comes from Adelphocoris suturalis, assembly GCA_030762985.1. Taxonomy (NCBI): domain Eukaryota; kingdom Metazoa; phylum Arthropoda; class Insecta; order Hemiptera; family Miridae; genus Adelphocoris; species Adelphocoris suturalis. The sequence continues at coordinate 43,574,854 of CM061040.1, read as the reverse complement.
AGTCATAATCCGAACTGTCCCGAACGATCCCGATTCTACCCGAGGCCTCCCCGGTCTTTTTTTTTTCTACTTTACGACGCCAATCATCACTTTCATAGAATATAACAATGAGAATAATGGTTTAGAAATTACTGAATGTACTTCTGATCTTGATGAACAGGCAGATAATTAAGCTTTGTAAATGATTTGGAACTTGTATGTTATATATTGTGTGTGAGAACTTGTATGCAATAAAACTGATTTTGTAAAAATTGAAGGATTCCAATTATTAAAATTAGATGAAATTGATTCCAATTAGAAGAGATTGTTTATGAGTATGAAAATACTCATAATTCTATTCTACGCTTTATGATATAAAGCTTCGCTTCCTTCGGGCGTCCCTAGACGGCCCCATTTTGTTAGAGGCTAACTTTTATCTTCCTTTAACTCTAACTTACGTGTTGTTAGAAGTACATCCATTACAAGATCAACTCTGCCTATGAGTTTTTTACCTGTTCTGGTATACTTGATTTGAGATCATTAGATATCCGCCTTGCTTTTGTAGATGCCTCCTTCAGTAACAAGATTACTCCGATAAAACTAACAAATTGAAAAGAATAAATCGCTTCAAAGCAACACGAACCGAAGACCTGCATGACGGAACACGTTTCACATCAAAAGTTCGTTTTCGGGTAAGCTACATTGGCATTTCTTATCAAATCCCAACGAGATTGATAAAGGTATATCGGGTGGTTTTTCATTATTCTTCGGATCAGGCATACCATTTGTTTTGGATCAGGCGTCATTTAGAAGAGCCGAACAATGATCAGGCAAACGCCGACTCGCACTTCAATCAAAACGACGCAAATCTATCTCTGTGTGATGAGGGAACAGGGATATCAATATGAGCCATTCTTGTGAAAATTTTCCAAACGAATAAGTTATTGTTTCCTCTGAATTACCATGCTTTATTATTTTGCGGTCCCCCAAATACCCCGAAGAAGAAGTGTGAGCCATATTCCACAACATGAAAGATCCACCTGATAGTATTGGTTGATGCTTAGATATGTAATCCTCACGAGGAATCTATTGGCGACTCGTAAGATAGAATTACAAGGAAAATAGCACATTATCTCGTTACAAAATTTAAAAAAATAAAAAGCAAAGTTAATCAGGAAAGGAAAAATATATGAATATCACCATTTAGGTCAGCGGGGAAAATACGTATCAGCGAAAATTATTTCCAACTTCTCCGCACATGGTGTGGTTGAGACAAGTTTTACGCCCTTTACACGTTATTAATTATTTATTTTTCTTCTTCTTGTTATTATTATTATTTTGATATTAGCTCACTTTCTTCCTTCAATTTCCATTGGAATGTTAACGTTTATGGTATCGTTAAAAAAAACTCTGCAAAGGTTTTTCAAAAAGTAAATAAATAAAAGACTGCCTCTAACCTTTTTACAAAAAAAATGGGTTTAGCCTTAAAAAAGAAATTACACTTTTTTCAAAAAATGGCCATTTTATGTTTCCTGGGCCAAAAAAGTAGTACTATCCACATCAGATTGTCAAGTTAATCTTGGAACAGTCAAACCCTGAAATGATAAAATTACCCGTTTGTGCCAGACTCGTATTTTATGCGTGCATTACCCTTTTTGACTTATTATCAACTTTATGTGTTTATTTTTCGTCATGTACCAAGAATACTCACATAACGCTTTGAGGCCCCAGGCAGTCGTCAAAGTACATAAGGAAACAGTTATCTTGTACATGATGATGTGCCATGAGGTTGCCGGTGGACTCGGAAAAATCACCTTGTGTGCCTTGAGGTCGCCGGTGGATTAAAAAAAATCACCCCGCGTGCCATGAGGTCATCGGTGGACTCACTCATAGTCGCGTAGGTACTACCATCATACAAGAAAACTGAGGCAGCTGGCGACCTTGTGGGACTGTAAGTAATACATCAAACAGATAACTGGTATCGCATCACATTAGGGGCAATTAGAGTTTTAGTGGTACGAAACTGACAACGCATCTGCAAACGCAGCCGTATCCTTGGCCGCAAACGTATCCTTGGCCGCAAACTTTGCGCACCATGGTAACGCTGCGACGTATTTATTTCGTAGCCTGGAAGTGCATTTACCGATACCACTCCAATAGTGAACGGTATCGCTTGTGTAATCTTCATTTCTCGTAACCTTATCGAACGAGGGGGAACGAGCTTCAGCTGCTGTATTTATTTATTCTTTTTTCACCTCCACCAGAAGGGTAATTGGCTGCAACCTTGAAGTGTTTTTGCTGTTTGAAGTAGTGTGACATGGAGAGTTACCTAAACTCTAAATTTGAGGTTACTTTTGCCTCGGGACTAGATGCGCTGAACGTGACGCCCATGGCAACGCCAATTCGCCGACGTTACAGCGACAATATGTCCCCTATGAATTAGGGGATACGTAATAACGATACGTTTTTTCTTATTTGCCAATGAAACACTCATCGCTTCAGATGCTCAAACCTTGCAACCAGGGACCAGCCCGCCTTGTCTAGATACCTTGGTCATGCATAAACATAATTGCCTAAAAACCTGTGAGAACACCGACGGCCTCATGGCAATATTCAAGCATCGTCTTTGCGGTCACCGGCGACCTCATGGCAGGAAAACGACCCCATGTCATCATATAGAACGTTTCTTCAGGTTTCCAATGATTTAACTAATTGTTATTTAGATGCAATAATAGAATAGCTATAATATTATTTGAGGAGTAACAACGATTACAAAAAATCATAAAAGTAACAAAACAAAACAAATAGAAAAACTGCTTAGAGAAACTTTTTGTTACAAATTAGTAACTTGGTTCCCAAAGTTTTGACAGTATTAAAGCTATGTATAAGCCATCGCCAGTAATTTTATCACTGTCATCATTAGCTGATAGTTATTTTAATCAAATCTTGTACACTTGTTCATTTTTATAACACCGTATTTTATTTATTTGTCTATTTTTTAGGGATATTAAACCAGACAATATCCTTCTGGACGAGGAAGGTAAGCATTTTTATGTAGTACAAGATATATATTTATAAACGTTTTATGTTATTATTACCCTAAAGGGCCATACACGTACACACTGCAGAGCGCGCGCAGCATTCGCAGTTCGGGATTGACGACCGGCGTGAGCCTTGCGAGTTGATGCGCGTCTTTTCGGTTTTTTCGACGATTCTTTTGATGGTTCACATTACCGATATGTACGTGTTTGCGCGTACGTAGTTGCGCGTTTGAATTTTTGAGCGAGAATGGAATCGGCCACTCAATTTACTTGAGCCAGTAGGTAGCACTTAGAATTCAGCATCTCACATACCCACGAAATACCTGGTGTTTCTTTTTCTATCTGTTCATAATTCAAATCAGCACGTATGAGAGCACGTATGTTTGGAAGACATGAGAGATTTTGCATTTTTGTTCCAAATGGTTCCTAAAGCAAATGATGAAACGTTAACGGACAATCTCGTTTCGGCATTTGGATGAAAGGGTTGAAGAAGTGGCGGAGAAGCCAAATTCTTCTTTCATTGCTTCGAATGAGTTTTGCTGAGTGCTGTTCCACATAAAATCAACATTAGATTGTATCAATGACTGAAGGGGATGAGAAATCTCAGAAGCATTCGGAATGAATTCAGACAAGCAGTTGTAAATACCAACAAATTTTTCAAGCTCCATAACATTTTCAGATCGAGGAAACTCTAAAATGGCTCTCACTTTGGCCGGATCTGGTCTTATACATGTATCAGTAACAAGCAGGGTTGCCAGGTGTCCGATTTGGCCAGGACAGTCCAGTTTTTCACCAAGCTGTCTTGACGAAACTATAAAGTCGCTCTGAACGCCAAAAGTCCAGTTTTCTCCGTAAGGGCGGCAAATTTCCGGTTTTCATAGTTCCTATCGTAGGTTGCCATCCTACAAAATTAGCCGTGACTTATGAAGGACCTACCTTTGTCATTCACTTAGCAATTGACGATATAAAGCAATCTTAAAGTCCAAAATCATTTATAGCCTGGTCACATTTTCCATTAAAAGGAGCTCTCTATCGCTTCTGAGGTAAAAAAAAGTACCTACTTCTTAACTGAGGTAAATAATCATGAAATATTGGAGATAACCATAAGTTAGTCGATCTTGACGTATGTAATACATACATTACTAATTACCAGGTATTTACTGATTCAAAAGATTCCGGCCAACCTGGTACTTATATTTTTGGTAACATAAATGGTATTTTACAAAATTTTTCAAGATACCTCCACTAATTAGTATTTCGAGAACGCAAAAACCAAAAAATGATTGGGTATTTAGAGTTTTAATTAGGTACTTACCAATGCAAATTATAAATGAAAGAATTGACATTTGAAGATTACGAGCTAAAATTTTAACCTCAGGTTCGTAGAGCACAATTTAGCTAAGTATGCCTATTTCAAATCCACTAAAGTTGTGCACCTGTAGTGGTTTCCAGATGTTGGATAGCAGTTATTATTATGTAGCCAGGATGGGATTATGGGATCAGAACATTACCCCGGACCTTCTAGGAGCCACTCCACATGGTCATACGCAAAGACATGTGGTCACAAAATTGCCGCACAACCCCAAATGGAAAAATACTTCCTACCCGACCTTTCAGGAGTTACTCCATGTGGTCATACGCATAGACACGCAAATTGTCACCCATTCACAAAAACAGACACGCAGCCCCAAATGGACACAGACTTCACCCTGGACCTTCCAGAAGTCTTGCCCCATGATCACACACATAGCCATGCTAATGGTCAATCAAATAGACACACACCCTAAAAAGATTGGGACGTCATTCAAAACCTTCCAGGAACTACCCCACATGATCCAGTATCCCAGGAAAAGGGTGCAAGTGCCCGAATGAAGAGGGTGAATTATAGGAAGGATACTTAAACACGGAACGGAGCAACACTAGCCTCTATGCCACACGTCATGAATCCGGACTTGACATTCATATTATTCAGTTGTGGGGGCCGCTGAGCCTAATTTGTTTTTTAATGAACTTATGATGCTGAAATCTCAAATGTAGCTCCTTTTTGGATATCTGGAATACAATTACAAAGTGTGGAGGGCTCAAATCAGCTGGATATTGATCAGAGTAGTTCCTCCTTCTCGATTCTTGAAGACACTGCAGCTAGGGATATTCCTCAGGTTTATTCAAGCTTCAGGATATCCTCTGGGTGTAGCAGGTTAATCGCTTCTCCCCTTTGTAGGAGGAACCACTACATTTCCATCCCCTCTCATTGGCCTAAACTTTGGAGCCTCTTTGGCTAATTTCTTCCCTAATTGACTCACGGTGCTGTTATTTAGATGGATATCCTTTGGAACTCCTTGGAAACCATTTCGAGGTAAGGAGGTGTGTGTACTGATCAGCTGCAGGGCCTCTTTACCTATAATCTTTCCTTTCCGAAATCGTTGTTTTTTTTAAGACGTATTTCTTCCCTAATTGACTCACGGTGCTGTTATTTAGATGGATATCCTTTGGGACTCCTTGGAAACCATTTCGAGGTAAGGAGGTGTGTGTACTGATCAGCTGCAGAGCCTCTTTACCTATAATCTTTCCTTTCCGAAATCGTTGTTTTTTTAAGACGCATATCTCGTAAACTGTTTGAAATTCGTGAAAAGTGTATGGGGTCAAAGTTGTGGAGAATTTAATTGGGTTTCATTTATGATGGAGTAAAAAAATTCGTGCGACGCACCGTTCGCGAGTTCTTCGCGCGGAAACCCGTGAAAAGGGACCTTCGGACCCCCCTCCCTCCCTCCGAATAGTTCCACCGTAATCGTTAAGGACTTTATTACCTGTTCTTCAGGAAACTTCCCTCTACACATTCTTAAAAAGAAACGGACTGTAGCTGTTACTTCCCCTATTCACCCTTTTTTGGTCTAGATTGACTGGACTACTTGGCAATGTGAGACTTGTGTCTCGCTGGACTATGTAAAAATTGTAAATTGACCACAAAAAAAATTCGCCCCCCTGGACCCCTCCTCGGTTGCTTTCCTCTTCGAGCCTGGGGCTAAAATGTTAAAACATGGAACTTGCTTTCTTTCTCCTAATGACTCATTATGACTCATCACTAGCTTAGAAGGAAGTATATTATTTTGTTTTACCTTATTGTTATGATGTAGCCAAACTAATTAGCCTGCCACCAAGTAACACAATTATAACCAAGATTGCCACCTCAACCAAGTGACAACAAAACAAGGCTTACAAGCGGCACAATAATATTGTTTACTAACCATTTGTAACATCGCATCATAGGATTAATATCTTGTAAATAAATATAAAACAACGACTTAAATGTCTTACTAACCTTCAGTAAGATGAATGCTTTCAAACGAATGGTGAACGATTTTGTGTGCGATGAACACTGCGGAAGTTCCATTCCCCTACCAACGGCTTTGTTGTACATGAAATCATGAAACTCAAATGAAAATTTGCGTGACAGTTTTTCGTGACATTAACCCGTGACACTTTTGGCCAGTTAGGTGATTGCTAAAGCATGTTCCATGCTTTAAAAAAAACTGATTATATGCATCTTTGAAGAAGCGCAACCAATAAAGAAAGAAAAAAATCAAATTGATCAAAGTACTTCAAATTTCGACTCAAAGCTCAACGACACGGGACCAACCTATGTTTGGCTGACATCGACAGATGAACGAAAACCCACCCACCCAACTATGTAAATGTATTTACATGTTTTACTTGTGAATTATCTAAATAACAAATTTTCTATTATATTCTATGTACTTAAGACTATAAAATCTAGAATACGCTTTGAAATGCCTTGAAACGGATTTCCATGTGGCATTTCTTGAATGTATTCATTCTAAATTATTTTACATTATAGCAATAGCTTTAGTTTCTAAGCTAAAATCTATTGTATCACATTTGACTTTGGCTGGGATCTTAGGGCAGAATGTGACAACTGGTGCATGCACTGTGTTGCTAGTATTGCCTACTGCAGGTACAGAACCTTCTCTATAACATAAAAATCTACGAGGCAGCACTAAATGCTGTCACAAGCCCATCGGGAGGTTAATCCTCTTAGGAATTGCTTTGTCCTTTAATTTCGATCATGATTTTGAGTTATATTTTTTAAAAGAAGAAATTAACTCTTTCCTAGAACTTATTAAACTATTTTTAAAGATGATAATGGGTGAAAAGCGTGATAGTCACAGGAAAAAGTTTCAGGGGAGTCGTGCGGGCAAGGGTACGAGACAAAAGCAGGGAGTGAGGAAGTAGTTGCTCGATCTTTTGAGAGGTCCTGTAGCAATCTTGGTAATTGCTAGAAAACTTGTGGAAAGACGGGTGAATACCTGACCCAGGAGGATGTAATAGACCTCTTGTCGACTGTTTTACGAAAGAGAAAAGAAACTGAAAAAGGTCACAGATACCCTTCCGACGATTTGAGTCGACTTGCAATTTCTTTTTCACGGCGTTAGCGTTGTTTCCAGTCGTTGAGCTGAATTTCAGTCCTAAGATGAGGCCTGACGATATATATATATATATATGTATATATATATATATATATATATATATATATATATATATATATATATAATAAACTTAATTTGATATGAATTTCACAGATAAAAAGAAAAAAGAATGATTTGATAAATCGAAAATATATATATATATATATATATATATATATATATATATATATATATATATATATATATATATATATCCCGAACCTCCTGTTTCTGGTGGCGAGGGTTGGTGATTACCCGCGTACATAAATTTGGGCGTTGTTTTAGTTCAGTTTGACCGCTCTCGTCGTTCTCACATTTTTATTTAAACATAGAGAATTTTAGTTTATTGAATTCATTTGTATTTTTTTGCCTCCGTCAAAATTAGAAGTGGGATGTAACAATCCGAAGATTCTCACAAAGAAAAGCAGAACGCCGAACCTTGGTTGGCTATACCTACTTGAAGCTCAAAACCGTAGGTATGAAGCTCTGCTACAACAACCATTGTTATCCACTCAGAGTGAACCAAAGAAAAATTCCCTCGCAGAATTTTGATCCTAAAAAGGATCGAATCGACCCAACTAATGGGTGAGGACCGCAAACTGTTGTTTTGGAAATAAGGGATGCGTTGGAGGACTTTTAGTTAATGTGCTTGGCCAAGCCATGAAGGCTGAAGCTGCGGCTTGGTTCACGTCAGTTGTGTTGCCCGAATTAACTTGGGAAAATTTCAAAGCTGCTTTTCTGACTCAATGGTAGATTGTAAAGATCTCGGCCGCTGTTTTTCCCCCTAGTTTCCATCGTCACAACCCTGTGATAGAGATGGAAACTTCGCAACTTTTGCTTGAAGAATGGTGTCTAAACTGATTTGGGAAAAGCTCAGCCACGAAAAATTTGTAGTTTCCGTGAGAATTATTCCCGTATTCGGCGTGTTGCTTATGTTAACCTCGTAGACAGTGGGGAAAAATTGCTTAGAGACATAAGTCGCATCACCTACAAACGTGCTTCAGATACTGAAAACGTACTTTCGATGAAAACTGGTATCGCCAATGCAGATAGATTTTTGTTTCTTTTTTCTTTTTCTTTTAATAAAGGTAATGGAAGCGACGATCTAATCAAAAGGTAACTTGACAATATTGGAACAATTCACCAGCTCGCCCATTCGGCCCACCCTTGAATATTAATGCACTCTCAAATAAGGATAGTTCTTCTGACGAAACTCTGATTGTGGCTGCAGCGCGGCAAAAATGTTATTTCTGTGGTCAGGATCATCACTCTCGCAACTCTTGCCCATCTAGGAACATTGTTTGCAATCATTGTTCAAAAATGGTCATTACGCTAAGGTTTGTAGGTCGTCTGGTAGTGATCACGACAATCACTCCAAATCTCTCGCAGCCGCTACTATTGCTGCTTCTCCTGGCACTCTTACAACGACCACTGTTCCTGCCACCATCAATGGTAGTCTAGTCTCAGTCTTTATAGACAAAGGAATTTCCCAGAGTTACATCTGCAAAACAACTGCCCATCGACTTGATTTGAAAGTATTACTCTACAAAGGTACTGTCTCTATGGCGTCAACCTCCATCACATCCACAATAACAGGCAGGTGCAATGTAAATCGCTGCGTGCTCAACCATTCTTATGACAGTGTAACTTTGGCAATTCTACCGATATGATAGCAGACACAAGCTCTTGAAACAGCATTATTCCATTCAGGTGATTTTTGGTGGTGGCAGAGAGCCCCTCAACATTTGTGGTCTCAATGTCGCTCACGTCCAACCTGCTTCATTTTTCAACCATCTTAAGGGTAACTGTAGACCTAAAGCAAAGAAATCTTGGCGCCACTCCTCCAACGGCTTAGCCTTCATTAAGGATGAAGTTGAGCGAATCTTAAAAGAAAACATAATCAAACCAAGCATGACTCCATGGAGAGCCCAGGTCATAGTTATTTCAGGATAAAATCGCAAGAGACGTACGTGCATTGACTATTATCGAACCATCAATTCCTTCACGCTCCTGGACGCTTATCCATTACCTCTGATCGAAGAAATTATCAATAAGGTCGCGTGTCATCAGGTGTTCAGCACAATTGATTTACAGAGCTCCTACCACTAGATTCCGATACGGGAAGAAGATAAGCTCTACATTGGTCCTGAACCGGCTGGAGATCTTTTTCAATTCAAGAGATTCTCCTTCTGAGTAATTAATGAAGTGGCTGCGTTTCAGGGGGTCATTGACGGTATCAATAGGGCTGAGGACCTCACAGACACTTACGCTTACCTACATGATGTAACTGTGAATGTAAGACTCAGGAGGAGCATGACAAAACTCACAAAATTTTATGAATGCTGCTCAAAAGTACAATCTGATTATAAACACCGAAAAATCGTCATTCTCACTCACGTCTATAAATTTATTAGGCTATCAGATTTCCAAACGAGTTATCAAACCTGTCCATAGCAGACTAAAACCCTTGAGAGAACTTCCACCCCCAAAAGATATGGCATCGATGAGATGGGCACTTGGGATGTTCTTCCATTATTCATCTTAAATTCCGAAGTTCCTCTTTCCCCGTATCAAAAGAAGCTCTGGAAGCTTTTGAAAGCTTAAAGATCGATATGGAAAACTCTTTTGTTCCAAGAGTAGATCCTGATGTCCTGTTTACAGTAGAAACTGACGCATCTGAAGGAGCAATTGCCGCTGTCCTTACACAAGCTGGTCGACCAGTGGCCTTTTTCTCCTGACATCTTTCTGGATCTGAGCTCCGATATTCGTCAGTTGAAAAAGAGGCTCAAGCGGTAGTTGAAGCACTGGGGAAATGGCGTCATTATCAAATAAATGTTAGTGGCGTGCATTCAAGGATCTCTCTCACGATCTCCCTCGTGGACCCGTCCATTCCAGGGCATTTACCTGTCGTAAAATCATCCATGACTATATTAAAAAAAACCTCATAAGCCGCAAAAACAATGTCATCAGCAGTCAACACAGGATCCGTCATTTTCACAATACGTCCATCTGCTGGACGCAACTCGTGTCATGTCTCTCTTGGTTTAATACATTTATCCATTCTTGTCTCTATAGTCTCCTCAATTTTGGTTGTCAATGTTCCATCATCCTTCATCAGGGTTTCGTATACGAGTATAAATTATGGTCGCAACTTTCCTGCCGCTGTCTTATAGACAACCCCCATGGTTGAAAGCCTTCGCTAACAGGGCAATAATTTCCCCAAGATCACTTCTGCCGAATATATGTCACCTCACTGTATTTCTTCTTAGCTATCCAATATTCTTCTTTCCGCTTTCCTCGAAGAACTGGGTCCCTTGTCCGCTGGTACCTCCGTCTCAACCTTCTTGATTCAGTCAGCACTATTGACCACCAAGGTTTTGATCCTTTGTCTCCTGCCTCAGTCACCCGAAATGGGTATACTGAATTGACAAGCATTAGTAATCATATCGCTCAGCTTGTATCAGAAATGCTTTCAGTTGGCAGAGGAGGATACCACTGTGGAAAACCTCTCGTCACGATCGGATAATTCATTACCTCAACGTACCTAACTGTTGATAATCTGCAAAGTCCTCCTGCAGTTCCTGGTGAAAAAACTTTCACTTAGCTTCCTTCACCTTGTACTTGAGACATTTAAATAATGGTCGTCAGCTTCAGGAAATACCTGGTCTGAATGCACATCAAATATTAGTAAGTGGTGGTACGAACAATTTTCCTCGCTTGAATTCACCCAGTTCTTCACGGATTGTACCATTTGCGGAAACACCAAGGTTAAATCAATGTTACTTTGACTATAATGGAATTAAAATGTAGGGCAGTCATCATCCATATTCATAAAAATGAGCATGTTTCATTCAAATAAACTATATAGCAATAATAAGAGTATCATACCAGGTGATTAATTCAGCAGAGGTATCTGGACCAATAATTATTTTATTTTAGATGGTATTACTATAAACAGCAGACAGTTAGTTTAAATCTATGTTAATGTTACGCAAGATGAATAAGCACTTACAGCAAGAAATGAAAATCGTCCGAGTTTATCGAAAATCTCTACAACTGCCAAACCCTCACTTGAGAATCCATTGTGCAGTATACCTTCATATTTTTCTCTCAAAATGACTATTGCTGCTCTTTTCCGACCAGACCTAGTTTCATAAACATGCCAACCCCCAAAAATGCTAAACACGGTCAATTTAGGGCAATACGGTTCCTTAAAGAGCGCAATATCAACCCCATTATGGATAATCAATTCATATAGATTCGTCGTAGCTGCTTGGGAATGCTGTAAGTTGATTTGAACAATACTAGTCGGAACGCTAGGTACCTACTTGCCGGACAAAGTTCTGTTGAGAGGCGTTCATGAATATCGTGACGTGATAATCGATCACTTTCCATAGATTAGAAATGCACACGAGGTATGTTGGGCACTGGTTATCCAATGCCGTATGATTATCGCTACTGTTGTTTGATCTTGATATGTGCCGGTTTCATTAAATTTGACACAGTTCGTGCATTTATAATGCGATATTATCGGCCTTCTTAATTAATGTTCCTCTGTGCATTTTGGACAACATATTTTATCCGGACATACAGTTCTATCAACCGGACGAGGATGAATTTTAGAACAGTGGAAGCACTGTCTAATATATAGGTATGTAATCTGCCGCCCAGCAAACATTATACTTCATTTTAATTCGAGAACACATTAATTGACTTCTTAGTGACGGATTCACTTCGATAACCTTACCTCGACGATTATTTTGTTCACGAGTGATAATAATCTAGCAAGTTATATGGAATTAATTCGTGAATACTGAATCATTTTGGGTAATGATTATCTCACAAGCATTAGTTTTGTTTATATCCTCTGGAACGTTGCAAGTTATTAGATGAGGTAAATTTTTGAACTGAAATTTTTGAACTCACCTCAGCTTTAATGTACCTATCGACAATTCTGATTTATTCCGACTCCAGCTTATCTCGATCTAACGACCAATGCCCCTCTAGATATCGCCTTCATAGCTGTAGCACCTATATTTACCGATCTATTTGTGTATCCTTTGTGTATCCGATTTCGGTTTTGTAGCTAAGTACGTCGTATTTGGGACTCGGCGGGTCAAGTGGTCTCGTTCGCAAACCTCTTTTAACGACTTCCGTGTACAACTCCATCAATGATCTCGGAACCTGCATGGCTGATGCTCCACAAGATAACAGCTTTTTCTTTATGACATCGAATAATCCGTATATGTTTTGAATAGTGTCCAGTTCAACGCCTAAATCGGCTCTCAAGTTTTATCTTCTTTGAATTTATTTATTATTATTATTTTTATTTTATTTTATTTTATTTTATTTTATTTTTATTTTTATTTATTTATTTAATTATTTTTGAACCGTCAATAACGCGATTGATTTGTGCAACAATAAATACCCTACACCTCCGAGTCAAACTCGCTCGCCATTTTGCGGGCCCGATTTTGTGGTTTTTTAATACAAAATGTAACATAACTTTCTTAAAATTGGTTCAAAGAAAAAGCCTTTTTTGTTAAGTCTTGTTACAAACATGTACTGTGCAAATAAAGAAAAGTTGTGTGTATTTTAGTCTGCAATTTTATAAAGAAAAAAAGGAAGTGTGTGTATATGTGACAAATTTTATCGACGCTCCCCAGGCCACAATTCTCAACCGCTTTTTGAGATTTTTTCTTTGATCGATTCCAATTTTAGTCTAGTTGTACAATGAACCCCAGAAATGTTTAATTCCATGATAGAAAAGGGGGAAAAGAGGGGGTAAATCCGAAAAAACGTGACTTTTTTTGACAAATTTTCGACGCCACCCAGGCAACAATGCTCAACCGATTTTCGGGATTCTTATTTGACATGATTCCGATAAATTTTAGTCTAGTTGTGTAACGAAACTTGGGGAATTTGGATTTGTTATCAAGATTCCATTGGGATTGCCTGTGGAAAGGGATTGTAAGCAATTTTCAAATTTCCCACCCCCACCCGAACCATGGGTTGTAGGTCTCTGTGGTGGGGGTGCGACTATATCCAGTCGTTTCTATACATCCCACACCGAGCGAGCGAGAAAATCAGTCATACCGAGCGAGCGAAGAAACTAGGCTAGTTTTATATAATTAACTTAATTTCATCTCGGTAGCCATCTATGCCTAGGCAGTTGTATTCTGATTACGTACAATAGACTTCGTTAAATGATTATAGACAAATTTTCTGCCTAGAAGGGCTATGAAATACTGGAATAATATACCTCTGTGCAATAATTCGCAGCGTTTCCCAAAAATGGTGGTGTTACGAAGTGAGACGTTTCTACGCTGAGATGTTTGATCTTTTGTCTTGTGATGACATACAGAACATAGCACTAGGGAAAAAATTGGTTGTGAGTGCATAACTCCGTTTTATGCACTTCTGAGCTATTATCCCAAACTTCCTCTTCCAAAACCACACATTATAATAAGGACCCTAATTGATCCAGAATCCTTGGCCTCACTTTCATGCGACTTGAGTTTACATTTCGGTAAACTCAACTTCCTAGGTTTCTAATGGATTCTGAAGCATTCAGCGTCAAGACATGATAATTCTCTTCCTCGGTTGCAGGTTCATCTGTAAGGCGTTTCAAATTTCTTAGTCGTTTGCAATCCGTCCCTACACCGTCCTTCTTTTTGTGGTGATCATTTTATTTATAAACTTTATGCCTCTGTTGAATAAAGTTGATTTGAAAAAAAACGCTATGCCAAGGGATATGCTATGTTCCATATGCTGTATGCTGTCTATGCTCGTAACCAACTAGTAGTGCTCAATTCTAAAAATTAATACATAGAAACGACAATACATAGAAACGAAACCTTGCGGTCGTTTAAATTAGTTTGTTCAGCCGGAAGAAAAGCTGCCTCTCATATAAACGATATCCCTTTGGGATGAGAAGGGGAAAACGAAGTTCGTGACTTGAGTACCGTTTGCTGGGTGTCTCCGCTGAGGGTAATGCTGGGAGTTAGATGGAAGGTACGTGGGTGCCTATTTCTCTCTCACTCCTTTGCATCTTCACTCAGCGAGACCAATCTTGGACTTGTTGAGGACTGTATTTGTATTCAGAATGCTAAAGTTCAAGCAGACTTTAATAATTGAGTTATTGATACAGTAAGAACTCAGTCAGTAATCTTGTGAGGGTTTGAACAAAAGGCATTAGTACGAATAATGTTCTTCAGACATGTTTCCAACTCTTTTGTATTGCAATAAATTCATTTCGGAAATCAGAATTTTTCAGGAGCTAGTGTTAGTAGTTTCTTTTTAGTAGGCTGTCTTATTTTCGAAATTGAAGAATACAACACAGTTCTTGTGATCCAGAGAAAGTATAAGTCGTTTTCAAATTTATCGATTCATTATTATCACTTCACTCTCTAATTCAAAAATCATTTACTGATTCCAAATAAATTGTATACTTCAAGGATCAATAAATAGGTGAACGAGCTGTGAAACTGCAGTCATCAGTGTACTGCCAGCGCTATCCCTGCCGACCTTGCACTGAACATGAGTCTCGAAAAAACACACACAAAACATGGTATAGCTGCGATCTTTGTTTTTTAATGTATTTCTCTATTTATGATTTCAATCTGCTAGTAAGCTTACACAAGATCGAATGTACTTCCTGCAAAAACGTTGCATCTTCAAGGATTGTTCGAAACTTGCGGAGGTACGTAGTATATTGTACCTGTATTGTAAGGTGAGTAGTTTTAAGGGGAACAGTCCCTAAAACCACTCAGAATATTAATTTCCGCTTCTTCTTCCTTTTATCTCTTTTTTTTTTCTTTGATTTATTTATTTATTTTCAATAGTAGACCCCGTATCTATTGATCATTAAAAAATAAGGACTTGTTTGGTCCCGTTAATTGGAGACAGTGACGCTTTGCGTGATGGGTTGCGTGGGCCTAGTACCCACGCTCTGCTCGCATCGGAAGAATTTCCTGACTAACAAGGGGAGTGCGTGGTAAGTCCGTCCCCGATTTCTATGGAGTTTCTGCATCAAAAATGAGTCAGTACGTATATAACTGTTCGACACGATGGGCCCTTGGAGCTTCGAGAAAATCTAATTAGGTCAAAATATTGCTGAATTGCTCTCATGTGTTTGAACTAATTTCAGTTAAACACACCAGTGTTTGTACATCAAAAAACATTAGACTCGTACATAGGGATTTTCTTATTTGAACCTCAATAAGACCAGAGTGCAGCGCGTCAAATAGGTCTTACGCCATTGCTGGTTAAAGCGCCAATAATCACCTCTAAAAACCCAAAACGTACTTTTCAACGAATTTAGAATCGTTAAGCCTTAGGAAGTAATTGAAAAACGTAGATTGCAGTCTACTGCCACCCTACACCCAGTACGCACCCAGTTTTATAAGGTTTTGCAGATCCCATGTCTCTCCATCGCACTGATCATAGAGTTAAAAGAGGTATTGCTGATTGTAAAGTGGGGGTCTCATTATTGAGGACTGAAAAATCAGCAGTTAATTTTCCTGTATTTCTAGGAAACTTCATAGGAACTGAGAACTACAGGGCGTGATTTCCTCGTGGTCAATTTCCACTTGGTTGTTAATATTTTTATGATTTGTACGTACCTATTACGAATTTAGATGATAATTGGAAGAATACAAAATAAGTGGAAAGACCAAGGTTCACAGCAAAACACAAACTGAAACTTTATTATTAGAAACCAACATTTCATAATAAACATTACTTGAACGCGTGACGTAACTAACTGGCCATTAGGGACTCCCTAACAATATTGACAGAAGAGACCACGGCGTTGTGAACGAAACCCCACCATTCTTGGATGCTTCCCCATTGGTGTGTTATGCGACATGGAGTAGAAACCACCATGACTGGGGTAATTGAGGGAGGCACTTTTAGTACCTGCGATATTTGTTTTAGTGGATTATAATGGGTTTTTTTTTTCTTTAATCTGTGTGCATTTTGTCATTTCCGTCATTATAGCCAATGCTACCTTCTCCGACCAATTTATTATAGCCTTCTTCAACGGTTCATTGTAGGTAAAGAGGGGGGGGGGGGGGAAACATCCTAACCCAGCTACCATCCTACACTACAGGACATTGGGGGTTTTTTCGAAAGTGACTCTGGCAAGGCGGCGTCGGGACCCATAACTATCGCCGCTGGCAGGGATACCGAACCTGCTGATAACTCTTCCATATTCCGGGAGCCACCAAGGGCTGTAGAATAGAGTTCTGTACACAAGTTTTTTTTTTTTTTTTTTTTTTTTTTTTTTTTAAACACAGAATGTGTTTTAGCCATGGACTAACTAGGCAAAAAAGCTAACGAAATCTGAAACGAAATGTGGGACGAAATCTGTGACGACAACATTCTGATGATTTCCGCTTACAACCGAGTCGTTGCTAGGGAAATGGTACTTCGTCGTTTTTCATCCCCCGAAATTCGTTGACCATTCATTCGAAAGCTCTCGATTTATCCAACCATATTATGTTAACTACTGCGAAGTGCGTGGCCAACAAGCTGAATTATGAGCATGGTTATTTGAATAATTGTGTACACTCAGGTGATCATTCTCAATAATTGATATTGTGAACATGATTGCAACCGCTTGTTAATTTCTGATGATTTCATTGAGCTGGTCTTTCGATGATTTGATTTATAGCAGGTGACCCGAATATTGCGAGAACGGTTTGATTTGTGAAGCGGTGGTTAAATAAGCTAAGGATCGTGTAACCTGGTGTAACCTATGTAACCGAAGCTGAAATTTGGGAGGGAGGCTCAAGGAAGAATGCTGAAGACGCCTGGGTGATCACTGATCAGCTGAGTGAGCTCCTAAGCCATTTTCTTTCCTATTCAACGCAGGAACTTGAAATTTGAGAGGGAGGGTCAAGGGAGAATGCTGAAGACGCCTGGGTGATCACTGATCAACTGAGTGAGCTCCAAACCCATTTTCTTTCATATTCAACGCAGGAAGCTAAAATTTGAGAGGGAGGGTCAAAGGAGAATGCTGAAGACGCCTGGGTGATCACTGATCAGCTGAGTGAATTCCAAAGCCATGGAATGTGTTTTAGCCATGGACTAACTAGCCAAAAAAGCTAACGAAATTTCGTAACAAAATCTGGGACGACAACATGGATACCGATGATACGGAACTAAGGATCGTGTAACCTGGTGTAACCTATGCGATATTTTGTTATGACGCGGTTTATGAGTTATAAATATTCTAAGTTATTATCTCACTATTGGAAGTTAACCAATCTTCAACCTAAGATTGAAGACGGGTTTATGTGAAACGCGTGAGCTAAAACACATTTTGTGTTTCAATAATTTCGTCCGAAGTATGTAAATAGAGGTAACCGGGGGTCCAGGGGGCTTGCCCCCTGGCGAGTCACGGAGCGCCGAGTTTTTTTTTTTTTTTTTTTTTTTTTTTTTTTTTTTTTTTTTTTTTTTTTTTTCTTTTCCCTCGTGTATTTGTTGTAACCTTGTAGGGAAAGTTGGAAGGAAAGAGGAAAGGTGAGAAAAGGATATTAAACCCAATATACTTGTTCTTCTGATGGATGTTTAGAATCAGGGGAACTGATATGGAAGGTGAACTATCACTTCGATCACCAATGTTTGCTCCGGGCCGCAGGGAGGCCAACCCCATAGGACCTGAAAGGTCCACCTCTATCGGGCGTTTCGTTTTATTATTTTCAATAATTAAACTTTGTAATCGACCAAGAAGAAAAGTTAACCCCCCCTCTTTTACCTGTATGATGGGGAAAATTAAAATCCGTCCACACAGGGAACATGTGGACATGCGGGAAAAAAATCATGTCCATTGATCGACGAATGGACTTTTTACACCCATCAGGGATAATAAATCGACTTCCTATATAGAAATTGCACTGAGAATAAAATTTGATTTATTAGCAGTTGTTCAAGCATCCCAGCTCCTCCAACGAAGTTATTGGCTCATAGCTGTACAGATTCTGAGAAGTCTTGGATTGTTCGACAGACTGATTGCATATAACGCTTTAAATTATCAAATAACTATTTTTTGAAAGAATGCATTTTTTTCTCCGATTTTCTCGAATTTACCAGTGAAATGGCCTCAAAGTGTGACCCGTAAAGAGTGAGGAAAAATTAAAACCATACCCCGTAACATCCGTCATTCTGGGATATTGACTTTTCCTCCTTTTTCAAGAAAGGTAATTTCCTACTATACCGGTATAACGTGTGGGCGATGAAAAAAACACATTACCAGAGCTCAGATGGTGCATGAGAACACATTTAAAGGATTCTAGTATTAATATTGGGGGGATCAAGGAATCGTTATGAGAAAACCGGACAAATGAAAAAGAGTTACGAAGAATGAATTTGAGGGAAAAAAAGAAAATCCCTTAATAAAAACTTGTGAAAATAATTTTAAAGGCATTCACGGTCAAAATAATGCTTATCCTCCTACAAAATATTCATTGCTATAGACAAGATGTCATTTTTGTTATAATGAAATTCGTTGTAGTGAACTCTACTATATTATAATGATGCATTGTAAATTTAAAAAAGTTGAGTATAAATGAGAAATTGTACGTATGCAGTGATTTCTGGTCTTCTATGTGTTGCTTTTCAAACTTGGTGGCTCATCTATTGATTATAAGGGGGAAGGATGTGCAATTACGAAGGCTTTGGAATCGCTTTCGAAGCAGGTGGTACAGGTGCCCAATCGTGGGGCAGTTGTTTACTCAGACAGCGAGATATGTTTAGCCATGCTAGAAGAACTCGTCTTAGAGTTCAAAGTTAGTAATGTTGGTTTGAGTTATACTCATGTCCATATTGAATCAGCCAGAAATGAAGAGGTTAAGGCTTTTGCAAAAGAGGCGGCTTTTAGAGAGAATCTTCAAATTCAGTTCACTCGAATTCCTAAATCGAAAGTGGAACAAGATTGTGGAGCCTAAAGTGTTTTGGAATGGGACTAAATATGGTGGACGACTTTGAATGGCAGGAGAACAAAGGTCTTCTCCCTTCCTTTTAATGATCGGCTTTAGATTGATTTGCCTCTTTTCCTGGCAAAACATGAAGGAATTCAGGCGTATCGTCTAAGCAGAAGACCTATGTGCTCATGTTCAAGGAAAAATCAGCACTGGTACTATTTCCTGTTCTGATGACCCCATTTCGAGCAGGAGCGGGATTGTCTGGAGCGATGGTATGTGCTTCAGGGGAACACGTGGCCAACAACACTTTCAAGAATGTTTTTAAATTCAATAAATTTCGACTTATTGTAAAAAGTGAACAAGGTTCTGCATTGACATTAAAAAAATAATAATAATAATGCCCTACAATTATAATAGGCTTGCATATAACGATTGTATATATTTTGGTTTATTATTTTCAATAATTAATCTTTGTAATTGACCAAGAAAAAAATGTAACCCCCCCCCCCCCCCCCCCCCCCCCCCCCAACACGATACTGAAAATTTTTTGATTTACGTTTCAAGATGCGTAGAATCTAAAAATCAAATTTAAATACCGTCCGACCGCCGCGCCGTACGCGGCTTGTTCCCGAAATTAGTAGACCTCATGTCTAGTTGGTCCCAGAGGCCCCATGAATATAATCCCAAAGTGTCGATTAAAACCATCCGCAACGCTGTACGTTGAACGGTTCGCTTTCCCTAGGGGCTAGAAGTACGAAAAAACACCTTGAATTTCTACGTTAAGAAATCATGCGCTGCTAGCGAATATATTGATCAGCCAATAAAGCTCTAAATTCCATCAGCGATAGCTAGAATACATAAAAATTGCCTTGTAAATATCAGCTGATATAATGCCAATATTGGAATTATCAGGTGATATAGTTCCAATGGAATTTATTCTAACGTTGGGAATTGGGTTTATCAACTATTGTTCATTTCGTCTCTTAAATTGCTCCCAAGTCTACCTATAGGTAGCTGGAGCATTGTTTTCTATTTTGTGAGATGGAAAAGTTGTTGTCTCCACTAAAATCAAACGGTTGTTGTTTTTTTACAGTGGTAAAATTTCCACTCGTATTTTACGTTTTTGACCGTTATAAACAACATTCGTTCCGTGTCTTTCTGTGTGTTTTTGTAAGTCAGTGTGTGTATTGTGCGTCTGTCGTGTATCCGCAAATACTTGTAGCAAGGTTAATTTTCACAATATTCAACTGTAACAAATATTCATTAAATGTGCGGGTTAGTGTGAACAATGTCCCCTATGAATTTTGTTGTTCCCTAATCAATACTTAACTCTGCGCATGCGCAAACTTAAATTCCATCTTGCATAATTTTTTCATTCCCCCGTCGTCTTATCTCGCTGAAATTTGGAGAATAGGTGCAAGAAGTTAGTTTGAGCGTTCCTTAGAAATGTCAACATAGGTAATCCTACAATTGGTAGCTACTGTGCTTGCGTTAATGTGTATTCCCTTTTGAACGATCCTAATTTTAACGGTTTTCATCCGAGTTTGATGGGATTTTTAGGGAATGTGCTGTAAATGGTCCACTAATAATTCCATAGTTCTCAAATCATTACTTCATTTTGCGCATGCGCACACCTAAATTCCTTCAAGCATAATTTGTTCACTCCCAAGTAGTCTAATCCCGTTCGAATTTGGTGCATATTTTGAGGGACGATGGTTTAATTATTCCATGTTAATTTCAACATGATTGCATCATTATTAGCTCCTACTCATGCGCGAATGTTTACTTCCAAGAACCAGGTTAATTTCTAGTTTTCATCAGATTTTTATTACATTTTCCGGGAACTTGTCGGTTAGGCCGTTGATTAATCCCAACCAATTTCATTTTTCTCAAATCATTACTACATTCTGCGCATGCGCTAACGTAAAATACTTCAAGCATCATTTTCCTGTTTCCAAAATGACCGATTTCGAAGTTTTACGGTACCTACGTATATCTTGATTGACTATTCCGCTATGGAGTTTTAATGATTATTAAAACCATTTCAATGATCTATACATTCATGTTATTTTCAATTGGCCCTACCTACTTACTTAAATATTGTTATACTGAGATCAGGGGGCCTAGTAAAATGTAGATGTTTTAATTAATTGCGAAAATTGTCCCTCTGCAGGTGCCCTTATCCTCGCAGGCACACAATTGATGTCAACCTTCGGATCTGCAATTTGCAATGGACCTCCTTTGTAATATCAAGAATTCGATATCAATGCACACTGATCAGCTGTAAGGCCTCATCAGCCTAATTTGTTTTTAATTGACTTATGATGCTGAAACCTGAAATGGAGCTCTTTTTTGGAGATCTGGAATACAATTACAATTTATGGAGGGACTCAGATCAGCTTCGGAACCTTGAGGCTATATGATTCAACTCACGGTGTTGGTTTTAAAGGCCGTATCACACTAGCATTTTTTCCGCATTTTTTCTGCGTTTTTAATGCCTAAACGTGAAGAAGAAGAAGTGCTTTTTTCCAAGGTCAGCTTTTTCGACCATTGCGCATCCTGGCGGAGCTTTTTAAACTCACTTGGAAAAATTAGAACACGTTCTAATTTTTACCTTGACGCAATAAAAATGCTAAACATAACCCTTGGGGAGGTAACGTTTCACTGGGAAACCGCGTTGTACCTTCCCGTTTTCATTCCAGTTCTAGTTCTCCTGTGCCAAAAATATTGTTCCTAGTTCCTTGCCGAAGTTTTCTTATTTTCTTAGTGCCGAACTTCTTTTATTATTATTCTTATTTCAGTGCGAACTTCTATTTTTATCACGTTTTTGTTTTTTCGCGCGCCAATGCCTCACCTCGCATGACGTTAAGTAGGTAACAGCACCACTCCGGTCACTAAAGAGACTGCACTAAACAAATGCCGAATCAGGTGAATGAACTGTAAAAGTGAAGTTTTTTGTTTGAGGATTAATGGATTATTGCCGTGCGCTCTTGCTTCTCTGTTGAGTTCAAATTACATACCTGTCTTCTTATATAAATATAATTTAAAATCGAATAATCATTTTTCGTTCTTGACCACGTCCCTAGCGGGAACAGTTTTTTTATTATTACGTTATTTTTATTATTATTGTGCGTCTTCATAGTATAATAACTTTGGAAGAACAAGAGTTGTCAAGACACTGTTGGAAAACACTAGGCACGTCAAACGTTACTTCAATATTTCAAGCCTTAACCTGACGGGCTTAATAAAATTGCATTCCGCCAGAATGCGCTGTTTTTGCAGTTATTCCTCTTAAACAT
This sequence comes from Adelphocoris suturalis, assembly GCA_030762985.1. Taxonomy (NCBI): domain Eukaryota; kingdom Metazoa; phylum Arthropoda; class Insecta; order Hemiptera; family Miridae; genus Adelphocoris; species Adelphocoris suturalis. The sequence continues at coordinate 43,552,124 of CM061040.1, read as the reverse complement.
TCACTGCTGACCTTGAAAAAACGCACTTTGCCTTCTTCACGTTTCAGCGGTTAAAATGCGAAAAAAATGCAAGTGTGATACGGCCTTTAGATAGAGCTCCTCTGGGTCTCCTCGGAAACAATTACGAGGTTCGGAGGCGCGCTGATCAGCTGAGGGGCCTCTGAATCTATATTCTCCCCATACCTATTGAACTTTTTTTAAACAGCCTTACTGTGAAGCGTAAAATTGTGGGGTCTTTGAACTGTAAAAGTGTGAACCCTTCTCGGAAGCTCGATGTGCCATGATCTGATAATTACAGACCAATGATCTGCGTGGAAGGGCTATCTAACACAGAAATAATAAACCATTGCGTAATAATTTGCACAGTTTTAATAATGATATAATTGAAGTTTGAAATGAAAATAACAAATGATTAAAATAGCATATTGAATTACCTGTGATGCCGAGGCTTCAGTGAAAGGACAAAGAAAAACGATAAGTTGGGTAAAAAAACGAAAAAAGACTGACAGACCAGAACCGAAATATTGATCAGCAAGCTTTTAAACGCGAAAAGCAATGGAAAATTTTGATTTGGGATGAAAAAATATTTTTTCGACTTCTTGCACAAACACAAGGCCTTCTGTGGTGAGGAAGCAATATGTGCCCTTCTGAACACGCGAGGCTGCTACCATTTATCAATCGGTCGCTGGATAAACTCCATAGCCATAACTCCCAACGCTGTAGATGCAATGGGATGAGAACCGTAATATCCCTAATGGGATTCAAATTATGTCGACGTGTCAGCGTCCAACCACTCTACTCGTATTCGAAAAGCGGATTGGGCCCGTATGAGAAAGAGCGAATGGAGGTAATTTGTGTCGTGTTATTGCTTCGAAAATTGGCTTGTTAGCTTTGTCGTTTTACTCTCGGGTTGTCTTGTGTCGGAATAAATAAAGTGTTATGGAGAAAAGAATTTTCCACATTGGGTTGGTACGAAAAACCATTATTTTGGGGAAACTTGCGCATCGTCCTCTGCTTATAGAATTGCGCAAAATCGACTTATTACATTTATTCATCTATTTGAGTTAAGGGAAAAACGATAGTACAAAATTACATACATACAATGCGAAATCCATTACTAATCCCCTGTTGATTTTTGTATTTTACAACGGGATTGGACAATGATACAGATGAGACAGGTGTGGCAGTTTGTTAATCCCAAGCGCGACCAACTCAGTACGGAGTAACTGCAAATTCCTCTTATCTCTTTTTTCGTGAAGGGGTTTTTCTGAGTTAATCTAGTTAGAAACATGAATTGTAGGTACACCTTTCCGATATTTCAGTGGGTACATAATTTGTATGCTCTAAATTTATGTTCTATACACCATGTACGCACCTTAGCGAATGAAAGTCGTGACAACCCGATTTATTCGTCTAATTGCAATTCCAATCTCAGTAAGGACGATTTACCGGTTATACGCTGTTCTTAATCGACTTATCGAAGCGTCGTTGCTCCCCTGCGGGCTTCGAGAGCTCTCAGATGACAAAATCGCGTGGCCTCCGCTCGGTTAAACCTTTAATATCCTCCGACAACGTCACACTAGAGCTCTCAAACTTCGTTTCCATCTTCCAACGTTGTGAGAATCAAGTTAACCTCCCCAATCCGATGGCTCCCGACTTCGATGGCCGTGGGGACTTTGGGGACCAAGTTGCCGGCAGGAAACCAAGTAGTGATGAGAGGGGACTTTCTCTTTTTTCCACAGTGGAGTTTATGGTCGATTGAATCGATTAGTTCTCTTCGTGTAGAAATATGTAACTTGTTAATAACTTCAACAAGCTTGACAGTAGTGAAATTGTTTATGAGCATAAATGCAACGGCATTATCCACTGCTAGCTTTCAAAGTGATACACTAAATTAAGTAGATGTCCAAGAATAAAATTCACAAAATTGATACAGTGGTCCCCGCTTAAAGTGATCACAAGTGCCCCAAGCAAAATTGATAACATAAGCGGGTGATAACAATAGGCGGAGAAAATAATTTTATAAGTGTACCGCAAATCTATTTAATAAATGTAATTTAGTTAGCGAACAGATAGAACAAGAAGGTAGTTACCGAAAGGGCTTGTGTGACATGCACTCATTAAAGTTTTGGAAAACAAAATCTTCCATTCTGGCCTCTTTCGGAGGTTTAAAAAATGACCTCGATGAACTTCTTAGGTGAAGTGCTTGACAAACTCATCAGTACCTACGGCCTGTAACTCCCTTTGGCAGAACGTCTAGAGCGGCCATAGTTTAAGCGGGTGATAATATTAACCGTTATCACATTAAGCGGGGACCACTGTAATGGTTTTGTAACTGTTTGTAAAGAATTCCTCGATAAGAAATGTTCACTGCGTTGGTCATCATCTGAAAATCGTATGTTCCGCCTCTTTTCCAACTCAAACGTTGTTGCCATTTATTGGATAATATTTACAATGATTCAGATCCCTTCATTCTACCAGGAATCTTATATTTTACCTCTAAAATACATTTATAAGCAGTAAATAAAAAAACTAAGAAAGGTATTTTTTCCTTTTTTTCCCCATTCCTTCATCGTGTCTGACTCCGTTTATTCCAAGTATAATTACATTTATTTTTTATGTAAAGATTAGATTTGGTTTCTTGACTGCTTTGTTCAAAATAAGATTTGTTGGGGTCTTGAGGTTCAGTCAGAAAATGTACCACAATATTTCTAGGCCAATTTTTCGGTATATTTGTGTATATATCATGGAGGAAACAACAGAACATCAAATACGCCCAGAGGAACAGCAACTTTTCAGACGACTTAGGCAGCAATATGGACCAACAGCAACTAAATTAGCTCATCAAATAGGCCGTAACCGAATAGTCTCAAAAAACTTGCAAACAAGAAAAATAACCGCATCTTCCTCCTTCGGTTCAAAAGATCGCGCGTTTTTCCAGCTCACATAGTAAATGAAATTAAGTGTACATATAGACTTATGAGATCAGAACACCCTTACTATAATCAAATTGAAAATATTGTTAACACATTTAAAAAACATTATTTATCTATGGAAATCAAAGTATGTATATAGGAACTCAAACAACTAGAGGAAAACCGTAGGAGACTAATCACTGAATTTAGGGATACTGTAGATTTACACATCTTTGTGGAGTACATGGGTCAACAAAACAACGTATATGAACGACTGTTCAGGGAGGTTAAACAAACCCAGATTGAGAAGTATCATGCTCTGATGGGTAAGTATAAACACTTAGAAACATTAAATACAGGATGGCTCACAAACCTCACTGATATCGAAGTTCCTGTGGATATTTCCGAATTCCTAAGCTTAGGCCCAAAATTAGGCATAGAATACCCAAGCAAAGATCTTCCAATAATTCAAATGATTTGTGATCTTAAAAGTATAATAGATGAATTTGTTCCAATCAAAGAACAAAATATTACAATAGGTCAAATCGTTGATATTATGACCAATTTTGTGCAAAAGAAAAACCAACATACCAAACCTGATTGCTACAATGAGCTTGTTAAGAAGACTAGACTTTTCCTGAAAAATAAATCAAACCTCCTAGTTCTAAAATCAGATAAAGCAAACTCTTCTGTCCTCATGTATAAGCAAGAATACGAACAAAAGATGGAATCAATGTTATCAGATGAAACCACCTATAAACTTGTAAAAAATAGGCGACGAAACCTTACTACATCACTGCAAGAAAAAAACGTTAAGTTAGTGAATGAGCTACATGCACAGAACAAAATAGATTATTGTACACGATCTAAACTCCGAATCCTAAACAGTGTACCCCCTAGAATATATGGAATTGTGAAAACTCATAAAGCAGGGAATCCATTGCGTCCAGTCGTCAGGTTTAACAATAGCCCCACCAATGAAAGTACAAAATTTATGACCTCCATATTAAATTACATATCCTCAGATAAATTTAATATCAAAGATTCATTTACATTTTACAATTCGATCAGGGAAAAAACTGTGCCACAAGGTTATGTATTAGCATCTCTTGATGCTATCAGTCTCTACACGAATATACCGATTGATCTTATAAATTCCAAAATTCATGAAAACTGGACCTCTATTCAAGTTCACACCAAACTCGACAGAGACGATTTTCTCAAAATCCTGAAGCTCTGTGATGAAAACGGCTATCTACAATATAAATATAAGTTCTATGAAATGATTGATGGTGTGGCAATGGGTAGGCCCATTGCTCCTATAATTGCAGATTTAGTTATGACCAAATTAATAGATCAAGCCCTACTTTTACTACCATTCCAAATTCCCTTTCTTTATAAATTTGTAGATGATTTATACATTTCAATCCCACAAGACTCAGAAGATTTAGTATTTGAAAAATTCAACAGCTTATATCCCAAATTACAGTTCACCATTGAGTTGGAAAATGATACAGGCAAACTCCCTTACTCAGATATGTTAACACGAAGAAATCCAGATGGCTCTATTACTGTTGACTGGTGGAGAAAACCCCAGAAAACAGAAAGATATTTAAATTTTAAATCTGACCATCCTCTTAAACAAAAAATCAAAGCAGCTCTAAATCTAGAGCACCGTGCATTAACATTAAGTGACCCCCAATTTCATGAAAAAATCTAAACTTAGTAAAAAAGCTATTGAAAAATAACAGTTTCCCACAGTGGTTGATAAATTCCTTAATCCACAATAATTCTAACCCCTCTAGAGTACCACCTAAACCTTTCACTGTAAGAAATGATCTGTCTATGGAACCAACCCAGGTTTCACCTGATCCGCACACAGCTCACCCCCACTCATCCCTACCACAACATAACTCCACATCTCAATCAGCTCAAAACTTAGACTCTAGAAATGCTCTTCCACTCTGTTACAGGGGAGTTCTCTATGTGAAAGGTTTACCTATCTGAAAAAATCTCAAAGAAACTATCAGGCAAAGTAGTTCAGAGCAACAACGTTTCGAAGGAATAAGGAATAAAAATCAACGTTTTCGTCCACTTTCTTTCACTACGACCGGACAAAATAATTTAGGTCTCGAAACTCGCATAGGATCAAGTTGGAACTTCAAAGAACATTTTAAGACCAGGCCAAGCAAAACCGTCGAAATTTACTCAATTAAGGCGGAAGAACCCATAGTGGGGAACGAATTTTTTCTACATTTTCCGCATTCATTCGCTGATTTCCCTGGGAAGACAGCATCTTTCAGCGATGCTCATGGCACCATCGTGTTCTACGAGCCCTGAAACGTAACTCTGTCGCTGACATACGGAGTGTCCTCAATCAAATTTTAAAACGGCAGCAGATAGAAGGTCAAGCACTCGGGCAAAAAACGCGCTTAAAAAAGAGCTCCCACACCCCTCCCGCCATCCAGCCAATGGTTCGGGTGGGATTAGACAATTTTAAAATCGCTTATACACTATTCCGGAGAAATCCAAGGAGATCCAACTACTCGTAGACTCCCTCCACTCAGGTGTTTGCCCGTGCATAGATACGACATCCGAACAAACAAACGGAGTTTCGTTTTTATAATATAACTAGACGTGTTTAATAATTTGCTGCATTGCATTATCTATGTGGGACCATGACTAGTTAATTAGGTTTAATAAATATAGGCCATTTATCTACGTCTAACGGCTATCCAATAAAGACCACGTGGAACCAAGCAACGTTTAGTTTTAAGAACATTACAGTATTAACAGAACTGCCAGATGTATTTTTGTCCCCCCGTAGAGGTGAATTACAATTGAAACATGTAGAGAATGTTGCTCGCTCAGTATGGCTGTATAGATGCGATGGTCTTTACTGTTGAATGGGGCATGTGTGTAATAATTTGCTGCGTTTTCTATGTGGGAACATGAAAAGTTGTTAGGTTTATTAAAGATAGGCCATTTATATGGGGAGAAGGGCAATCCAAGAGTATGTAGAACCATGAAAAGGTGATTAGGTTTAATAAAGATAGGTCATTATTGTATGAGCGTAGAAGGGCGACGGGAGAGCTCCCAAGATCACGAGGTTTTGAAGGCATAGAGTACTAGTCTCGAAGGAATAAGGAAGCGCGGCAGCTCAAAATCCAACGTTTCATCTACATTTTCGTTCACTACAGCCGAAAAAAAAAGTTCATGTTTCAAAACTCGCATGGGATCAAATTTGAACTTCAAAAAACATTTTAAGACCAATCCGGGCAAAAACCGTCGAAATTTACTCGATTAAGGCGGAAAAACCATAGTGGAGAAATGGTAAAATGCAAGTGGAAATTTTACCACTGGAAAAAAACAAAACCGTTTGACTTTAGTGGAGACTACAACTGTTCCATCTCTCAAAAGTGAAAACTATGCTTCTGCTAGGTAGACCTATAATAGGTAGACTTGGGAGCAATTAAAGAGACGAAATTTAGCATTTAGGTAGGTACCATTACTTCACTAGTTGGTACATCCGCACGGATAATGGGCAATAGGTACCTAATTCGATTATCGAGTGGTATTCGATAATCGAGGTAACTCGATTTCACAATGTTACAATAAATTCCATTGGAACCATATCACCTGATACTTCCTTTCTTTGAAAATTCCTGGTCGATCACAAAGGTTCATTATTGAAAATAACAAACCAATCGGGCCAAAAAATTATTTTGTCCAGTCAAAATCGCATTTTTGCCCACTGCGTGCTGTCTGGTGCTTTTGTCCAAAACAACTTAACCAAAGTTAATGAAATTTGGCTTAAAAATTGTGCATCGGCCGAGGAAGCGCCAGTTGCACCGGCATCGATTTAGATCAACCCTAAAGAGTAGTAATTAAGGGCTGGCCAACGAACTCGACCTCTCTTTTGCCAGGATGGATTTTTCCACGTTGGAACGAAATGTTTCCGCCGTATTTTAAGAGACTCATCATCTGGAAAAAACACTATTTATATATAAATATACATACCTACGACGTTAAAATCCAGGATTGTGTTCTTCGATATATGAAACGGATTTGTAGGGCGACCCCCACATTTAAAAATGGAAGCCATCTAAATAGCTCAAATTCTTTCTTTGAAAATTCGCTAAATCCGTAATACAAACTAAAATTACTTTTCCATCCTGGTATAACTTCCTAAATTGCTTTAAGTGAATTTTGGGTTATTCGGGTTGATTCAGAAAATAAAACTGAGAAACAGGATTTTTTTTCTGTCGAGACTGATTACGATCACCATTTTCTTTGGGCTGCTTAAGAAGAAATAAATGAAAGGGCTGAACGTAAGAAACGAGGTTGAATTCGTGTAAATGGGTCCCGGGTAGCCAATGATCCTTTCGTGAGCACTCGCAAACAAGAACATTCGAGAGAGAAAAAGAAATATAACAGATAGAGCAGATGAACTTTTCAAGATGTAACCGTTAGACAAGTTGGTAGAAAGTCAGAAGTTGTTGACTTCATACGTATTACTTCACTTAACTCACGTCTTTCTCTTATTTTAAATACGACTTTGGTCAGTGGTATCGAGATAAAGATTGTTGTCACCTGATATAAGAGAATTAAATAGTTCCTATTATGTAAGGCAATTTGGTATTATGAGAGAATTTCGAAGGGCAAAGAACAGTTATACCTTCAGAATGGAAGTGCAGTTTGTGCGCAATATTGCCGATCGCTGACAAGCGTATGTTAATGACAAGTAATTACTATCAAAATTTTATTTAAATATTTCCATGTTTTCCATTTTTAGCGAATTTTCGTAGAAAATGAAGCTATTGTAATGGCTCGTGAAATTTTGAAATCAAAATTTTTGAATATTTTCTTTATTGAAATCCGTTTTGAGGCATTATGAAACGAATCCTAGATTTCACATTTTTCGAATGTATATGTCAAACGTCCAAGAAAAACATGACAGGTCAAATGTGTATGCCAAACATGTCCTCTTCTATCAAAATCATGATACGCTCCTGCCCATCTTGTAATCGTGCAAAGACTACTCGACACATCAGAGCACTACTAGCAGCTTTCCGGAACCACAACTCCTTGAACACATCCATCTGGATATTGTGGGCGCCCTTCCAACATCAAATGGCTTCAAATACTGTCTAACCAACATTGATAGAGCAACAGGATGGCCAGAAGTGACACCATTACGTGATATTCCGCTAAATAAATCACTCAAGCCTTCTACCTCACCTGGATCACACATTCCCCCCCTCCCCCCAATTTCTCACAGCAGACCAGGGAACTTATTTACTTCTAGTTTTTTCTCAACTATATGTCAACAATTAGGCATTGAGAAAAAACATACAAACATATAATCTCGCCTTAAATGGCATCATCGAGCGCTTCCACCGATCCTCAAAAGAGGTCTTAATGTGCTCCTCTACACCATCACGATGGGCTCTCGACCTCCCGGCCATTCTCTTTCTCACAATAGGCCTACACAGGATGATATCTTTCCTTCACAGCGCCTCTAAGGGTTTACACCAAGGCTGCCCCATGACCTCGTCACTCCACCTACCCCGCCTATCGTCCCACTGCTATCCCATGATTCCGACCGCAAGCACGCCAAAACATATCACCCAGCGTCAATGGAAACAGCTAAGGCGATCTTAGTACAAGTTGACAAACCACAAATGCTCCTTAAACCCCCTACACCGGTCCTTTTCTCTGAAACGACGCCAGCACACTCTAGTGGATATTTGGAGAAGGTAGATCAGCTGTTTCTATGTGTATGCTGAAGTAATCATTTTCGGAATGAAGAAGTAATTTTTTCTTCGTTATTATGTTATAACATGCTACTTGGATGTTTGAATTGTCTCCTCACCAATTTTTATTTTGGAAATCGTATGGACTGTATAATAATACCAAGAAATATATATATGTGATGGCAGGTTGCAAGAGACCGTTCTCTCACAAAAAACTCCTATTTAAGCGGCCAGTTTCCAGGAAATTAACACATTCTCAACATGACTACAACTCAGCCTCATCTCCGCAAGCCTACCGACCAGCTCCTCCAGGGGGACCTGGCTCAGCACTCCAGCCCGAGGGGCTGCAGGAAGCATGGTACTGGGCTCAGCCGTTCCCTCCTCGAGTCCAGCCTTCACAACAGCTCCTTCCCTGCACTTCTGCCAGTTTCATCACCGGGCACCAAGGTGATGGAAATTGCATCCAAGCCTCCGACGCTGCGCATCTCCTTCATTCTGGCTCCTTACAGCGAAACCTTCAAGGACTGTTTTATCCGCTGGGAACATCGGCCCCTGCGCCACTCCGTGAGCACTCAGACTCATGGATTCAAGCGGCCTCCAATACCGGAGAGACCCTGGCCCGCCTCCACCGTTTGCCGCGCACGGACGGTGTCTCACCGACGCCCAGTGGGCCCTCGCTGCCACTATCGAGACAGACGACACTGAGGCGAGCTCCCAATTTCTCAAAGGCCTTTCTAAAGGCTCCTATTTCACCGGCCGCAAAAAAACAATTGTTATCGGGTCAAGCCAAATACCGCACAATTGTATACCTTAGAAACGACAAAACCAGCAAGACGAAAATATGAAATTTCATTTATTAAATAAAATTCCAGGAGGGGGAGGTCTGATGTGAACACCAGACCCGTGCAGCCTGTTATTGTAAACCTTGCCTGGCTGGGGGGTTACTCCCCTCCGGGCAGAACTGTATATTAACCAACCCAGGGGGCCAAATATTCTCAATATCTCCTGCATACTGCCGTCACATATATATTATTCCTAGTATTATTATACAGTCCATATGATTTCCAAAATAAAAATCGATGAGGAGAAAATTCAAATATCCAAGTAGCAAGTTATAACATGAAAACGAAGGAAAAATCACTTTTTCATTCCGAAAATGATTAATTCAGCATACACTTAAAACAGCTGACCTCCTTTCTCCAAATATCCACTAGAGTGTGCTGGCGTCGTTTCATAACTCATTCCCACTCCAGAAATCCGACCTTTGTTAGGTATGTAAGGTTTCGTACCTAAGGGTGGGAGAGTGGGGTACACACACAGAAACTGCTGATCTACCTTCTCCAAACATCGACTAGAGTGTGCTGGCGTCGTTTCATCGCTCATTACCACGCCAGAAATCCGTCATGTGTTAGGTATGTAAGTTGTAAGGTATTTGTTTGAATACAGCAATAATAATTAATAACACTCCGAAGGAAATAATATATACCTACATTAAAATGGCCTAAGTCACCTTCAAACACCACATTTCACATCGTTTAATTCCAAGAGTTTTCGGAAGAATAGCATTCCTGGTGCACATTTTTGGTATATATCGGCTAAAAATGAACCAATTTATATATTTTATTTCTTAATTTAATGGTAATTCGATTTTCAACAACCTTTATGATGTAGTATTTTGGTTTATTATTTTCAATAATGAAACCTCCAAGAAAAACAATTTTTAACCCCCCTAAAAATTTGTTGGTTTACGTTTAAAGATGAGTGGACTCAAAAAATCAAATAAAAAAATCCGTCCATCTGCCGTATGCCGTCCGCTGTCCGGGTTTTTCTCCAAAACTACTGGACCAAGGTTTATGAAATTTGGCGCAAAAATCACACATCAGCCGGGGATGTGCCTGTAACAACGGCATCACTTTTGATCAACTCTAAAGGGTAGTAATTAAGGGCCACCATATTCAAAAATCGAGACCTCAAAAACTTTCAAGATAACAGTGATGATTTCTTGCTTGTCAATGATAAATTGAATCCCAAAAAATCGATTAAAACTATCCGCAACGCTGTAGGTTGAACTGTTCGTTTGCTATTAGGGCTAGTGTCGAAAACGTCGTTGAAAAAACCTTCGGATTTCCTTCCAGGCGTGAGAAGATGATGCGCTTCTAATCATATCGTAATTCGGTTGGTCATCCGGTAGCGTGACCCATTGGTGAGCAGAAGTTAGCGGCGTCGCGACTGTTCGTTTCCCGTCGGTGGCAGTACAGCTGGTCAACTTGCAAGATTTTTCTTTTTACACAAAGGTCTATTTTTTATTTTTATTATTGAGTTTATCGTAACTTTTGACTAAATCTTAGTTAGGTGTCATATTTTATCTCAATTTCAATTCGTGGATGCCTCAATCGATGTCGATTTATACCTGTGATATTATTTACTATTATACTTAGATTTCAGCTCTTGTTATGTTTAAAGGGGCGAATAATGTGTATTTATGATTAATTGAATTATATCATTTTCTCCATGTTTTGCTCGTAACTAATAAATATAATCCCGATGAATCGCCACCCGCAACGCTGTACGTTGAACGGCTATTTTCTCTAATCAACCTAGTGAAATACATTTTTCGTAATTAATGTGCAAAGAACAAGCATAGTGTTTCAAAACAATATGCAGTGTATGCAAACCTTTTACTTGATGGGAAGATGACTTAGTCATCGATCATTTTGTTCCTCAACTTTACTATAAAGCTTGAAATTATGGGGTCTGGTGCTGTAACGCAGTGATCCCGATTGCGGAGCGCGAAGTCTCGAGTTTCGATAGTAAATATACTAGGTATGAACGGGGTTTAGTAATTACGGACTAGTGTTCTGCGTAGTAGAGCAATCTAATACAGAAAAAATAAACCTTTGTGTAATAATTTGCAGCGTTTTTCCTATCTAGAACTACCTAATTTCTCGTAATCTACTAAAGCAAAAATGTTGAGTTTCCTTTTTTCACTTTTTCATGTTGAAATGTGAATTTTTCGGCTTTTGTCATCAGGATCAAAAATGTTGGCCATGAAAGCACCTAAAATTAACAAACAAAAATTCGAAACGGGGCCGACCGTTCGCAAGGTACGCCGAAGTACAAGATATTGGCTAGCGGCCATTTTTAATGGCCGCCATTTTTAAAAACTAACACTCTGAGATGTCCATCATAGTTTTTCATGCTCTACATGGTCACAGGAACATGTCGTTGGTGATATGAAAAAAGGGCGAATTCCACATTTTTCGGAAAATGACTTTTTTCCACCAAAGATCATGCTTCGGCAAAGCCCTAGCGATTGTATTTGTATATTAGCGTCTCATATTCGCCCAAGACCAAGTTTGGTTTACCTTGAAAATACAATCGCTAGGACTTTGCCGAAGCATGATCTTTGGTGGAAAAAAGTCATTTTCCAAAAAATGTGGAATTCGTCCTTTTTTCATATCACCAACGATGTGGTATAAGTTTCGTCTGGTCCACAAAATTATACCAAAAAGTCGTCTGGCACATAGACTAATAATAATATTATTGTCATTATTGAAACCTCAGGGACTGCGTGAATGGTCTGGGTAGATCTTCAAGATATTACTGAAAAAAAGAGATTTTCTCAATAGTAGATAGATCAGGTACACGTAGGTATATTTATTATTATTTCCCAATTGAAACAATGTGTAGTGAGAAGAAGTGCAGTTTCTAAAAGTTTTTTTTTTTTTTAAGATTAGTGTTTAAAAGGTGTTAAATTCTTGCTTTTTAAGTTAGTGTTTTATTGAAAGTGGGTATTACGAGTTAATGAGGTGTACTGATCACCTGAAGGGTCTTTGGGACTAATTTCTTTCGTTTTCGACCTACATTTTCAAATATTTTTAAATATGAACCCTTTTGTGAAGCGCAAAGCGCCAAGTTTTGATTATAAAACTATTCACGGGGTTTGATAGTTTATTTATAGACAAATTATTTTTGTAGGAGAGCTATCTAATACAGAAATAATTCACCTTTGAGTAGTAGTTTGCAGCAGTTTTATTCCATTTTCAGATCCTACGCATCTTGAAATGTAAACCAACAAATTTTGAGATGGGTTAATGTTTTTTTTTCTTTTTCTTGTTCGATTACAAAGGTTTCTTATTGAAATAATTAACAAAATTAAAATAATAACCAAAATGGCAAATAAAAACCACATACACAAGAAGGCTTTTGCTACAGTTGCCCTGTGATCGGCGAAGTTAATTAATTTCTTTGCTATTCAACCTATGAAGCTGAAATTTGAAATGGAGAGCCCTTGGGACATCTGCGAGTAGGAACAACATAAATTCTGAAGCTGAGTGAGCTCCGGAGCTAATTGTTTGCTTTCAACCAATGAATAGTGAATTTCTATGTATATGTATGTATTCTACGCTCATTAGCCTTTAGGCGGAAGTGGTTTTTTATTTATTCATTGATTTTCAATTTTTTAAATAATTCTACGCATCTTGGAACGTAAACTAATAAGTTTTGTGGGGGGGGGGGGGGGTTAAAATTATTTTCATGGTCGATTTTGAAGGTAATAATAAACCAAAAGTGTTAAAATCAAGAAATCGTTTCAGAATGCCTTACAACGGATCTGTAAGAAGATATTTATAGAAGCTTTCCATTTTAAAATTTTAGGAGCCATTGGAATAGCTCCATTTTTTAGGAAAGTTTGCTAAAACAAGAAACTGCTTCATCAACTATTAACGAGCACAAACTTTGAGCGAATATATAATCTAAGAGCCCCGTACTGAGGATAATAATTGTTAACTCCTCTCGCCAAGTTCAAAACCATGACCTCCGAGCGAAACCTCAAGATGGTAACGTCTGTAAAGCGATATGCCACGATGTGATTAGACACGAACAGCGGCTTCATGAACACTCGAACACGGAAGTCCTTTGCCTTCCTAATAATAGCAGCGTCATCCAAGGGTTTGACAGAAGAAATCTCTCCACCTTGTGATGTGTGATGAAGATGAGATAATGTATTGACAAAGTGAACTCTGTACGGTGATTCCTGATATGCTTGAGAAAAAATTGGCGGACGTAGTTTTTTTCTATTTTTTTTTTTTTTTATTTATTTATTTATTTTTTTTAATGCATATACCCACCTTCAAACCTAAACCAACGAATTGTGAGGTAGGAGGGAGGTTGAGTTGTTGAGTTTTTTAAATCATTCTTTTTCTGTTGGCCGACTGTAGCAAGCGTTCATCATAGAGAAACAATAAACCTAAAGTAAATAGAAAACCAAAGAGGGGATTGCAATCTTTATAGGAGCATAAACTCTCCTTTTTACTCCGGGTGTAGTTCTGTTTACGACGTGAATTTTTGACTTTTAAACCAGTGATGAGTGTAAAAGGAATCCCGTCTTTTTCATTCAATTTTCGTCCCCCGCGGGAGACTAACTTCGTTATGAGAATCATCCGTCCGTGAGCACGTAAACCCGCCTCTCCACCTGAATCCATCTCGTTCAAGTCGCTAAGCTTTTTCTCGTCACCGTAAAAATAAAAGTCTAGAAGCTTCGAAACGGATTGCGGCCTTCGTTCCCCTGATTCTATAAAAGGATTAAAAGCAAGGATTGAAACAACTTTAACCTAGATTTCTGTGGCCAAATATCGTCAAACACTGCCGTTTACTTTATCTTTCCAACACATTCATTCAGCAGAAAATCATAAGTTCTGCTAGGTACCCCAATGCCGAAAAGTAGTGAACATGATCATTGATATCATTACACACCTATCTTTGATCCATATTATTACATATTTCTGGGAATCATATATTTTATTATATAACTAGATAAATACGTTCTGTGTCCCCATTCCTAATACTTGTGATAGATACCCCCTCTGTTGCACGGCTCTGTTTGGCTTTCAATGTAGTAGGAAGTTTTTCCTCTGTTTTTCAACCAACTACTAGCTGTGTCCACTCGCTAAGATCTAAGATCCTCGTCCAAGATCTAAATGTAGATCACAGTGTAGGCTGTATGTGTACCATCTAATCAATGTGTCAGTACTGCCAAGAAAATAGTACCTATAATAATCATACTATCTCATCCAGAAAGGTGCCCGAACTTCGGGTCCTCAAATTCAGCATCTTAAATTAAATGGAACTATATTAGCAAGAGACTCCGCGTCTACACTATGCGGAACGAAGAGGGGCACCCCGTCGTATCGCCCTCAGTCAAATTTTGTCATCCAAAGAGAGAGATTATTAAGTCTATGCGTTGGTTTTATGTATCCATTAATTTTTTTAGCTAATTTTCGCAAAAAAAAGGCTCTAACAAAATTTAAAATAAAAATTTTCCAATATTTTCTTCATGAAAATTCGTGATGTCGCATTCTAAAACGATTCCTTGATTTTACCGTTATATATATATATATATGCTTTTGTTGGTGTGTGACATTCCAAACGATAACTCTCCTTAGGAATGAGTTCATGTGCCAAAACATCGTACAATTCCAAAATAAAGGATGAATTTGTTGGCCAGAACTTTTTGGGCACGTTAAATATGTCAAAATAAAAAAAAATGCCTAAAAAATCACCAAAAGTGGCTAAAAGCTGCTGAAATTGATTAAACTTCTATTCCGTAGCGAAATGTTACTCCAGAAAAGTTTATCAACTAAGAACCAGATCAATAAAAAATGTATGCACAAATTATGCTGAAAAATGTACTCAAATTTCGTTGATGTATATGTCCTAAAAGTTTGAGAAATTGGATGATAAAATCCAAAGCCAAAGCCTTCTCCTTTGGCCAGGTCGCCTCCCGAGAAAGTCAAGACACTTGATCATGGTCGTCTGAGAATTTATTGACGCAAGATCAATCACCCTTCAAATAACCTTCAAGCAACCCTTCAATCTGTTCATCAAAATTCTATTGTAGTTAAGTTTCCTACGCAAAATGGTTGCGAACACGGATTTGGACTTTCTTGTTTCGACGCTTGTCCCCTCCAGCGGAAGAAAAAAGAAAAAACGACACAACGTTGGACCAAGGAGTGTTTCAAGTTGAGAAACCGCTTCACTCATCAAATTTACTCAACTTCCTGAAAAGTAACGATTCAAAACTCAAAAATACCAATACAATACTTCACGTAAATATATATCGTAAAAAAATATGAACTCTTTTTCCAACATGATCACCGTTTGTAGAAACATAATTTTTTCTAAACGTTTAACCCTTTTTTTTAAATGCCAGGTGGTGCAAGTTGTCGGAATTCCGTTGAACTTTGATTCATGGTCGAAATGGCGTATTTATTGAGCATAAATTGGTTGCCTTCTAGACGATACCTAGCCAGAAACTCAATACTGGCATCAAAGCGCTTCCCCTTTATTTCTTCTGTGAGCAGTCTTGGAACCCAGTAAGCGGAAATATTTTAATAATTGAGGTTTAATATTGTGGCTTAAACTCTAAAAGCCATAATACCAAACTTCAAGCCAGGCGGGCTGTGGAGTGGCCTGATGGCTTGGAAGACGAGATCGCAGCCAATGTGCTGAGGATTTTATTCGCGGTTATGCGTTATTTGGGGCAAATTTTCTAGGTGGTTTGCGCTCTTTAAGAGAAGTCTTGTTTTTCGAAGCAGATATGCGCTACCGTATATCACTCCGTATTTTACATATATCGTTCATATACATCGTTCGAAGCCGTTGTTGATCATCATAAATGCTGGTATTCCACCTGTTTTTGACGCTGTAACTCTTCGATGCCGTTCTACACAAACCCGGTAATACGCTCCTGAAAAACCTCCTTTTCATACGCGGTTATTCATTCGACGTGGCTGGTGTGAGCCGACAGAAATCGGGCTTACTGGGGCTTTTTCCCTCTGACTCGGAGCGGACGGCCGGAGCGAGCGGATATTTCTCCATCTCATTCTTCCCTTTAGGCGTATGAACAAGCCCCTTTAATTCATCACTAGCTACATCACTTTTACGTTTGACTGTTGGTGTGGTAGTGCTTCCTGAGGCCAATTGCGATTCTTCTTCCAGAGAAAAAGAGAGGGGGGGGGGGGTTGACACAAACACCTGAGATCCATCGGGTTCTGTTTTTATAAAGTCCCCTTCACCCAAAGACTGAAACGGGTCGTGCTCTTCCTCCTCCTACTTCTTTCCAGGTGGTGGTGTGGGCAGTGGCTCTTGCCCTCCCCTCCTATTACCATAGCTTCCCCTCTTACTGCCCCTCCTATGACGACTTAACAATTTTTGAAGCGGGAAGACTTGGTCCGGAAAGTGGGCTGGTGGTGGTCGTGGTAGATGCTACTGGGGACCTGGCTGCTGCCAAAGTCCTTCCAAATCCACATTACTCAAAGCTTTATTTGGAAGGGCAACTTCTAGTTTTTTTGCTGCATGCCCACCAAGGCACATCCACCCCTGTACGGTCGAGTGTACAGCCCCGACCCTGAGCGGCACCACCACCACGCCTTCCACTCCTAGAGGCATGTGCTCGCCTAACACCTCCTCCTCTTTTCGCATCGATCAGGAACCGTGACTCGATTCAGGGCACGAAAATCTCCAGATGGACGCCAATCACCAGTCTTTTTGAGAACCATATATAATGGGCTTGCCCAAGTGCTTTTTGATGGTCGACAGATTCCCTGAGCTACCTTACAATCAAACTCTTTCTAAGCTATGGCATATTTAGCGGAAGTTTAATATTTCCAAGTTAATATTTCGGTCGACAGATTCCCTGAGCTACCTTACAATCAAACTCTTTCTAAGCTATGGCATATTTAGCTGGATCTAAACGGCGATATCGAGCAGATATAGGAGGACCTGTTGTCAGAATATGATGCACTACATCGCGTTTTGGTTTTAAAATATTAAAGAGGGTCTCATTTGTCTTTGAATTCTGTGAGGAGCGAATGGTAGACAGACGAGGGGTTCTTACTTGAACTAGTGGTCATTTTATAAGGGCTTCCATCCCACTCTCCCTTCTCATCCTTCAGCTTCCTTGAAACCTGGGAGTCCTCCACATTTGTTTTATTTTTATTTTTTATTTTTTTTATTTTTTTTATTTTTTTTTTTTTTTTCATTTTTAACTCTAATGGTGTGCCCCCTCCGACTTTGAGGGGGGATTAAAAAAATAACAAAAAAACATGTGTATCTTTCTGTCGTGTGTCCGCAAATCCTTGTAACCAGCTTATTTTCCACAGTTTTCATCCGATCTGGATTAACTATTAGGAAATCTGCGGGCTAGGGTTGAACGGTCTCCTGTCTGTTTCATTGTTGTTAAATCAATGCTTCATTCTGCGCATGCACAAACGTGAATTTCATTATGCTCCATTTTTTCATGCTCTAGTCTTCTGATCTCGCTCAAATTTGGATGATACTTGGGGGATGACGATTTGATCCCCCCATATCAATTTCAACATGATTGTATCATTAATAGGTACTGCACATGCGCCAATGTGAAATACTTGTGATGACCTTAATTTCCACAGTTTTCAACCGGTTTTGAAAAAATTTTCGGCGAATGCGCGGTTGAGGTTGTATATGGTCCCCTACCTATTTCATTATTTCTTTTTTCAACTCATCAGTTCATTCTGCGCTTGCACAAACGTAAATTACGTTGAGTATCATTTTTTCGTTTCTCAATTGACCAATTATGACATTTCACGCTACTTCTTGATTTACTCTTTTGCGCTATGGAATTTTTCAAGATCATTTAAAAGTTTTCAATGATATATACAGTTTTGATTGGTAAACAAGGAAGCTATGTGCCACACCAAACTTGGCAGACGTTTTTTAAATTTAATTGTTTTTTTTCTATCATTCTTTCTCTCTATGTTTGTCTTTCTTTTCTTTTTGTTCCCTGTCCGTGTATTAATGAATAAATAAATACTTTTGTGGCAGTACTGGAGACATTTATTCCAAAAAATATAGCTGTGGTGGTTACATAATTGTTTTGGAATCAACATGAGTAGAGCAACCCAATAACGAGATACAATTTTGAAGAGGGGATGACTGAGCAAACGTTGGCTGAGGAAGCACTGAAAAGGCTAAGGTCGTTGCCAGGTGACGTGATCGTACCTGGTGTTTCCTCAGTCATATCGCTCGTGAACCGTAACTTCAAGAGGAGGTGTATTATATACCGCCAGCTAACTTCCGAAGTTTAGCTCTATCTAGAGAGCAGAGAAAGAGGAAGATTTTCTCAAGTTGAATGTTACGTGAATCTCCCCTTTAGAGAAGAAGGAATGTTCAGATCTAATACCTAGTTGAGGAATATGATAAATGGAATGGTTATACAGATACTGAATTGAAGCAAGCTTTGAGCATTTAGAGGTAAGAAATATTATTGTGATTTGCGTTTCTGACAATTTATTGAATATAGGGAGAATTACAAGATAGCTTTCACGAATTTCTCATAAAGCGAGTCGGATACGGCGTTTTTATCAGAAGGACAAAAAAATGAGGAAATGAAGCCGATTTTTACACCTATACCAAGTCTGAAACCTATGAAAAGTCTCAGTCGCCCACCATGAATGATTTTTGTACAATATTTTTATTATTTTTTAAATTTATTTAATACAATTACATATATATAGTTCCAAGTGATAATTATATATGAATGTAATAAAATTGATTATTTCTATAAGCCCTCCGGCGTAGATAATTACATATATAAGAAAACTAAATTAAATAAACAAAGTCCCTATAATGAAAAACTGAAAACCCAGCTGCTTCATATTTGGGACTATAGAAATTCGCTATTTTAACGTTCTATTTTAAAAGGTTTTCCTAAAGGTGTATATGCACTAAAGATAGACAATTCTGTGTTGCAGGGCACGCTCACATCACTGATTTCAACATAGCCACAACACTTCTAGATGGACAGCTAGCAACTTCCATGTCTGGAACCAAACCTTATATCGGTAAGTAATTTAGTTTTTGAAACATTGAAGGTTCCAGAAGTCTTTGATCGCCCTGGAACTACATTAGGCAACAAAATTCTTGAATATCTACTATTCAAAAAAACTCATTTTTTAATAAATAAAACCATTTATACTTGAGTAAGCAGTAGTTTGACTGTCAACGGTATATCAACAAGGTAGAAATGCCGTCTAAAAATAACCGATACTATTTTTGTATTGTATCAGATCTTACAAGGTATATACAAACTTCAATTAACCAAAAAAGCAAAAAATCGATTTAAAAAAAACTTGTTAAAGTGGTTTTTTTCTCGAAATTTGATTCATTTTTGGTAGTGATTCTTTGTCATCGGGCAAAAAAATTACAATTTTCAAACCTGTCACCAGTATGCAATATGCGACACGGAGACGATTGTTTTCAAATACTGAAATAGGTACATTCAGCGGAGAAAACGGAAAATTTCATTATTCTAATCAATATAGTCAAGATTATGGTTTCCTAGTTATTTGACACTTGAACATATTCTGGGTTCATCACTCGATCATGTAACAAGGCTGTGAAACCACCTATTCAAATACCTACCAATATTTCAAACTGCAATCAGTGACCTCTGTTACACTTCCAGAACCTGAAACAATACAACTTATTCTTAGCAAACGTAGGGAAGCTAAAATGGGAGAAAAGCTCGGGCAAACACACTTCGACAAGCAATCAGAACGAAGCTATGAGTGATGTTTGGGAACAAACTCTCTTGATAGTATCGCTACAGATTGTTTACTCTGAACCTTCAGGGAGATCGAGCCAGATTTCTCCAAAGCTCCACTCAGTGTAGTCAAGGGGGACATCGCGTAATTGGAAGACGTCTCAGCATCTTGGTTACTACAGTCGACAATTTATTATCAGGGAAAATAAATACAAGTAAATTCGAGGCATAGGTAGGAAGATTTTTAACCCAATATCAATACTAACTTTATCACAAACCATACGACTCTAGTTGATGTTATTGCATAAGAGTCATTGAGATTCAGAAATGTGAAAAAAGCTGCAAATTATTACTCAAGTATTAATATTTCTATATTAGATAGCCCTTCTACGCAGATCACCGGTCAAATTATTAAGGCCCGTATGTAATATATTAAGTATTGAAACTCCCCCCCCCCCCCCCCCCCCCCCATCGCAAAAGCGTTCACCCGCTTGCAGCGCCAGGATCCCACAACTTTAGTTTCTCAACTTTAGTAAATGTTAAGAAATAAAACAATTGTTTATGAATAATTTATCGTTACACCTTACATAAGGGTTGCATAGACTTATAATGATTGGAAACTACGATTGTTTTTTAGACATCAAATCGTTAACTACAAGTAATGTTTTGTAGATCGATTATAAAAGAAATCACTCTCTGAGGATCCTCAGCTGATGAGCGATCCTCCGTAATTAGTAAATTGTTTTCAAAATGTTCCATAGGAGCTCCATCTCAAAATTCATCACCGTAGTTCGATAACGAAAGAAATTAGTGTCAGAGGCGCTAATAATTTGGTAAGTGGACTGTATAAACTAAGAATGAACTTACTCAAAACAATAACCATATATTACTACAAAAACGAAACAACTATCCCATATTCAAACCAAAATAAGCACTATAATTCAAAGTCGCTCAAGCACTATAATTCGCTCAAGTCCAACAGAAATTTTCTGAGAGCGCTCAAGGCAGCTATCCGCAAGAACTGGAGGCGGGAGATTGTCCACCCCCCCCCCCCCCCTCCCCGCCCCCTAAACTTGAACGGATATTTTCAACGCACCATAATCTGGAGTAGCTTTCAAAGAAAGTGCACAAAGACTGCGCACATTGCGCTTCAGTAGACCATTAGAAATTCGGTCAATGACGACACAGACTCAACAGTGAGAACCAGGATTTATATCTCAGTCTCTTCGAAATGGCCATGAGAGGTGGAGTCTTGTCATCCTTTAATAACACTAACGTTCCAGTTCCAACCTTCAGGTGCTGTGAAGTTTCGTCCATTTAGCCCTTTTCTGAAGCTCTTCTAAGTAGGTATTCGGTAGTTTATCTATTCCAAAAATGATGTGAGAGTCGCTGAACTGCATAGTAAGTTGCCATCTCGATAGTCTGTTTTGTGACAATGGCTCCAGATCTGGTTCTGGCGACGCAAGCCACCGGTCTCCAATGAAAAAGTCGGAAGCAGAAAAGGTAGTTAACTTATTAGGGTCAGTGGAAAAGGGGATGATAGCGCCTGAATTGATACAAGCTTCGACTTGGGTTGACACAGTATATAATTCACTAAAACATAGCTTAGAATTTCCAATAATCCTTTTCAAATGGAATTTAACTTTTTATACCCTAGATTCTCAAAGACCACCGAAATTCGGTGATCGGGGAAGTATGAACCTCCATTGAATGCCTTCCATTGCTAAGTTATCTATTACAGTATTTTTATAGTTCTCGGATAAGAACAATCTTTTTATTTCTATTAACTCATCCTTAGCACTAACAAATGAACTCCATAAACGAACCTCCATTGAACGCCTTCCATTGCTAAGTTATCTATTACAGTATTTTTATAGTTCTCGGATAAGAACAATCTTTTCAGTTCTATCAATTCATTCTTAGCACTAACAAATGTAGTGCTGTTGTCTGAATATATGTTGAGAGGTTATTATCTTCGACTGGTTCTAAATTAATGGCCTTAGAACAGACAAATAGAGAAATATAATATTTGATGAGGGGCGAATTGTTTCTAAGAGTCTGTTTTACCAAGATCCAAGTTTTACCAGCTTAATCAACTCCTGTATGATAAAATGGTCGAGATGGTTCAAGTCGGGTGTCTGGAAAAGCAACCATCCCTTGATTTTCAGTTTTTGGATCTCCCTTAAAACACACAACGTTCTTAATATACACTAATCTAAAAAGATTGCGTCCGTTAAGTGACCAATTAGTGTAAGCCATGAGTGCAAGCAAGGTTTGTGGTCCAGCGTGGCAAGATTTCAAGTGAAAGTGACTTTAATTTACTAATTTCATTATGGCTATCATTTACCTAGACAATGGGAAATCCCTATGAGGCGGTACCTAGCTTGGAATCATCTAATCGGCCACCAACTCTTATTATTCCAAGGGAATCTTTAAATGGAAACAAGAATGACAATTTACTTTTTTCACCAACACATTTATTTCAAGTTAAATCCTTCATTTCTTGGGAGAACATGACACGCTGAGCAATTCATTAAATGACTCTCTTGGAGTATGTTAGTTATCGGCAGTCAGCAAATGAACAGGACAATTTCCCACTGCTGACGGCGGACGGCGCACATGGGAGCCAATGGATGGAAAAGGTGGTGGAAATTATTTCTCGGACTTGGGTGGCGAATTTATGTCTATGGACATAAATATCATGGTTATAAGTTATTTTAATCAATTTCCCCATTGTTTTAGATGGTTTTTCTCGATAAAAAAGTTTTAAAAAAACTTGAAAAAATTATTTAAGTAAATCAGTCATTTATAAAAAACGTTGCAAACATAATCAATAACCTGAGGTAACTTTGATGTGGACAATACAAGAAGTTTAATACCAGTGATGCGTACCAGTGATGTTTTTTACGAAAGTTGTCCATATGTGGCCGTAAGGCGTAGTCAGCTGATAGGATGACAACCGAAAACCTGATTAACTATCACGTTGGCTCCCGTTCCGAAAACAAATGAAGGCGAACCGCAAACTCGAAGCTTCATATGTCTCTGCCCCCACGGCCTCTGACACAGTAAACGCCAACGGTAACCTTGGTGATAAGCTTAGTTCTCATTTTTATTCTATTTGTCTCATTGAGAGCGGGATAAATGTATCAGGTTATGATAAGACGCCGAGCAGATAGATCTCGAGACCGTCGAGTTTAGCGTTCAGGTTAGCATCCACCTGGTGTTATCCCTACAGTGCCTGAGATCTAAGTATGTGCACAGAGCCAGAACTGCCAACTTGACGGTGGCACATTACCTTCTATGTCTAGCAGCCTCATTGTATGCTTGACGCCCGGTTTGTTAATATCGAAGTGATACTAGAGACCAGCGGCACAGCTTTCTAAGTTACAGTTTTATTTCAATTGTTGGTATAAACTGATTGTCTTTTGAATTTTTTGATATGGCTTGTTAACTGACTTCTCCTCTTGGTACCGTCACTGTGTTGTTAAATTTGGATTTTGTTTCGAAACACCGTTTTTACCGAATTTTTGAAGAAAAAATATGCTATTTGGGTGGCTTCAAAATTTTGAATGTGGAGTTGGGGGGACCCCTTCAAATCCGTTTCCTACATCGAAGAACACAATCCTAGATTTTAACGTCGTATGTATTTATATATTAAAATTCTTATTCACATATTTATAGGATGTATTTCCAGAGGATAACTCCCTTTAAATACGGCGTGTAATTTTCGTTTCAACGCAGAAACATCTGTCTTGGCAAAAGACAGGTCAAGCTCTTTGGCCAGCCCGATTGCTCCAGAATTTCAGGTTGAAATTTACAAATATAGATGCCCAAAACATGTTAACCAAAAAAAAGTCGGTTTTTTGCCAATGGGACATTTGGGGTGTCGCAGTCGATATATTTTTCACCGCTGAGTCGATTGCGATCACTGTGAGACTCTAAGATTCATAAATAAGTAAGGAAAATATATTTTTAGGTAAAAAATCCAATAGATGACTAAAATTTTGAAGACTCCGAGTTGTGCTGCGTGTTCTAAACTTTTTTTGGGGATTTCAACACCGCCGTCCCTTTAGTTTTTTTTTTTTTTTTTTTTTTTTTTCAATTCCGTTATGATGGAACTTTCTGTAAATTCAAAATTAAGAATTCCTAATCTTTTCAATTCACCTAATAGCCCTGGCTGCCCTTGACTCATGGTCCATGAGGGAACAGGGAAATTATGCCGATACTAAAATCCCTCCTCTTTGCCACAGTGTGTACCCACAGTCGAGAGCAAAGACATTGTAATAGTAAACTAGACCCACTCGTAGCGCTAGTGTCGCGTTGCAAATTGAACGGTCTGTAGTCGGCCATATTGGGGGCAACATCGTTTATTTATGTGCAATGAAGATTGTATTATTATAGTTCATCTACTAATGAAATTTCTTTGATAATGCACAATGGTTAAAGTGTGTGCGGCATTTAACTGCATAAATCGCAAAACTGAAGACTGCACACTCTCATTTCACAAGTAAGTATAGATTTTCACGATTTCCTAGATTATTTTGGTCCGTTGTAGGTCTCTTGATGTGGTAACGCAGTACCTATTGTAGTTGATAATAATTTTCTTTTTACTAACTTATCAATATGCATGAGCTACAAAGTTTCAAATTAATCTAAATTTTGTTTTGTTTTTTCCACAGATTTCCTTTAAACAAGAAATTGAGAGAATTGTATGAAATTGTTTTTTGTATTGACATTGTATTGTACTATTGTATATTGTATTGTATTGTATTGACAGAATTGTATGTAAAATGAAAATAATATAATAACATAGAAAGTGCCATGAAGTAGTTATTCATTTACTTATTCAATTGTTCAGCTCCTCTGATCATACTCCTTGCCCCATCCAGGTGAACCCATGGTGTTTGTAAAACTGTGTCTTATGTACAAGATATTGTCTCAATATTGGAATGCAGAGCGATTCTTCTGTTACTTTGGAAGAATGGTTCTGAGATAATTGCTTTTGAATAATGGAAGGATCTTTCACTTTAAAATACTTAACTAACTTATGCCCTAACTATTATAAGTACGGTATGAAAAGTACAATATCGCCACTACGCAAAACTACATGAAATCATATTGGTAAGTAATGCATACGTTACACGGACGTCCCAATGAATCGATTTTATATGTATTTGGTGAGAGTTATAATAAGATAAATATATATATATCATGACTTCTCGACCCCCCCCCCCCCCTCCAATTAACTCCCTCCACCGACAGCAAATTCAAATAATAAAACTTCCAGCAAGCAATTTGAAGCTCCTGACATATTTTTATAACCTAGACCGAATTTATAATCGAATTTAAAAAATGATCTAGAAAATCTGACTTGAATAGTTAAAGCATCATGATTTATTACTATTACCTCCTCCAATCTTCCTCGTCCATAATGAAATTTGAAACTCCTAATATACCTTCCAAAACTAGACAAAATTCTTAGTTGAACAAAAAAGAATCACGAACATCTGACGATATCAGTTGAAACATCATGATATTTTACTGTTACCCCCTCCATTCACCCTTTTTCATAATCAAATTTGAAATACCTGATATAAGATCCAAAACTAGACCAAATTCACAGTTGAACAATAAAAGAATCACGAAAATCGGACGAGAATTGTGGCCTAAATAAGTTTGTAAATCGTCATATTTGGTTAGATATTCCAAAGACATGCAGCTCCCACAGTTTGTCTCTGTTTAAAATATTGCATACAATTCATTCACAAACTGTGCTGTCATCATAATAATTGACGTTTTTAATGATTTTAGGCTAGTTTTCATCAAGATAATACAAAAAATGTTTTCTACGAACACTTATACACAAACTAGCTAGCCTTAAAATTCAAAAAGGGCGCGTGAAGTTGACCCCAAGATGTCCGCCAATGCTCTCTTCAATTTGCATTAAGCGGCGTCTGAGATCCACGTACAGTTGTAGGGCTTGGTCGAGAGGGACTCGACAATGTGCGGAGCCAATTTTCGGCCATGCACAGTCTAAGATCTCGGGAACTATAATAGGTTTACGTTCAGGGGCGCGGAAAAGCAAAAACTCTTTACAGTCTCACAGGAATTGAGAAATAACTAACAGACACTTAATAACTACGCAGGTCGGTAACTAAGGAGTAAATTAACAGAAAACTAATAATGTGGACTGAAAATCTCACTAAAATTATATGAACTGACGTCTTATTGAAATTACTATTCTACTTAAATGTCCAATAACTAACTAGGAACATCTGTATTTTATCCCACCTCCCTAGGTTCCTATGTTAACGCCGAGTTTCTTTTGTTTTGGATCTGAACTCACCACTACTCCTTGTATCCATGGATTTCTGTCGATTCCTTCGCTATGACTTCGTGGTAGCTGGGGGTTGCATTAGTTAGTAACACATATTCACTTTCACACCCAAATCCAATTCTGATCAAATAATATCAACTGAAAAACAGAGTTTTGATTTGACCGGCTTTGATAATACTGATTGATAATGATTAGTGTACAATTATGCCAACCTAATGTTGGTGATTTTTATTGTTGGTTTTCGACATGTGCTATTTAACTAATAGGTTTTATTTTATTCATTCATTTATTCATTTTAACATGTATCATGTTTTAGCCCTGGGGTCCTAGCAATTTTTGCGCGTCAATTTTGCGCGTCAATTTTTTTCCGCGCAATACATAGTGGAGAGACGTACGAAATTTCGAGCGTCGATTCCGAGCGTCGATTCATCCGCGCACGAAACATATAGTGGGGAGATATTTCTCCCTGGGGTCCTAGCAATTTTTGCGCGTCAATTTTGCTCGTCAATTTTTTTCCGCGCAATACATAGTGGAGAGACGTACGAAATTTCGAGCGTCGATTCCGAGCGTCGATTCATCCGCGCACGAAACATATAGTACATGATACATGGTTGAAATTTTTGGTTCTAGAACAGAAATAATCTTGATGACATTTTTTTTATTTTTTGTCTGATGATGCCCTCAAAATAGAATAATGCTACGATTAATTAATAATATATGTATATCTATCAGGTTTATGAAAATTGTGTAGTTGGTGTCAAGTTTGATGATCGATACATATACTGGCTACATGTTCTCTTCATGCTTTCCTCCACGGATCAATTATGCGCTACAACGAACAGCTGTTTGAATGGATTTGGGCTGAGATGGATTTCAGAAAAAACTGTGGCATCTGCGAGTTGTGGCCACCATTCTTATTCTCTTCTTGCTCTCTGCCTTTTAATCAGATCAGTATCAGCGCTTTTTCTTGTTCAATCTATTTTTCAATCAAGTGTTCTCCTTTTGTGATTTCCCTATTGATCTTGGATTGATAAACTCAGTGAAAAATTAGATTTTTCACCATTCACTGTGTAAAGGCAATATATATATATATATATATATAGTAACCTGTTGCTGGGCTACTTGTTTCATGCTAGAACTCCCAACTCATAGCTGTACATGTTGCGGATTCCGTTCTGTGGCTCGGATTACCATTCTGTATAATCATGGAAGGACAACATATTTGGTATAAAGAAGGATGTAATTACACTTCACCAGTAGAGTGAGTACCCCTGAAGCACAGATTGTGAGAACACACTTGAAAAATGTAATTTCCACAGGATGCAGTTACGTGAGTTTGGTTTCCATCGCAATCGATTCAAAAAGTTACTTGGAAAACAATAGTCCGCGCGCCCATGTCACGAAAAACCGAGGAAACACCTGTTTCGATACCCATTTTTCACTCATAGCACTCATGGGTGTAGGGTAAACGTTCTGGGTCCCATCGCACCCAAGATCCCGAGATACTATTGCCATTAAAAACATCAAAAACCCATTTTTGAACCCACAGCAATTAAAATTTTATTTAAAATCTATTCGCACGGTTTTGCACGAAATAAAGATTCATTTACTAAGATTACCACAGAATGCAAAACTTCAGCGAAACCCACGCAACCACGAAGAAACAAGTAACTTTTTCAAACTTTTTTACTGTTATTCACAGTTTTCCAAGATTTTACGGTGTTTTGTCGGTACTAAAAATATGAATACCTATGCAATATTGTGCGGCAATGTGTTCCATGATATACGTCAGAATCATTGAACCTGTGAAAACCATATTATTTTAGGTAGCTCTTATACAACAGGCTGGTACCTATTGATTTACCGACACTCACCCACTAAAAGCGCTTTCTTAGGGAGGCCCTGGTCTATTTGTAGATACCCTCCTACAATTTTACATCTTTGTAAAATGAGAGGGTAGGAGAGAGGGAAAACAAAAAACATAAAATTGCAATAGCAGAGATTTATTTTGGAAATTCGATAATGATTCGATGAAAGCTCAAAATACACCGAAAAAACGAAATTTTAGAACGCTTTGTACTCTGTGGAAATGACTGAGGACAAGTGCAATTCTGTCTAATTTTTCGATGTTTCTCCATGTTTGTATTACAAATGTAAATAAATGAACTTTATTATTGATCGTATATCATGTATCACGTGTGGCTTGTTAAATATCTTTAAAAACTCAGTATTTCACGACTTTTGCAGTTTTAAAGAGAATTGCGCAGGTTTAGAGCGAAATTTGCCCGTTTTTGCGCACAAAAAAATCGAGTGATTGGTCATTTCTCCCAGACATTTTACGTAAAATTCAAAAAATTCAACATTCAAAACATTTAAAATTAAACAAATTCAAACATTTAAAATAACGAAGTTAGAGCCCAATGCAAATGTTTCGCGCAAGTGCACGTGCACGAAAATTTCATATTTAAGATCTACCAAAAAAATAAATAAATAAATAAAAATAATAATAATAATAATTAGGGGTCACCATTTGAATATTCTTTCTAACCCATTCATTTATTTATTAATATAAACGTGATAAAATCCCAATTACGAAAATAAAATGGTACATACATCTGTGAATAATGGTGGGGGAACAATAAATATATCTAATCACAAAGAGCTGGAAAAAAAACTCACTAATGTTTTTCTTGGAGCGTTCTAGCATTTTAAGCACAATTTAAATCAAAATCTAACTCAGTGAGAATGTATTTAATTAACCTCTAAATCCTAACTAATGGGTTGTTAAATGAATAATTTGTCTAGTAATTTGATCAAGTGGAATAAGAAGGCACGTGCTTTAGCGTATATAGAGAAAAAATAGGCAAATGTGTTCATAATTTACAAATTCTATAAACCTATTTATCCTTTTACAGGTAAGCCTAATATACATTCAGTTATCGAATGAGTCATTCTATACGCGAAGGTACATAAAAAGAATAGAAAAGCTTAAGATTAAGTAAGTAAGCTTAAAAGTTTTTTAGGGATAACTTCGCAACTTGATATGGATAAAATTATAAAGGTACATCAGATGAAGTTAACAGGGAGTGAGAAAATAATTTTCTTTGATGGAGAGGGGAAGGAGTGCAAAAAACTCAAAGGTGGGATGTAAAGAAGGGCAGGTGAGCTACGCCGATCAGAGAGACTAATCCCTAAGCCGCTTAACGGGTGGCTAATGAGGGCCTTCGTGTACATGTTTAGACTGAGCGTCAAGTCCGCCTTCGAGTCAAAGTTTAGAGGGTGAGTCAGGTGCGCCTGATAAAATCGAGAGAAGGTCAGGGTAGAAGGCCGAGGCTGGTCAGTGCAATACTGACAACAACAACAAAAAACCTATTCGGTATTCATTAAATATAGTCGCAGTGGTGAAGTACTGGAAAGTTCAATGGATCACAATCACTGCGCATGACTACCTAGCCAAAATGGATGTGAAAACCGGGAGGAGAGCCTTCACTTATGCGTATAGTAAATCGGAAGGAATTATAATGTTCCCCACCATCAACTAGGTGACCAGAAGCTCTTGGTCCGGCAGACACACCACGCGGTCAACAAGCAGTTCACAAGCCACCACCCCAATATCCATATGTTCGTACAAGCCCTATTGGATACACAGATGAACACCGTGATCGCTGTCAACCGCACCCTGACACCGGCTCGTCCGCGGAGACATCGGTTGATGAAATCGGAAACTATTGATTCGTACTTCAGCCAATATATATCAGGCAAAATTACACGCGCGAGTTACGTCCGAAAGATGGTTTTTTTGTAATAATAAACCCGCGTTCGCGTAACCCCAACATGTAAGTTAAGACGGAGAGGCCAACACTTCTGACGGGGCTGACGGAGAAGTTCATCGCTTCTGACTGGTACCTAGGCGCCAAGTGCAAGATGCAACAAGGGGTTGGATTAAGGCTCAGGCGCACATGGCCTACCTCCATCGGCGCCACTGACAGAGTTTCTGGTGCACCTGACTGGACGCCATGTAAAGTTAGCAGAAGCTTTGTGCTACGTAGAATTCTATGGAGGGGTTGGTTTTGTTGATAGCTTTTGGGGGACACGGGACTTTAAATAGCGATGAAAAAAAAGGAAATTTCCACTTTCAACGAATTCATCAAATCGAGTAGAACTTTGTGGACTTGATCCAGATGTGATAAATCTTATTTCAATGAAGAAGTGGTATTTTTAGATAAACAAATACTTACGTTTTACTAATGAGAAAAACCTAAATAAACATAAAAAAGTTACGGCGATTGAATTCAAGAGATACTTTAATCACACACCTCAACCATTGCTAAAATATTCCGAACAATCATTTTAAATGCAGCCTAGACAACAAACTAATTATACTTAGATACCTGGTACATGAAAATAAAGTAAGTTGGGATAACGAAATGAACGAAAAGGAATAACTAAAATACAATTTTGGTGGAGTGGCATCTATCAGATCTAAACTATCCTTAGCGCCTGGATGCAAGTAGTACCAAGCTCACTGTTGTACTGGCGTGTATCACAGCACAAGATTGGAGGAAGCATGCGCGTTTACCCCCATGCGGTGGAGGCTGAGAGAGAAAAAAAACTGTACCCAGGCTAATTTCACAGTGGAGTGTTCTAATGATTACAAAGATGACGACAATGCAAATGACTGAAATTATCATTTGGACGTCCCCTGCAGAAGTTAGTGATGCTTTTGTACGTAGGTTGTGGAATCATCGACAGCAACAGCCACCGAGTTCGCCCAGTAAATAGATGATATACACATCGAAGACTACGCATTTTACCCTCCAGAACTGCAGGCAAGCAAAGTCAGTGATAATGTCGTGAGGGCCACCAACTCTTGCGAGTCGTTCCACTCCGTATTCAGATCGAAGTTTGATCAATTCCCCGCATGCGATTGGGGCTGAGAGAGAGAAAACTGTAGCCTGGATCTCACAGATCCAGCTCCACCATTGGAGTGTGAGGAAGGATGCGCGTTTCCCCCCATGCGGTAGGGGATGGGAGAGAAAAAAAACTGTAGCATGGATCTCACAGTGGAGTGTTCTAATGATTACAAAATGACGACAATGTGACTGGAGAGTAACTGAAATGATCATTTGGACGTCCCCCGCAGGAGTTGGTGATGCCTTTTGTACGTAGGCCAACAGATTTATATTTTTCGATGCTACGATAGGGTATGAAGTTGATTCTTACGTGAAAATCACTATCTACCATTGCTGGGGATTTCAGACAAAAATTAGTGTGAAGAGAAATGATTGGATTGCCAAGCTGGATGAACAATTTGAGAGGGGCGTGATGACGCTGGGTAAATTCGTTCTAATCAATCTGCCAAATGTCAGCCACTAATAATTTATTTTTTTATCCGTTGGGCGTCTGGATGAAAACATAAAACCGCCTTGGTGGAGCGTTCACACGCGCGCCATGTTGTGATACTTTTTGTGACTTGCTTTGATAGAATAAATAAATTGAAATAATAGTGTGCAATTTTACTGAATAAAGATCAAACTTAGTTTCTTAAGGTTTTTTCTTGCATCGATCTCAAATCTTGAATATTTTTTGCACTATCAGACACTCAATTTTTCAAATCAATTTAACTTGCTTTTTTTGCATTAAAAAAATTGTTATAATAATTTTAGTGATTTTGGAATTATGTTGTTTTCTACGTTTTTGGTTTAGGTACTAGTTTCAAAAGTAAACATTTGAGAACCGAAAAAATCGTAACTCTCCTCCTTCCTTTAAAGTTTGTTATTTTGCGATTCAATATGTGTAGAAAAAACAGTCCGCCGTACACAGCTGCGCAGCCCGGAGCTTTTCTCCCAAACTTCTGAACCAAGATTTATGAAACTTGGTGGTACTGAACTCCCGGCATCACTCTCGATAAAGGGCGAAATTCAAGGGTTGAAATATAAAAATTCGCGATCTCGAGGCAATAAAAAAAAAAAAAAAAAAACAGTTTAACCCCTCACAGTTTTTTTTTTTTTTTTTAAACACAGAATGTGTTTTAGCCATGGACTAACTAGCCGAAAATGGAACGCGGGATGGTAACGAAATGTGTGACGGATGATTTTCACGTACAACCGAGTCGTTGCTAGGGAAATGGTACTTCGTCGTTTTTCATCCCACAAAATTCGTTGACCATTCGTTCGAAAGCTCTCGATTTATCCAACAATATTATGTTAACTACTGCGAAGTGCGTGTCCAACAAACTGAGTTATGAGCATGGTTATATAAATAATTGTTTACACACAGGTGATCATTCTCAATAATTGATATTGTGAACATGATTGCAACCGCTTGTTAATTTCTGATGATTTCATTGAGCTTGTGTTTCGATGATTTGATTCATAGCAGGTGATCCAAATATTGCGAAAACGGTTTGATTTGTGAAGCGGAGGTTAAATAATTTGAATAGGTAATTTCTATACTTTACACTCTAGGAAGCTGTAATTTCGTTTGTAGCCTCTTTAGGACATTTACTTGACGATGTCCAGGGTCCGGATCAGATGAGTGGCCTTTAAAGCTAATTTCTATACTTTACACTCTAGGAAGCTGTAATTTCGTATGTAGCCTCTTTAGGACATTTACTTGATAAATCGCTCTTGATTTATCACGAATTTATTTCGTTTTTTTTTTTTTCGTAGTTTCATACTATAACTATATAAATTGATGTTATAAATGAATAGTAAACAATGACGCTTGTTTGGTTGTCACTTGGTTGCGCGACAACGCAAACACATTCTGTGTTTCAATAATTTCGTCCGAAGTATGTAAATAGAGGTAACCGGGGGTCCAGGGGGCTTGCCCCCTGGCGAGGCGCGGAGCGCCGAGTTTTTTTTACGTTTTTACGTTTCAAGATAAGGTACTTATACTCCAAAAATCTAATAACAAAATTTAAAAAAAAAAATTTGTCCGTCCTCCGTCCGAAAGTTTAATCCGCAACTACAGGACCAAAGTTTACGAAATTTGGCTAAAAAATCATACAACAACTGAGGATGTATCTTTAATCTTGGCATCACTTTCACTAAATGGTGATATTCAAGGGTTGAAATATTAAAATTTAGGATCTCGAAAACATTGCAAATAAAAGATTAGTTTTTATCAAATTTTCGTTGAAAATGAAGCTATTGCAATGGCTCCAAAAATTATGAAATCAAAATCTTTGAATAATGTCTTCATTGAAATCCTTTTTAGAAACTCTGAAACGAATCCTAGAGCTTAACGGTTTTTCATATATGTATATATGATTCTATTTATCATTTGGAATCAATGATCATACCAATCTTGGAGCGTAAACCTACAAATTTTGATGGGGGTTAAAACATTGATTTTCTTGGTCGACTATAAAGGTTCATTATTGAAACAAATAAAGCAAAAAACGAAAAAAAAATCCCTTATAATATGAAAGAGAAAATTGTACAGCTGATAAAGCGTCAATGGAATCCATTTTTGAGAAAAAATGAATTTATTATAATTTGTGTTACTTGCCCACTAGACAAACTTTAAAAGTGAAGGTGTTCTATTTCTTTTCAGTAAATTTTTCTCGATGGGTGCCTAAATCTAAATAGCTGTACGTATAGATATTGTAGTAGATATTGTATTGTATAGTGTAGATAATGTAGCTCCGTTTATAATTTCATTATCTATCGACCAGATATATGCGCAGAAGTGCTACCCAATTCAGAAATAATAAACCTTTTTGTAATAATCCGCAGCGTATAAAAATGTCCGGTATAGTGTTTGATGAAATAATCCATTGCAGGAATGTATGCAGGTAAGTTAAATCAACTTGGAAGGTAAACCTGATGGTGAAATTAATTTATTATAAATATATGATGGAAGGATCAGTCGAAATGACTTTCCACTGAAGACATTTTACGCTAAAGTCAACTTATTCAATTATTATCCCAAATCGTCAAGGGAGGTAATTTTATTTTAGAAGCAGAGAATGAGAACTTCTCCTTCCTTTTGATACAATGGGTTCTGGGTTTTGTGTATATAGACTCCTTAGCCAGTGCTTTTCAACCACAAACCATGAATAGCTAATTAACTTGGGCCTCATCATTTAAGAGTTTCCTAACGAAGAAACTCTGGATCCCTTGGAAAAGAGGGGTTGAATTCGTCAGTAAAGTTTTCCTTTTTTCAAAGTTGGTAACCGGCAACTCCTTCAACTATCCATGGTTTATTCATTCGCAATTCGCAAACTATATATTATGTGTATATATGCATTATGTGTATTTAATGTATAGATTTTTACTTGTAGGTAGTCTGATAAGGTTCAAATTAGTTATTTGGAATGGGACGACCGATGTTATGAAATTATAGCAACTCGAGACGTTTATTATGTACATAATTACATCATGAGAATAATTCAATCTAAATGAAACTGTTATCTCCCCAATATCAACTCAACGAAAATTGGTGAGCATACTCATTTTGATTAATCATTTAATCAAAACAATTACGCTTTGCTGTGGCACATTGTGGTTGCATCACTTATCCAATTAGTCACAATGCTCACTCAGTTGATTTCAGTAGTTCACCATTTGAATGGGTGTCTAGAAGAAGGGGGTATGTAAAAAATGACGTACCTATGAGAGGGAAGCGGTTTTGGTATCGTAAACTACCGGTACATTGCAGTAAAATGCAGTCAGAGATAATAGACTTGTGCGGGAAATGAAACCTTAAGGGTGTATGTTATCAACCAACTGAAAAAAATCTGGAAAATTAAGTTTTGAAAGTTTCGTCTTCTTGAAAAAGAGTTTTTTTTAATAGGTTTTAGCTGTACAACTTTGTTGAACGTAACCTGTGAGAATAGTACACAAATACAGATAGCTACATCCCAGGCCAATTAATGCCACTAAGCAGAAATTGGTTGCGCACAGCCCAAGGGGACTAGTCCAAACATAGAGATCACTCCCGTCCATCCCAGTCCATCGGGAATGTGATGGAATATGGCTAGCTCTTCCTATTAACTACCTACGGGGAGTGGGGGGAGGTCAAAAGGATGAGCCCTTGTAGTACAGAGCTGAAGGGTGCTGGCGCGAAGCTCATCCCTACTGGAAAGTGTCTACCTGCGATGCCTAACTAATGTGCATTGTACTGTATATGCTCTTCAATTGGGTTGGTGAGCTCAAAATCGGGGCAGAGAAGGAGTTAAAATGAGCAGTACCATCGATGAGGGCATGCACCATCGGGGGAATGGAACATGTCAAAGTCGCCTAATGGTTTACAGACAAAAGATGTGATAATCGATTATAATTATTTGAAATCTAAAGAAAAATCAAAACAATTGCCGTGGTTGGTGAAATTTATTGGACACTATCCGCTCCGGCTCGCTTCGCTCGCCTCCACGTCCAGCAGGGGGGGGGGGGGGGGAAGCCCCCCCGGACCCCCCATTGAGTTGCTCGCTTCGCTCGCTCGGTATGGCTGTATATGTGTAGGAAAACCCTCGTTGAAATCCGATGTATGTTGGGAATTTCGGTCGCTTCGCTCGCAAGGTATGGCTGTATAGATGCGATGGTCTTTTACTGAAGAGTGGGACTTGTAGAATGATTGGAAACAGTAGATCACTAAGTGTAGGTTTAACGTCAGTAGGGGATGTTGCTCGCTTCGTTCGCGTGAGGAATTTATACTGCCTACCCAACTTGGCAGAAGTGTTTCTGTTGGAAATTCTTGCAAAAAGAAAAATTAAATCCTATATAACTACGTGGAACCACGAAAAGTTTATTAGGGGATGTTGCTCGCTTGGCTCGCGAGGTATGGTTGTATATGTGTAGGAAAAACCCTGGAATTATTCTGTTGAAATGTCTTTCAAAAGGAAAGGTTCGTTCCTTCAAGAGGTTCCCCTTCAGGTCAAAAGGACCTGCTCGCAACATTCTGAAACGGCGGCGGGCTCAATTAACGTCTCATTTTAATCGCTTCGCCTCCCTTCCCCTCGCATTTTGTCCAACATCCCGTCACTTTTTTCGATATCCAACTCCGGATTCAGATTCGGCGGAATCAAACCTGTATTTCGCCTTCAAACACCATTGCAAAAAACGTCTCTTTATGGGGTATATTTTAATGAGAGAAAAAACCAAGTTTCTCGTCGGAATTTTCGAGAAAACGGGTCCGTACTCTTTCATTTTTTGACGCATTTTCCGGTACTTTTTTCCCGATCCGATCGCGCCGTCTTCTTCCTCGTACAAAAACTTACGAAACCGGTATTTTTCCGGAATATTCGAAGGCCGTTTGGAGGGTTAGGGGAAGCGGGTAAGTCGAAAATAACGGCATTAAACGCATGTCCGAATCCTTTCTGACAGCCAAGCCTCCATAAAAGCATTAATGGCCCCGAGTGGTCTGGTTTTGTATGCAAACTCTCAACATCCTAGCAAAACACAACCGGGTTTGCCTGGAGTGGGTGCCAGGGCATAGTGGTATTACTGGTAACGAAAACCCCTTTTGTAGGACCTGAGCCAGCAGTTGGCCTACCAAAAACTACCTTCAGAAGGATCATCATCATGTGGGTTGACCAACAAACCACAAGAATCTGGTCCAATATTGAGGGACATGTACATAGCAAACTCATGGTGGCCGAACCCAACACCAAACATACTTAGGAACTGCTCAGGAAAAACCGTTGGGAATTAAAAACAATAGTTGCCTTCATAACGGGCTTTGCACCCCTACGTTTCCACCTACACCCCATAGGGGTCACGCAAAGTTCAACCCTGTGCAGAAGATGGGAGGAGACAGACGAAACCGCATCCCATATAATCTTCGAGTGCCCTCCACAAACCTATCGCAGATTTGAACGTTTTGGGACGCAAACCCCAATGAGGTCTATTCGAAGCGAACAATTGATCATGGGACTCACGTCCCTCACCAGAGGGCTTAATCTCTTTGATTAAACAGACAACTCTCAGAAAAGTATAATAAGCCTCCAGGATTCCGTGCTTGAGCCCAAAATAACCCCACCCTGCGAGTTTTCCTATACCCCCCTCCCGCCCTCCAGCCCATGGTTCGAGTGGGATTAGAAATGAATTAGAATGGTCGCGAGTGATTCATTTCGTTTAGTTTTGGTTCGTACGATAGTGTGCGGTTGGCGGCATTCGACTTCATTATCTTTTTTTTTTTTTTCACCTAGTGCAAAACACTATATATATGTGTATATATATATATATATATATATATATATATATATATATATATATATATATATATATATATATATATATACATTTATAATTTTGAAGCCCTCTAAATAGCTCATTTTTTTCTTTTAAATTCGCTCAAATGCTTCAAACTCCGAGGAACTTTATGAATTATAATGGGCAATTCCAATTAGCACCCTACATATTTACGCTATGCGCACTTCACGCACCCATATACATTACATTATACTCGTATGTACATACGTGTACATTATTTGAATAGTCTTCATAATGTCAATCACATAATATATAGTCAAGTAAAGCATAAAACAGTGATTTCTCGCCCAAATTCTCGAATTATAGAGTTTTTGGTTTTTGACCCTCATTTTCGCAGAAAAAACTTCTAATACGTAAAATGTAGGAAATTTAATCTTCTTTAATTGTATTTATCACATAGTTATAAAGAAAGCGCGTAGTTTTCGAGATATTTGCAAAAAGCCGGGGGAAAGTAGATTTTTTTCACTTTTTTGCAAAAAAAACCTATTTCTGGTCAAAAATTTTGTTGGCAAACCTCAGATTCGTGTTCAGCAGCCCGAAACATCCCATCGAACCAAAAATCAAAACTTCACCAAAACTTTCCGCTATAAGGCGTTTTTTGACACACAAGCAACCTGGACTAATGGTAGTTGTAGTTGGAAAATGATGATTTGAGAACCCCATTTATCATAATTGTGTTGTTAGTAGCTGGTGCGCGTACGGAAACCTCAAATTCTTGTAACGAGCATGACGTCTACAGTTTTCTCCCCATTTCAGGAATTTAATGGTTTACCTTTAAAGACTATTTAAAATGTCTCATGTAATGGACACAAAGATGCATGTCTTACCCCCAACTTTTTTTTATATTATTATTATTATGATTGTTTTATTCTTTATCTTGGGCTTAAGTTAATGGTGTCTACGTCGTAAATTAAAAGTGAAGGTAACAAAAGGTTGATACATTCAATATATTTCTTGTGCTCAAAGTTGCGTTTGGAACACCAATACAGTCTTATCAAATTAAAAAACCTGGTAGGTAAGATCACTTGAAAACTAATTTAATAAATGAATTATAACGAGCGAATGAGATTACTTCGTATTTAACTTTGGTGAGAAACCGGAGGATTCACTCAAAGAGTGACAGCGGATCTTAATGACTTATAAAAACTTTTGTTGAAAACTCATTCTTCCTGGAAGTGGGGATTCAAAGGGAAATGTCAATTCTATTTCAGTCGTAACCCAAGTTTTTGCCCCCGTTAAAAGTCAGCTCTTCGTATAGAGGGCACGGAGCTCCTAAACTTCTGACAGAGTTTCGTTTAACACCGTAGGTATTCTAGTTGTGTGGAGACCGCATTGTCAGACGCAGGGCGTGACGAGGGTGCCTACAGCATCTCACCTGTTTGCGACTAGTTGAATTGGCGTCCCCCGTTGGCACACTATCAGAAATGAATAAGTGGATGCAGTACAATAACACACTGTAGAGATAAGTGCGTACTTGAGTCAGAAAAGTTATAAAGAATGTATGTATGTATGTATTTTCCTTAGAATAAAGAAATTAAAATTCGAAACAGTTTCTTATGAACAAAAAACGTTACGATTTTTGCAACCACCATATTTTGAATGACTAGCTGATCATTTTGTGACCCATCCCGTCAAATTCGGTCCAGCCGTTCTTGAGTTAAAACGCTTTCACGAGGATACACATACATACATACATAAACGGACAAAGTAAATACAACAGCGCTTTTTATTCTTCAACAAAGTTCGCTAATAATGAGTTATGCGTTAAGAATTATTTTAACTAAAAGATTGAATGAAGATCAATATAGGTAATCGACACCTATATTAATAATAAAGTTTTCTAAGTTAATTTAACCCTCTTGGAAGGGCCCAATTGAGGTTCTTTTTCACGTGGATCGTCGATGTCTGCATAGCCCAGTAACCAGAAAGGAAGGAGTGTACCGAGCGTCAGATCTAAACGAATAATCCAAGTTTTATACCTCAAGCTTCGAACGCAACCTTGTCAAAAATCGAAAAAATGCAAAATTTTCTACTTCACTTCAGCTTTCAGTGATTTTAACCCTTAAGGACTGGTTGTACGTAAAAATAAATATTTCCGACGTGAGGTGACGATTGGAAAAAATGGATAAGACCTGTTAATCATTATTAAAATTATAATTCTATAATATAAGGATTTCGCTCCTACGGTCATAACTGGAACTTTTTTAAAGTCCTTTGAGAGAGTTTCGTTAGAAAATAAATAAATAGAAATAAAATTAATTAATTACCTAGTTGTTTGCAGTTTTCTCAGTGTATCATCATTATTATATAGATTTTTCTATTTCTCACGATCTCGCATAATATTGTAGAGTAGATGAAGGATGGTCTTCAGTGTAATAGCTAATTTAGGGACAAACATATTGGCACGAAATGCATGCATCATAACTATGTCCCTATGAATGGATTGCATATAATTTTTATGAGAATTAACAGAGAAAAAAAAAACGATTTCTCAGGACTAACTGACGCCCCCCTATTCCATTTAACCTCTCGGCGGACAGTAAATTTTAAAGTTCGAAGAAATCAGATGAATATAGTAAAATATCACGATTTCTTGCTATTACCCTTTCCATTCTCCCCGTCCTTCATGAAATTTGAAGCTCCCGATATAGGCTCCAATATAGACCGAGTTCTTAATTTAACAAGAAAAGAATCACGAGAATCGGACGTGGATAGTTAAAAAAAATAAGTACTTATCAGTATTACTCCCTCCATTCACCCCCTATCGTGATGAAATTTGAAACTCCTGACATACTTTCCGAAACTGGATTTAATACGTTATGAAAAAAATAAATAAATAAGGACCAGGAAAATTGTTCGAGATTTGTAGCTTGGGCAGCGCTTGAAAGAGTCGGTAATTACCCCTTCCACCCCCACCACGACAGTAAATCCGAAACTCCCAAGGTTTGTTGTACAAAGAGACTAACGTTGGAGTCGAAGAACAGAGAATCACGAAAATCTGTTGAGAATTGTAGCTTGGAGACAGAATTGTAGCTTGTCTAGAAACACATTTATTCGGCTCTACCCCCCCCCCCCCCCTCCCCTCACAGTTCTCCCACTAACATCATGAAATTAAAAATTCCGAGGTTTTTTACACAATTAGATTAAATTGGCGTCGAACAAAGAAAGTTTATCAATTCCAATTGGTCTTCCCTTTACTGAAAAAGCCTTCAGAGGAAAGTCCTAAAAATTGGAATAGTTTTACTTACTTCATGTATAGCGTTAAAACGATGATAATGTTGTTTTCATGTTAATGCTAAGTAAGGTAGTGCTATATGTTAATTTAGCAATGAGTTTTTTCCCCATTAGAAGCCAACAGTATTCGTTCCTTTCGTCTCTCAACAGATTTTCAATTGCCTAATCGTCTGTTGTTTCAGCGCCGGAAGTATTTTCCGTGGCAATGGACGAGCTGCCGGGCTACACGTTCCCCGTTGACTGGTGGTCACTGGGTGTGACGTTGTACGAGCTCCTGGCGAAAGGCCGTCCTTATGACATCCACTCGGCCACCTCCCTCGCTCACATCAAATCCCTTTTCAACAATCCCATCCACTTTCCGACCGGATGGAGCTCGAACATCGTTACCCTTTTTTCGAAGGTGAGCAATAATATAACGTAAGAACTCACAAATACCTATTCAGATTTCACAATATGTCAATCTAAACAGTTATTGTAAGAATTATTATAAAAAATCCCTTGCTTCTTTCCAATCGCTTTCAGTTCCATATAAACTTTTGAAAGAGTAACAGGTAATTGCGAAATAATACTTATTGCTAGGAATCCCTGGTGTCTATGGTAATCCATAGGTTTATTGCGTCGGGGTAAGTAAGTTCATTTGAAAAAAAATGCAATTTTGGTTTATTATTTTCAATAATGAACCTTTGTACCCAAGTAATCTACCAAAGAAAAAAGTGCTAACCCCACAACAAAATTAGTTGGTTCAGGATTCAAGATGCTTAGAATCCAAAAACGGGAAAAAAATAATTCGTCCGTTCGTCGTCCGGAGCTTTTTTTCGTAGCTAGTAGTAAAGACAGAAGTTGATAAAACTTTGGTTTAAAATCACCTATAGGGTCTAGTTGAGACGGTGTTCTAACCATCACATTCGATAGACACCAAAAGGTAGAATTGAAAGGCTAAATACTTATTTAAAAAGTTACAGTCATGATCGTATGAGAGAATTTTCTAAAGATATCGTGCTAATTTGAGAACATTGACTGCAAAGACATTGTTCACTGCCAATTTTATGGCAACAACCTAGTTCTAAACATTATTCCGCGATTTAAAATTAATTTTGAATTTTCAGCTTTGTTGGATTTTCTATCGAATTTTTAGGAAACCCTGATGAAATTCAAGTACATAGGATAGGAATTAGCTTTACGTGCTACTTAGCTGATCTGGGCCGTAGGCATCATCAAGTCGAAGTCCCACAGAGGCTACATACTGAATTTCAGCTTCACAGAGTAGGTAGCACAGGAAATAGCTTTACGAGATACTCAGCTGATCTGGACCGTTGGCATCATCAAGTTGAAGTCTCGCAGAGGCTTGAGGTGAATTCCAACTTCATAGGGTAAACATATTAGGAAATAGCTTTAGATGCTACTCAGCTGATGGACCCTAGGCATCGCCGTAGCTAATTAAGTCCTGATTCTCCTACGTACCTTTCAAACTGCCTTCATTTTCTGTCAGCGAAATAGATCATAGATCACCTTAATTTGATGGAACCGAACATATGATTGGTCTTGGAAACCATGAACAATTTTCCTAAGAAAGACCGGGTTCTCGATGGAGGAGGAAGTTAGGACGATTTTACTTATAGCGTGTGTTCTATTCCGGAACTTGCACGTCAATTCGCGCCCACCCTCATGAAAATCGGTTCAGCCGTTTTTGAGCTATGAACACCGTAACTAACACGGCTTTCTTCTATATATATATATATATATATATATATATATATATATATATATATATATATATATATATATATATATTTATTTTTTTTATTATTTTTTTTTTTTTTCTCTCTCATTGCCTAATTCACCGAATTTTGTCAAACGAGTAGGACGGAGTTTACTATTGCCCCCACCCACAAGAACCTGGTATGGATTCCTATTTATTATTTAAATCATTCCAATGATTTATGCATTTATATTGGGTTAATGTAGGAGGAAGCCTCACCCAAATCAGCACACTTTGTTTCTTTCAGAAAGTTCACTTATGAAGTCATTAATTAAATTTTCATTTCAATTAGCTTGGTGACAACTGGGCTTCCTGAAAATTTCATCTTGGGAAAAAAACGGACGGTAGACCTACGGTTGTACAGTCAGATCATTTAATAATGATTAATTTTACACATTATTAGTTCATTATGGTTACTTAGCAATATGGTTACTTATGAGAGCATTCCAAAAAGTGGCGAACGATATTCTTGCTATGAAAATTAAGGGAGTTACACTTCCCTAGTCACGCGTTGGTTGTCCCGGAAAATCAGTATTTTCGCCATGACGTGACGGTCGGAAAAAATGGAAACGTCCGGTTAATCATTATTAAATGATAAAAATGAAAAAGGTAATTTTTAAAAAATATATATGTTGAAAATTTTGAACTTCAGTAATCGCATACGGAAGTTCCGATATTTTTCTACAGCTTCTTTTTCTTTAAAAACTTGTTGATAGTTTTTTGGAAGCAAAAGATCACAAAAATATTGCTTTAAGAGAAATGTTTTGCGGGGAACTGATTTGTAGAATCGATTGAAATTTGTTACCGCCTTTATTCTTTATTTATTCATTACTTTTTAATAATTTATTCTGATAATGGTAATTATCTTAACCCAGTGACTAATGCTTAATACGTTGTAATTGTGTTAGTGTTCTGCACGAGAATCATTCGATTTGAATTTATTAATGATAATCCACTTTCTTCCATGTGAAAAATAAGTTACCTATTCATTCCTCCTCAAACTACCGATCATAATGAAGAGGAAAATGCCGACAGAGTAGTATACGCCCTCGAGGTAACCCGTTAAGAAGTCAAATCCCATTATACTCGAGATAACATGTTCTTACGTCCTATTTAAACCGGCAAAGTAGATATTGTGAAGTTACTGCCTAAATCTAATTGAGTCGCTTCTGCTCTTCACGGGAGCGGGCAGAAATTCTACCCCTTTTCAAGTAACGTACGGCGGAGTGAAAAGAAAGATGAGAAAAAAGTTCTTCTTTTTCCACTCAAGTTTCAATGATATTATAGCGTTACAGTAATTTTCACTGCCGTTGATCAACCTTTGATGTCAGAGAAAATACCGGCCGACCAAAACAAACATTCCACGTTAATGATTTACCCTCAGGCTTTATTCAACTCGGAGCTTCGATAATAAACTCAATTTACATGAGTTGAAACGTTTGGTAGCACGGGTTTTACACAGCTTTACTTT
The DNA here is from genome assembly GCA_030762985.1 of Adelphocoris suturalis. Taxonomy (NCBI): domain Eukaryota; kingdom Metazoa; phylum Arthropoda; class Insecta; order Hemiptera; family Miridae; genus Adelphocoris; species Adelphocoris suturalis. The sequence continues at coordinate 43,507,852 of CM061040.1, read as the reverse complement.
GGTTCGTTTTGGTTCTTATGAAATTCGTTGTGTAAGCCCATGTGGAATAGCACCAGAGTTCAATAATAAACCAACGTAATCAACCAAGAAAAATAAAAGTAAATAGATAAATAAAAAATACATTTCTGGGACGTCCCTATAAATGGATTGTATATAATTTTGATTAGAGTTCAAATAAGAGAAAAAACAAAAATATCATAACTTCTAGGAATCACCGTTCCCACAATTACCCCCCTCCATCACCTACAGTAAATTTACATCATTGAAATTTTAAACTCCTGATGTACAATCCAAAACTGTCTACACCGAATTGATACCTAGTTGAACAAAAAAAGAATCACGAAAATCAGTTGGGAATTGTAGCCGGTGTGGCGACAAAATTTGTCGGAAAAAAAACACGTTTTTTCGGCTTTCTCCTCTCCATTAGGAAAGCCGCTGTACCATACTTCCGTCCTTAGCAAGAAAGGCGTATCTCAAAAAATTTCAATTTTGGCAAGAAGCGATTTTCGTTTTAGGCATTCCACGTCGTTAAAAATTTATTTTTTGACCTATGGGGTATCAAACTCAATGTTTGTGCATACCCTAAAACTGAGATACGCCCTTTTCGCTTAATAGGATTGTACAATGTACATTGTACTTATGTATGAGAATCAATTATTGATTATGTACTACCAATCATTTGAAAAACGTGAGCAAATAGGTATAACTATTACCCTGTGTATAATCTATGTAGGTACCTACCTAGTTCTGAGATATTAATGCACGAACCTGGAGGTGTATGATTTTGCTTTGTTCTATTTATAACAAAATACACCCTATGCATATGGGGATGTACTATTAGTTGTTACTATGTGTAAGTAATGTCGAATTAGAAAAGTGTAACTAGTAAGTAGCAACAAAAAGAACCCAATCACTTTTAAAGAAAAACTTTATCAATATGAAATAAATATGAAAACTGCATGCAAAGAAAGATTTAAGAAAAAATTAGGTCCTAAAAGACCGACCAGGTTGGCGGAATGGCTTTGCCCAGATTATTTATTATATATTATCCTTTTTCTCCTTTATTATACGTTTTGGCCTTTCTTGAGATATCGGTTTCGGTAGAGCCCCAGACTTGAGAATTTTCGCCGTGATAAAGTTGGCTTCAATGAAATCGTCCCCAAATTCATACTTGTATTTCATACAGAGTGATCCTCGTTCAGACATGACATGCTGTTCAATTATTATATGGTCTTGGGGACATCCGCTGCAGCTCATATGAAGAGGAGTAGTTAAGCCATACGTAAAAAGTGCTTGCTTCCATCGAAAATGCTGTTGTTTGATGCGATAGACGAAGAACGGCAGTTTTAAAATCGACGAAATCATTGTAGCTTATTTTTCATCTTGGCTTGGAGTGTTCAACCTTATGATGGAAGGAATCGGCTGCCTTAATGTTATGGCCAAGCTCTAAAAATCGCAGAGTTATGTCGGACGCTTCAATTTCTTCAGAATTTATGTTATTAATTTAAAAAAAAAAAGAAAATAACGCCCAGTTTTTATTCTGGGAGGCACAATTATCCATCCACAAAATGATGAGTTTATAATCTCGCAAAAGGCTTGCAATTCGCTTGGTTACCTACTGGTACGAAACTTTCCTTATACATTGTTGGACTATTCGCGAAAATAGACTGGTGACCTCGGTGATAAATGAGTGATGAATGAAGGTGATACGCCACATCATAATATTGGCTCAACACAAATTCATAAGCAAAAAGGCCGCATCTGTTTAGAAACGGCCTTCTAGGTTAGGAAAATGAGATACCGCCAATCTGCTAAGGAATTGATGGCTTGAGTTACGGCCTTTTTTATTGCGACTTATCGAGGTTTTGGAGTAGGAAAATTACTGTTTTAACATGATCTTATGATGAAGTGACCCCCACAGATCCTATACATCCAAAAAAAAAATTTTAAAAAACGAAAAATTTTAAAATTTGAGATACGCTCTTCTTGCTTAGGACGGCGGTATTGGGAATATCCCAACGCCATGCAGCGGCACGGCGGCGGCGGCGCGCGTTTGCGGCATGCATGAACGTAATTTTCTTGTGACAGTCATAAGTCCGTCAATTTTGAACAGATTTTAGTCCGATTTTCTGGTTATTGATTGCCCAGCACTCTAACGTCATGATCATGGTGAACCGGTCATTTCTGAAAATTTAAAGGTGACATACTGTGATGGCCACGAGGGAGCTTCTGTGTCATGTCCTTGGCAGTGTATTTTTAATCATTTTATGTATTTTTTCATTGATTTATATTTATTTTTTTTTTTCAATTATAATTGTGTGTGTGTGTGTGCTGAACTTTTCAAGCAAATTTTAATGACATTTAAATGCATTTTTCAACATAATTTTGTACATACATTTTTCAATGTTCTATTTTGAAGTTAATTACCTTTACTTGAGCAATATTCTGCTGAAAAATATCAATTTAACGCTTTTCAGCCTCTTTTTTTTTTTTTTTTTTTGTCCAGTTTATTGTGCTCAAAAATGCTGGCCAACGCACTCATCCCTTCATTTGGAAAGCTTGATTTTTCGGCGCAAGAACGGAATTTTTATCTCAATCCTAAGGAGTGTTGTCTTCTGGAATGATATATATATATATATATATATATATATATATATATATATATATATATATATATGTTTGTGTGTGTGTGTGTTTGTGGAAATGGAAGCTCGGTCGAATCAACGCCCTTGGGATCAGTTCTGATGGAAGGACGAGGACTTCTAATGTTTGGCTGGCTAATGGACGAATTTTAGTGAGATCTGTGGATAAAATCCACCCTCTGGAATTGGACTAATAGTTTGCCTCCCAGATTGTCGCAACTGCGAGTTCATAATATATAAATATCGGTTTTTGGATTCTACCCATCTTAAACGTAAGGTCTGTTATTGAAAAAGAAACCAAAACAGTTAATTACTCATTGATTTATTATTGCTTTGCATTCAGTAGAATCCAAAGCAAAATTTATTAGAAAGGTCAAGGCTGCAATTGTTTCTATGCCCACATTCACAACAAAAATGACCCCTCACGTTTGAGTGAGTAATGCGTTTTGTATGAAATCGTGGACTATTACAGCTGCCTTTAGTCTCCTACATTAAGTACGATGAAACATTTCAAAATATTGTTTATTGATGCCAACGTAGATTATTCAAGGGAAAGGCAATCCATAAATTTCATGGCTGTGGTCAGAATACAGCAAGATATAGATCAAAGAATTTATTAATATAGATTTCTTTATGGTGACTCTCATGCTCAAGAATGCAGAGTTGAACAACAAAGTAGAAGAAAAAAGTCTCCTCCTTGTTTGTGTACTGTTGGGCAATACGCGAATAAAATATTACTGTGTCAATGTGAAATAAGGTGTTTCAAAACACCGAACTCAAAATGTTGAATCACTTGTTATTTATTGTTTAGCTCTTATGCTTGGCTCCGGGAGCACGACTGAGCAGCGTTTCGGAGCTAAAGCAGGTGCCTGGATTTAAGAAACTTGATTTCGACTCCATTTTGGAAAAACAGTTGAAACCTGCCTTCAATCCTCCAGTGAGTTGCGAAATTACTGAATAATTGTTTTATTTCAATTCCTTATGCATCATTTTGTGTAAATACCTTATCTCATTCCTCGCCAACGTATCGCTTGACTTATAACCGTACAAAAAACAGATAATATTTTATATCTCTACTACTTAAATCAAGAACCAACATAAATTTATTATTCCCCGCTCATTAACACCATTTTTTATCCGTTATTTCTGGAGTTTCATGATTATCAGCACGTATTTAATTTTTTTCGTCAACACTCCTACACTGGATGTCATTAATGTCAAAAGAATTTGATTTTAAACTAAATATTAAAAACTCGGTACGTCCTTAGGGTGCCAAGAGTCACTTGGTGGACGTAAATGGTCCATTATACATGGCGGTTTGGTCATTATAAATGGTGCAATATAGGTACCTACTGTGAAAGTTGACACCTAACCATAGAACTGAATTATGAGATGGTAGGAAGGAGCGAATGAGGCTAGAAATATGGTAGGTTCCTGTTGAGTTAGGTCGCCGTTTTCAAAGTCTTCATCACCTGGTTTATGAAACATATGTATCATGTTAGTTATCACAATTTCACAATTTAGTGTGCGTTGGGAAGATGAGGGGTCTTATCACATGGTCTTGTAAACCTTTTTCTAGAATATCTTAATGTGGAGAGATCCCTGATAAGAAATACACTTGAGTGGGTTACCATTCCACCCATATTTTGATAATGCGCATTCAAAGATGATTGAAAATTATATAAAACTCGTACTACATATGCATGTAGGTACATGTTCTAGTCCCAACTATATGTACTTAGTTCATATCATTTTAATAAAGCATACTAAATATTTATGTTAACGTCAACGACACAGTTGATCAAGTTACAATAGCTGAACCATAAATTATTCAAATTGACTTACACCAATATTGTTGTCTCAGATGGTCGACATCACCCTTGCCGTCTGTTTTAAGTAACATATTTTAGTCGTACAAAGCCCAGAGGTAAAACGAACATGGGCCTGAAAACTCAGGTTTGGTCGCAGAGATCGGTTAAAACATGAAATATAATTCAACCATGACCCTAAAGGTGCCTGGATGATCATGAACCATCCTACACTTATACATATCTTTAATAAAAAAAAAAAGTGTTATGGATAAAATGAGTTATTAGAGCTATATTTTTCTGGTTGGAATAAACATAAACAAGTTGGGTTATGTTACGTTATGTTATATTCTTTCCATACTCTCTAGTTGTACGTTTGTATCTCAGGGTGCGTACACACTGCTGCTCAGCGAACACCGCGATCCGCGGGATCATAACGAACGTACTGAGCCGTGTTGCAGATAAGGTTTCCAGATTATTCGGTCAACGTAAAATACATCTTTAAAAAAACCAAGTATTATCATGACGAATAAAGTATTTCCAAAAAAATAAAGTGTTTCCATGAAAAATATAATATGCCCATTGAACTTGAACTCAAACTACGTCATGTACAAATCATATTAAGTTATTTCCATTTTTTCTAACATTCTCTACCACCTATCTTTCTATTATTCATTTATTCATTAGCATAGTTTTTTTTTTTTTTTTGCAATCAACTAGATGTTTTGTTTTTCATTCAATCAACGTACCATAACTATCGTTACACGTAAAAGAAAAGATGAAACCAGATCGAGTCTTCTCCTTTCACCCATTGTTCACAGCTATCATACTCGTTAAAACAAAAACAAACTCCTTTTTCTTAAAAACAATAAATATTGACAAGATTTAATGAAGAACATAAGGGTAAAATTTAGGATAGGAACAGCAAAAAATGAATCAAAGAGGAGCAATAGGTGTAAAATTTAACTATTATTTTTCAATTCGGCCACAGACTGTCTTGTCATTGATCCAACCAAGAAGGTAAGTACTCGGTAACCCAGGTACCACCTAAAAGTCCAAGTAAATCGAGTGTCTGATTCCATTCACGTTCGAAAATAAAGTATTTTAAAAGAATATTCCTGTCATGCAGCATGATCGTAAGAGCAAATTTTCGTAATTTATCGTATTGTATAGTGTGAAATTGTTTTGAAATTTGAGGTTTTTGAGTGCGTGTGTGTGTTTGTGTGTGTGTAAAAGCGCAAAATTCAGGAATTGTTTCAGAATGCCACAAAACGGATTTCAATGTAGAAATTTTACAAAAATTTGATTTTATAATTTTCCGAGCCATTGGAATGGCTTCACTTTCTACGAAAATTTGCTAAAAGTATAAGGTATTTTGAACGGGAAAACCTCTGCCAAGTTGGGTGAGACACATAGTTTCCTCGTATTCGTAGCATGAGATCATTGACTTTTTTTTTTTTCAATTATCTTGAAAACTTGAATAGCGGGAATAAATAGTAAATCAAGATGTTGCATGATGAAGCTTGATGTAATTTACATTTGCGCTTGTGCAAAGTGAAGTATTGATTTCAGAAAAATGAAAATGATAGGAGGGCAACTGTAGCCTAACCCGCACATTCCCTGAAAATTTCTCTAAAATCCGATGAAAACTGTGGAAATCAAGGTAATTACAAAGATTGACGAGCACAAGACAGACACATATGTTACACAGACACGCAACGGAAGTAGTTCAAATGGTCTAAAACGTGAAATGCGAGTTGAAATTTTTATTTTGGAGAAAATAAGAACAATGCTAACAGGAAGCAAAAGTACGGAAATCGGATCTACGAAAAAACGTCGTCGAAAAACCGACGCCGACGAGAGGTGGAACGCTCCGCGCGACGGGTGCGCCATTCGCGCATCTCGTACACGTTGGCGAACAATAGCGCGTGCGCCGCAGCGTGTACGCATCTTTAATTCTTCGTTTCATTTTGCTGATTCGTTCTTCTTTCCAGAGGGATCATCTGAACTGCGATCCGACGTTTGAGCTTGAGGAAATGATAGTTGAAGCCAAACCCCTACACAAGAAGAAGAAGCGTCTCGCCAAACAACGGTCGTTGAGAGGGTCTTCTAGCGTTGACACACCGGTAAGTTCATTCCGGTTTGTAATTAATTAATTGATAGAATCAGCTTTAATATGATGACTCCTATTATTCCGTCGGTCCTAACTAGAATAATTACCAAGTTTTCAATCTTAGACAGTCACACCTTAAGTACACCATTTTTATTGAGGAACATGTTGGACCAATTCGTGATTTTTGACCAGGTTTAATAAATTTTCGTGCAGTAGTTCCGGGGGAAAAGCAAAATATTTGTATTATCCTCATTACTGAAGTTAGGGATAGAACAGGAGGCATTCGACGGCTGGTTAGAGGGTAGTAGAGGGGCGTATTCGTTCAGGAGATAGACGAATTGTTTGTCTTCTAAATCGATATTTGTGCTTATTGTTTGCGCTCTCAACTTTTCAACTGTGAGAAACTTACTCTCATTCGGCTAGCCCGTGTGCATGTTGTTCCTTATTATTAATCATACTGCTCTCTAAGCTCTATTTCACAGTTCCTTGTAATTGTTGATGTAAATGTTGTAGGTAATGAATTTTTATGCCAATTTCAACACCATCCTAATTATTTCTTGCCAACCCGGTTGGCTACAGCTCATAAGTGACTACCGTTTTCGTATTTTTTCTGGACCTAACATGATATGGCATTGCCTATTTAGATCTCCTTTGGACTTCTCTCTCCGGCTCACTTTCGTGATTCTACCGCATAACTGCGCCTTCCTAATTTTGGGCACACAACAAGTAGTAGGCTAAACGGCCAAGCTTGTATGTGTGGCGTATGGCGTGTATATACCTAGCCAGGCTCTGATTTGTCAACATTGTTCTTAATTCTAATGCTTCAAACTATTACCTACTCAAAATTGAATGCCTTAACCGCAACAAGACAGATTTGAATGACGTTGAAGATGAATAAAGTCATGATTGATTTACTTCACATCTTTATTGATAATAATCATGAATGAAAGCATTCAATTATTGGAAGGTATTCAATGGTAATTGCTAGATTGATGACACTTATTTATCAATTTAATTTTGTATTCGCTGTTATGTTCTCTTATATCCGAAAATCACTTATGGGGACTGTCAATGGGCAGTATTCCTAACAACACGTGTCATAGTACGTATTGTACATATTATATTTCGTAGAACCTAGCATAACATATAGTATTTAATACTGAAAGTTAAAAATGAACATTATACTCGTAAAATAAATTGACAATACGGATTTCATCAAGTACCACTACACTATTCCAAAATTTCTTAATTAACAACCTCAAAGGTTGCTTCGATTCTACCCATCTGCGTTCAAAACCCTGAAACAACAGTTGAATACAACAGTTAAAAATGAAAACGCAACCCTTCAAAAAGTTAAGGTAGAATGTAGAAAGTACACGTATGTAGAATAAAGAAATTTCTACACATGTGACGAATCATCCGCTGTCAAATTGATAAGTTTGAAGAGAACTATCAGCGTTCAGATAAATAACGTTGTTAGAGCTAAGATGATCAAAGTGAAAACATACAAAGGTACACCTGAGGGACTGGTGGATGAGGGGACCTCCTTTGCAATAAATCCAAACACAAGACGTTAAGCCAATCAAATCCTGGTTCTCATTGCAACAAGATGAAGATTTTTTCGATATTTCCATGATGAGTGATACTTAAAGAGAAGAGACAACCATCTACCAGAACCCCATGACAATTGCTGAAATGATTAAGGAAACTGAAAACACTAGAGCAAAGATGAACACAATTTTAAAAAAAGATTAGAGACAGGCTTGAGCTGTAGTTTCACCGCAATCAACCAGTAAAACGTCTTCGAGAAGAATAAAGGAAGGACTTGAATGATTTCACATTACTTTTTAATCTCTTAGTAATGTTATTTACATTTAACGATTTTCAATTCTTCGTTATTTTCACTTGAATCAAGTAATTTTCCAAAAACTTTCATTCATAGGATTGTACATAACGAAAAAATTATTTCCCTTTGAACAATTATTAATTTTGTAGGGTATTATGTCCCAATTGGCCACTATTTCGTTCATAGTATTCTTTTACGAGCACAAGTCACAGTTTTTATTTAATGAAAGCCTATTGCTCTAAAGGTATGTATAACAAATCCCTTGTTATATCGGATTTCTCTGCAGAGCGAGTTTACGTCAATAGTAGCCAGATTAACAATTGCATTGTTTCTAAAACTACACCGAGAAAGTACTTTGTATTCTTGACGAAGGGAGGTGGGCTCTACACGGTGGACTGTAGGTGGTACCTATGAAACAACGTGAGCCAATATTCTTTCTGTGACGCAACCAAAATTTGTCACAGTTGGACGTCTTGTCGAAGGTTGGTCAGGGAGGGGATAAGGCTTTTCAGGCCATTTAGAGTCTTCAGAAACCTGTATCTCCATGTCTATAGAGCTTAGTCCCTCTCTTCTACCATTTCGTTTGATGTATCTTCCGAGTTTCGCTGCCAAATCGTAAATTAGGTCCCCAACCAAACTTTCATCGAATCTTGTGTCTCTCAATTATTATAGTGCCTCACGTTCATAATCAGTGCTAATTATTCAGCAACTGTTGAGAGCCTTATCTGCTGGCAATATCTTGATACTTCCACCGGATTTCAAATATTTAGGAGAATTATTTTAATCAAAGTTCGAAGGCGACTGCATTTTTTAAGGGACAAATGACTCTTGTAATTAACCTTGAAGCCATTTGAAGTCTTTATGGGGTATTGGATTGAATTTTAGCCTCTTTGTTGGAAAATACGTTGCCTCAACACTGAGTGCGCGAGAGCAAGTGCCATTGCTGTTGGAATGATTTTTCGGATGCAATTCTCGATTTCTTAGCGGTGCATCACAGGTCCATTGGTTTGATTTGTCATTGATTAACCAGCATAAAGGTTTCTTTGATCACGTTGTTGTCCAAATCATGCTTGGGGATGTGGTGTCAAATGTTCTTTTTTACGACAAATTGAGGGAGATTGTCTTGAAATCCCTTATTATTGATCTGGGGATCAATAATAAGGGAACCACTGAAACTGCAGTGGTTGTCGTTTTCGCAAGTATTGAACATACACAGCTGAGAGTTCCCTCAAATCTTCTTTCTTTCTTCTTTAAATAGCTCTACAGTTCGGGGTGAACTTTGGCCTCCAAGACTTTTCTCCTCCAGGCCACTCTATCCAGTGCCTCATTCTTCCAATCTCTTATCCGCAGCTTTCGAAGGTCGGCCACTACATAATCCAGCCATCTAACTTTTGGACGTCCGCGTCGTCTAGTCCCCATCATCCTAGCCTGAAGTGCCTTCACAGTGGGAGCATCTGCGTCTTGACGTGCAACATGCCCAAGCCAACGTATCCGATTACTTTTAATAAATCTAACAATTTCTTCTTTTTGAAGAAAATCGTCAATCTCTTGATTCGAACGAATGCTCCATTGGCCTCGGTCGTTCACTGGTCCCATTATCCTTCGGACTATTCTTCGCTCGAAAATTCGGAGAGATTTCTCATCCTTAGCTGTTATAGTCCAGGCTTCAGATCCGTAGCAGAAGACTGGACGGATTAACGATTTCTTTTGGAGCAGCTTTGAAGTGCGGGACAACAACCTTGATTTGAACAATTTGATGCTTGCGAAGAATGCACGGTTACCTGTGAGGATTTGTTTATTCACTTCAATTTTTATACCATTGTCATCAGTGATTAGTGATCCAAGATAGGTAAAACTTCTAACTCCTTCAAAGTTGTATTCCCCTAATGTGATGTTTTGGATCGGTCTTCTTCTCGAGCCTGAGTCTAACTGCATATATATTATTTGGTCTTTCCTTCGTTCAGTCTCAAGCCCATCTGGCGACAATTCGTCTTTATTGTCCAGAAGACTTCTCTCAACTATGACTTCTGGCCACTATCATTATGTCATCTGCATATGCACAAATTCGGCTTGACTTAACGGAAATGGTCCCTTTGTTATCTGCAGCTCCAACAGCTGCATGGAGAGCGAGATTGAACAATACGGCTGACAGGGAATCCCCCTGTCTTACGCCAGTTTCCACAGGGAAAGGTTCGCCTGCTCTCCCACAAACAACAACTTTTGACCTGGCATTTTCCATCGTCATTTTTGCCAGTTTCACCAGTTTGGCAGGTATTCCGAAGTTTCTCAGAGCCAAATACAAGTTTCTGCGATCTTTACTGTCAAACGCTTGACGGAAATCTATGAACATAAAGTGAAGGTCCTGATTATATTCGTAGAACTTTTCTACAATTTGCCTCGCTACAAATATCTGGTCCATTGTTCCTTTTCCAGCTCTAAAGCTTGCCTGATAGTACCCGAGAACATCCTCAGCATAGATGCTGATCCGTCTCATCAATACCATGAAAAGAATCTTATAGGCGACTTCTAATAAGGTAATTCCTCTGTAGTTGGAGCATTCCAGTTTATCTCCTTTTTAAAAAATTGGGCAAATCAAACCGCTGCCCTAGTCATCTGGCATTGTTTCCTTTTCCCACACGAGGCAAATCAATTTGTGGAGTTCAATGGCTAATTTCGGACCTCCCTTCTTGATAAATTCATTGAAGATCCCATTTTCTCCAGCAGCTTTATTATTTTTTGTTCTGTGAATAATATCTTTGACTTCCTCCAAGGTTGGAACTTGCACCAGAGGATCAGGTCCATGAAACTGCACATTCTCTCTTATGATTTCATCGTCACGATCATCTTGGTTGAGGGTTTCATGAAAGTGCTCCGTCCATCTGGCAACAACTTCATTTTCATCACTTAATAAATCGCCTGTCTTACTTTTGCACACATTCAGCTTTGGTTTAAATTCAGCTCTGATTCGGTTAGCTTCTCTAAAAAACTTTCTACTTTCACTTTCAACTCTTTGCTCCTCCATCTCTTGTACCCGTTTCCTTTCAAGTTCCTTCTGCTTACTTCTACAAAGTTTTGTGGCTCGCATTCGTTGGATTCTATACTCTTCGCAATTTCTGCGAGTACCCGTTTGCAGCTTCCTCTGCCTGGCCTCATTCTTTACTTTTATGGCTCTTTCACACTGATTGTCAAACCACTCATTTCTTTCCCAATCCTTGGTTCCAATCTTTTCATTAGCAGCCTCCAATATTGCAGATTTTATTTTTTTCCATCTCATCTCCACACCATCATCATCCACCTTCAACTTCTCAATATTCCAGTGAGGTCTCCTAATGCGTTTCCCTTTCTGTGTACTTGTCACTCTGTGCCTCAGGACGCATCTAACCAGATAATGATCCCAATCACAATTGGGTCCTCTCATTGACCTGACGTCCGTTACATGAGAGGCATGTCTCGAATCAACCAGGATATGGTCAATCTGGTTTACGACATCATTTTCGCCAGGAGCCTTCCAAGTACCCTTATGAATATCTTTGTGTTGGAAGCAAGTGCTCATGACGCTCATTTGGTGGAGTTCCCTCAAATGATTTATCCAAATAAAGTTCTGCGTGTGATTTGCTTGTTCAATTATATGATTTCCTAAAAATGGATTCCCATGAAGAAAAAGTTGGAAATTTTTTTTTTTAGAATTTTTAAAGCCATTGCAATAGTTTCATTTTCTACGGAAATTTGTTAAAACATTATTCTTACTTCAAAATCTTTCGAGTTGTCGATTTTTAAATAATTCAGTCCTTCAAATCTCTAGATTTGATCGAGAGCTACGCCGAGGATGACTCGATGTAAGCTCCTCGCCAAGCCGATTGAAAAATTCTGTTCTGATTTAATTCTCCCATTATCATGACTTAATGCTGGTACTGAACCCCAATATTCACAAAGTACCTGTTGTACAGCGGAATTTTTACACCTGGATCTTCCAACCTACACGTATACATATGTATTGATTAATAGGTATAACGTACTGCACTCGATCTAGTTTGCACAATTTATTGTGGCCAACCAGAAGAAGGATATCGAAAATATTTTGAGGAATCTTTTCAGTAAAGAATCGGCCTCATTAACCTAACATTGTATAATTGATGAAATTCAAGTCCTACCTTCATATTGTTATACTCCCATATTATGTTGATTAACCTGGTACATAGAACAATATTGTTTACATTATGAAAAATATTTTTTCAGTTATATTTATGTAAAACACCTCCGGATTTAGATTAGTTAGATATACCACCAGGTTCGCTGCGATCGCGATTCGAATCCGGCCGGCTTCCATTGTGTATAAAACCACATAAAACCTGTTTCGACACATTACCTACCTATAATTTCTTTAGGTTATGCGCTGAGCAACGCTTACTGCGACAAAAAGTATGAACAATACCAAGTGTAGGTAGTACCAGTGGAATAGGTATGTAGAAAGAAGAAAGAAAATGGATCTCGATTTCAGATTAGCTCCACCACCTCAGAGGAAAGAAGATTTATCTGGGAAAATGGAAACTGGAGCTATGTAGTTTGTGATGAAACGGCAACAGAATCGGCGGCAGATTCTGAACAGAGGATGGTCATGGAAGAAGATGTAAAGGCAGACCTAATTTTAAGAAACTCAGCAGCTGCTGTTCGAATAATTGAAAATTGTAAAACATCTAATGAGATTTGGGGAAAACTGCATTGGACTTACAGCAAAGAAATTTCGGACTTACTCAAACATGAATTACAGAAGAAAAACTAGCGAATTTCAAAGGAAAATGTGAAATTAATTTACATACAATTAACTGAAAACTGATATTGATATTGTAGTAACAAGACGGGAAGCAAAAGAAAATAATTCCATCGAAATGATCTTACGCAAAAGCAACTAACATCAAAAGCCAAGAAGATGGAGATGAGTGCGGAGACGAAAATGCTACATTTCAAACCTGTATTATGAAAGAGATACACACTTCACAACTATCTACCAAGGTTAGTAGGTAATAAAATAACAATTTTCTTTAAAGAAAATGTAATACTCAATGAAATTTTTAAGACAAAGTCTGGGATCTAGACCTTTTTTAAGCACATTCATTTCATTTCAGCTAATAATAATAATGTTCAAGAAACAAAAATTGATAACATTCTCAATGAACGCAACAGCTTTACCATCCGAGATATACCCGGTAAAATAAAGAATATAATATTGAAATATTTTGGGAACTGAAGAAAGTGAGGCATGAAAAGTCCCATCCGACGGCATTTTACTTCTTTTGAAAACATCGAGATGTGTGCCAGATTCTGAAACAGGGGAACTGTGCTTCGGGGGAGTTGGGAAAACTGTCATTGAATGATCTATACCTATTCCAAGTCGCCAGAAGTTGGGATCCAGGAGGGTACAAGGGGACTTGAGGGAGTGTAGGAATTCAAGCCCTATACCTTCATGTTGTTTACTCCCATATGCTGATTAACCTGTCCAATTGACAACGTTGTTTACTTCATGGAAAATATATTTTCAGTTCTGTATGAAACCACATAGCTGTATTGCACACAATATAATTTCTACAAAATAAATCAGTATAAATTATTTTCTAATCAGTACCTCAGGAGCGTAATGTTGTGCAGCAGACGTCGAGAATATGGTGTGATCGTGATAGTGCAAAGGCGCTGGAAGGAACGTCCGTCGGGGATTGAAGGGTTTATACAGGCCTCGTAAAACAGGGGCTTTGAATATTTTATATCATGCTCGTTACATAGCGAGACTAGGTTAAATCGCTCCTTTGTGTTTAATCATCCTACAGAGAGAAGAAGCACAACGTAATTTCCGAGAATATCGCCTTGTCGAATTCAGGTAGCCTCGGGCGGGCTCTTTAAAACAGTAACTCTAAGTAGAATATCTAGATTAGTTGTTATTAATGAAGTCAAACATTAAATTCATTATCCACTTCTATTAAGTTTGTTGTTGACATGCAATGTATTATCACATGTTGTGGAATGTCCTGAAAAATAAATTCATTCGTTTCTGTGTACTCTCTTAAACTTGTCGTAAAACATTTTTATGCTTTACTAATTATTAATTATGAATAGTTATGTAAAGGAAAACTTATAGTTACACAGGGACAGTCAGTCAATTCTGTATCCAGTTATGCCAAAAAATGTGTTTTCAACGGTTAATAAAGTTAGAATGAGTGATCACAAAAATGTTAAGCTTTTCGTTCATAATAATTGTTGCTAAGCTCTTAAGTACAGAGGTGGGCTATACATAGAGCAAGATTCACTCAGCTGTTTTTTAATTAGGGGTTGATGGAATTTCAGCTTATTTTCAATAATGAACCTTTGTAATTGACCAAGAAAAAAAAAGTGAAACTCCCTCAAAATTTTTTGGTTGCGTACCAAAATACGTAGAATCCAAAAATCTAATAAAATACACTGCAAATTATTACAAGATACATATTATTTCTGCATTACATAGTCCTTATAAGTTGATCAATGGTCCATAATTAAAAACCAAGTATATTTATATTACATTATCTAAACTCGGTTCTTCTCGCCTCTCAAAATGGTTCACGCCTCTCGAAAGTGTTCACCCCAACACAGCTCCAGAACTTTACAATATGCCCTGGAACAAAACGATAACCCAAATTATATTCCCAACATGTTGATGGATTGCATAGACTGTATTTTGAATTTAAACAATGATTGTTTTTGCGCATAATTGCACATGTATTAGAGTTGATCGATTAGAGAATATATGAATATTCATATGGATATTGATTGAATATTCATATGAATATTCAGTATATTCATATGAATATTCAGTATATTCATATGAATATATGGAATGGTAACACTTGCAGATCTTTCCAACCCCGTTATGACTGAGTTTTACACTTTAGCTATGTAACTGGTTTCACCCCTAAAGACACATAAAATGTATCTTATCAAATGAAGTCAAAATTGTATATAAAACTGGGCTATAAGGGGATTGGGGAGATCTGCAACTGTTTCCATTCGATTCAGCGTGAAAAATACGTAGACACCTACTGACCCCAAACTTGTACTTTCATAGATGGTCATTTTTTCTAGAAAACCGTAGATTTCATCGAAAAAAAACAATGTTTTCCCTCGTTAAAACATAGTTTTCTACTCTAATTAGCAAAGTAAAAGTAAAATTGAATATACTGTTGGAAAGCTAAGGTTTTGGCGCAACTTTCAGGTTAACAGGCAAAAATTCATTTTACTCTGGGAATTTTACGCTCTTTCTAAAGGTGTAATTTGATTTGAATTTGCATGAAAATTGAGGGAGTTATCGCCGTCGTTTATAGGGCAGAATACTGGAAAACAGTTTTTAAAATTGGATAACTTGAAACCAAAGCATTTTTAAGAAAACCACTATGAAGAACTTTCAATAAAAAATTAGCTCTAGAATTGGGTCCTGGTCTATTACCGTCACCAAATGAAACTTTCTGTATATTGTACAGGGGAGTTCTATACTCACACCTCTGCAATCCGTTCGATGAAGGTTTATATAAGGTGTTAATCTAATGTGTTTGGCACTCATTTTAGTCGTAACGTTGATGAAAAACAAAACACCATGGAAATGGAGTACCATGGTCATATATAAGTTTAGAGGTTTGGATGACTATGTAGAGAAGTGGTTCCACCCACTGCAGAATCACCTTAACACCAACAAATAATTTGGATGTTTATTGGTAGGTAGGTTGAGTTGTTTGATAATGTTGAATTTAAGTACAGTGCAGAAATATCTAGCTGGTATCATGTATGTACGTACAACTCGAACATTTTCACATTTTTTTTCCATACTGACGTCATAGGGTGAATTTTCAGTCCATTTAGCTGTACCTACCTTAATTATCTCTCAAAACACCTTGATCGTACGTTTCGTGTTCCTGGGAGCTCGACGTCGATAACAGTGCAGGATACCGCACACAAGATCAGATTTTCGGTAGATGTGGTATCTGATTTTCTCGACCTAGTTTGAAAAATACCATCGATCCGATGGTGGAAGATGCCGCAAGACCTTTGCAAGATGCACGCGAGAAACCGCACTCCAGGTTTGTAGAGTTTAAACCCGGTAGGTAAAACCTCGCCTTCCTTTTACCACGTTGGAACTCAGTATGGAATCGCTTTGACACATTACGTCAGGTCGGGTTATAGGAAACTGATCTCTCTTGTGTACCTATCCCCTTTTCTAGCGTGCAGTCTTTTTCTGGAGAATATGTTTATCGAATTTTGCTAGGGGTGCGTTGTTTATGAGTCCAATGATTTCAGCTACAAACACCTCCACCATCACATTCTGAACTTTCCTACTTTCGGTTGTCCGAGTTATTGGTAGATTAGACATAATGAAATATCTACTTTTCCCATAGGTATTGTGCAAACAGTCTGATTCTTGATGTCGTTATTTGAAATAAGAAAATCGATCCCGAACTCATTCTCTTGTCGTAATAAATTTCTTCTTTACATTCTGTCTTGTCACATGTGTGTAAGACTTAACCACCCGTAATCAACCCGGTAACAACACGTAATCATCTGCTTCCTGGCAGATCATCCATGGTAGATCATCTACTTTTCCCATAGGTATTGTGCAAATAGTCAGATTCTTGAGGTCGTTATTTGAAATAAGAAAATCGATTCCAAACTCATTCTCTTGTCGTAACAAATATCTTCTTGTGTATTCTTCTTGTCTCGTTGCTTGTGTGTAAGACTTTTGGTCTCGTCTACGGTAGATAAATATTTCATAGTAGGTATACCAACTTAAACTTGATATCAGTGTCTCTTAATCGAAGCTATGATAGATCTTGAGGCTTGTAATTTTCAAGATTGGTAGTAACCAACATCGTGCTACTACATAATTCATTATTAATGTTATCATTAATCCATCAGATCTTTTTAAGATCTGAAAATATTCTCGAAGCAATATATTAGACTCAAGAGATAAAAGCATTTTCCCTACCGAGTTGTGTTCTTTCCGTTAAAGGATTTTTAATCCTATGAAAATGGAAAATTAATTTTAATTTGACCCCCGTTACCGGACGTAATCCTCTTATCCTGAGGTAACCCTCATTCTCATCTTTTACTCGGTGAGCCTCAGCTTTGTAATTTTAGTAAGTGAGTTCACCATGAGCCATGTCCGCCATGATGTTTGATAGGAATAGTCATATTTTTAATTACTTCTACTAAAAGCTAATTAATAAATAGCAGGTTTTCAAAGAGAGAATGGATAGAAGAAAAACCTCAAATGAGCAATGAAAATAAATTCAACATTCTTCGGACGTTTTGAGCGTAAATAACTATCATTCGGTAGGCAAATATAAAATACTTTATGAAATATTGATACGAAGATAAAGTAGAGTTTTTGTTAAATCCACCTCTAGTGTTCGTATTTAATTATTTAAGTAAGAAAGTCCCCAGGTTGGCTGAACGAAAGAGAGAAACAAAGAAATTTTATGAAGCCAGATTGGGGAGATGAGGGAGTCTATAGATATATGTTCTAGAAACATTCCCCATGAATTATATCGTGATTGGTGGAGTAGGTACTAACTGTAGCGCATACGTAAAATTAAAAATGATCGAAACAGACAAAACTCCGATACTAGTGGACCGATTTTTATGACATTTCCAAGGATTGTGCGGTTCAGCTTATAGACGTTCCCACTTTTATTGCCGTTGGAGTAATAGTAGTCTGTGCATGTTTTTCTCTAAAAATCAGTGTCCATCTGTCTATAAAAAAAATAGGTAGGTAAGCACCTAGCTAACATAGGTAAGTACAATTGGTTTATCATTTCCAATAATGCACCTTTGTAATCGACTAAGAAATGAAATTAAAGCTTGGCTCTCAATCCTCGGTACCACTACCTAAAGGGTTGATTTGAAGGGCTCAAACATTAAAAAATTAACATCTCGAAAAATTGTAGGTTTCGAACGTTTATCAGTTCGCTCTCGCTAAAGGCTAAGAAAAAAGAAATTCAATATGAGTGTGAATGAACCTCCCTTCCTCTACTCAGGCACATTCAACCACTAGTGGTCATGGGTGTCAAATGCAATAAAAAGTTTTTACAACTTGTAGTATATTGATAAACTCTTTAGCTTGTCGGAGGTAGTTTGCAGGTGATTTGAATCGTTTCCCTGCAGTTCTTTCAGATTTCTTGGAGTTTCAGGGTTCAGGTAGTTGAAGGATGGGCATTCCAGTAACAAATGGTGTACTGTGAGCTGGCATCCACAGGTTGCACAATTTTCGGGTGGAGGTCTTTCTTTCTTCATGAGATGGCCGTGAGTCAGTCTCTTGTGTGTCCTATCTGGAGACGAGTGAGAACTTTCTCTTTATGCGAGTATGCATTGGTGCCATCTGACAGTTTCTTCGTTCGGCAGGATGAGGGCCATGAGACAGCAGTTTTCTTTACTTCCCATAGTTTTTGATGTTGCATATATTGCCATTCTGTTTGCCATTTGTTCTATATTGTTCTTTTGATAGTTGTTAGATAGTCAGCGCAGATGTTAAGGTACGTTGATATAGGCTCCTCTGTTGCTATTCTTGCATGTGAATCAGCAATTTTATTTCCTGTGATACCTATGTGTCCAGGAACCCAGCAGATAATCTCTGAAACATTGATGCCCTCAAGTCTTTAGATACTAAATAGTATTTCTCTCACGAGTGGATGACCGTCTACACCTTTTTTGATTGTCAGAATTGCGCTGAGGGAATCTCAACAAACAACTACTTTTCCTTCATTGGACGATACCAGTGTAAGAGCCTTGTGTATGGCAAAGAGCTCAGTCATGAATATGGAGGTGAATGATGGCAGTGTGGACCGATAGACTACGTAGATTGCACAGCCAACCCTGTTTGATGTTCTTGAGCCATAACAGTAGTCACAAGGAGACAATTGGGCGATAATTTCATACAGTTTTGAAGTATATTCTTGGGGAAGAGCTAATTTTTTTGAAAAAGTTGTAAGTGATAGACAGAAACGGGGTGAAGGTAGAGTCCAAGGAGCAGTGCAGCATATGTACCTTCTAAATAAAAAAGTGGTAGAATCAATGAATTTGATAGAATGTCGTATCGAGTTATATCGAAGAAAGAACGAATGTACTGAGGTAAGCTGAAAGGAAGAGGGTCTTGAATAGTTTCCTGAAATGGATGGGCCACGTATACAATAATTGAGATTTAAATTGTTTGCTATAGCGTATTTAAATCCGTCCACCTACTTGGCGACATCAGTTTTTCCCAGCATGCTAGTGGTACCTCCCCCCCCCCCCCCCCCCCTCTCACTAATGCTTACACCAGTTCAGTACGAGTTAAGAGTTTCTCGCCATCTTTTCAACGGCGTGTGTAGCCCATTAAGTCAATTATTTTCTTATTGTTCTACATTCCATACATTTTCATATTATCTAGTCCGCTGTGACTGCAATAAAGTCTCTCTATCTCTCATAGTGTTCTTTCTCGTGTGAGTGTGTTTCCTGCTACCGTTCTTGAACATTATCTGTGCAGGAGCATAGCTGCAATCAAAACAGTCTGCCCTGAGCACAAAAAATTTTGGTCCTTCGAGCCAAACTAATTGACAGTGTGCGTATCACCGCCCAATGAGATAAAAGGGATTGGTTAGCGCATACATTGCTGCCAAATTCTCTTCAACCACCATGATGTTTTGGGATTAGGTAATGCCTTTTTCTCACTAGTGATTAGCGGGGTACTTAACAATATTCTCTTCACCAGTGCGCCCCCCTAATGGTCATTAGTTTGGGATGCCCATACCCGCCTCTCTCAATGATCCTGAGAACTTGTACATCAACCTTCTAGCTTGGGATGCTTATGCTGGGAAGCTTTACAACCTCCTCTGGCTTATTTATCAAGAACGTAGTAATTTATTTTTCTTTTATTACCTCGTCCTAATTTTCAGACCAATTTGGTCTCCCATATCAAGACCCCTCTTTATAGTACAATTTCCTATCATACCTAGTATGTGTGGCTTATGTTTTGCCCAACCACTTGGATGCGGCTTGCTGGGCTAATTTGCGTTTTTGCATGATTGTCATGTCATGCGTTGTATCCGCGTACATGGTTAGCCATTGAGAATCCTATAGCTGTGATTGCTCCGCATCATGAGGATGTAGTTATCCCACATATTCCAATAGGCTCAAAGCCAGGAAAATTTTCGAGTTCCTCATCCGCTCTCGTAGTGTGTTCTTGCACGCCCCTGTTGGCCATACAGCTAAGAAATATTATTTAGCATGCATCTAATTGATCATTAATTTATTTGTATTTCAAGATTACTAGTGAAATTATTCCTAAGATCCCGAAATCCGATCATCTTTCTTGAACTGAGGTTATGCGGTGAGTTATCTCATTCTATATTGATTTGGTACAAAAGGATTTATATATTCTAACTACTTACATACAGTAACGGGGTTTGGAAGTCATCGCTCTTTGGAGATTCACTGTTGCATTGATGCTAATAACTCAACATTAGAAAATACGAAAACCAGAATAACTGTTGTTTTGATTTCACTCTTATCACGGACTGATTATAAGGTCGACCCGTGTGTTGATAAATCGCACTCTGCGTTTAATTTAGTTAGAGACACCCACGCTTTCTGCCGGAAATATCGTTATCTACCGAACGTAATTGTCAAGCACGCTAATCAGCTCGGTTTTGCGGGTTTGCCTGTTTCCTTCTGTTAACACCTTTCTAACAATATTCTTGTGTGGCACATACAATGGAATGCAGGAAATGCTCCGAACTGCTCATTGCAGCGGATGCTATCGATTGCAATGCTTGTCGATTTTCTTTCCACTTCGGATGTATTCCTATGTTGGAAGCAAATTTTCGCAAAATGAGCCAAGCTACTAGAGGTGCCTGGAGGTGTTCTTTCTGTAAGCCAGGCAGGCCTCAAACTGTTAAGCTCGATGATCCACCCTCGGTTGATTCTGTAACTGTAGCAAAAACTTTACCGATTGATCCTAACGCTGATATCAAGGTACTCATTGGTCAGTTAACTCTACAGATGAAATCTGATAATGCTGCTCACGCTAAGACTCAATCGGAAATGAAAAGCATGATTTCCGGATTGGAAGCCAAGACAGATTCTTGTATTGCCAACTATGAGGCATTTTCCGAGAGAGTCGATCAATTACAGGCAGATGTTGGGTCGCTGCTGGCGGCAAACCTTGTGGATCGAGTAGACGCTGGAGTCGAGGAATGTGCAGTACTGCGTGAACATATTGTGGCCTTATCCGAAGATGTCAATAAGTTGAAGGGAGATAAACTCGGAGAGCGCTTGGCGAAATTGGAGCGAGGAGCCAAATCGATTGGAAGCAGTGCCAAGAATGGCCTTACTTTCGAGGAAGCTATGGCAAAAATTGAAGACCGGCAAAGAAGATCGCATAATATAATTCTTTACAAGATTCCAGAATCAGAGGCTGTAGTCCCTCAAGACCGTATAAATGATGATATTCGCGTAATAAAAGATATTTTAAATAAATTTTCAGTGGATTTTGAGGCTAATGTTTCTAAATTCAATCGCATTGGTAAACGGGTAGCCGGGCAAATCTCCCCACTCATAATCACGATAAAATCCCCCTCAATTGTCTCCAAGATTTTAATGGATAATAGATCAGACAATGCTTCATCTATCTCCATGTCGCAGGACAGATCTCCTTTAGAACGTCAATTCCTGGAAAATTTGAGAGAGGAATTAAGTGATAGAACTGAGAGAGGTGAACGAGATTTGACGATAAAATATTTAAAAGGTGTTCCTACAATAGTGACAAAAAATGTCAAATTACCGATGAATAAGCCTAGATCCCCCCCCCCCCATCCAAGAAACGGCGGATCATGACGGCATACTATCAGAATGTCCGTGGTCTAAATACCAAGCTTTCTGGTCTACGACAAATGGCTCCCACACTGGATTTTGATTTTATATTCCTTTCCGAAACATGGCTACGTGGAGATGTTAATTCTTGCGAGCTCGGCCTGGCTAATTATAACATATATAGAAATGACAGAAGTGCTTCTAATTCATCCAAGTTGATAGGTGGAGGCGTTCTCATCGGTGTGTCCTCTGAACTCAGGTCTTCTTTGTGGCACTGTACAACTGACAGCGTTGAGCAGGTTTTCGTCGTGATTCCAGACTACAGATTGGTATTAGGTTGTGTTTACTTGCCAGAATATTGTTCACCGATCTTCTTCGAGAATCATTTGGATGAACTGGACAAAATTACCGATTGTTTCCCCGACTACTCATTTCTTATAGCTGGTGATTACAACTTACATGGTGTGCATTGGGAGGCATCAGATGGCGGGTAGTCATCCCTTCTAATAGGGCCTCCTAAGCGGGTTTTCCTGTGTGAAATGATGAGTTTATTCAATCTCTTCCAGCATAACCTATTAAGAAATCCTTCAAATAATACTCTACATTTGTGCTTGTCAAGCTTGCCTGACCTCTCCCTTCCATCATCTGAACCTTTAGTACCCTTGGATATCCATCACCCTTCTTTTGAATGTAAGTTCTCAGTTGAGCACGCGGAATCAAGAATTTATGCAACATGTGCATTCGATTATGATTTTAAGCACTCAAATTTTGCTGGAATGAACGAATTTTTCAATACCTATGACTGGAGTTTTTGTGAGTCTCTACCACTTGAGGAAGCTGTCCTCAAGCTATATGAGATTTTTTATGCTTCGTTCGAGATTTTTGTTCCTCGCATAGTTAAAAGAGACCTCAATTTTCCCAAATGGTTCACACCAGCACTGAAGGTATTGATTAAAAAAATAACATGCTGCATGCCCGTTACAAAAATACTGGTTATGATAGCGATTATTCTACTTACTCTCTCATTCGTGCCGAATGTAAGATTCTTTCTCGTTCTGCATATTCTGAATACATCAGGGAGGTACAGAACTCGGCAAAGAATGACTTGATGAACTTTTGGAATTATATAAACTATACTAGAGGCTCTTCAGCTGTTCCATCTATAATGCACTTTGGGTCTGAGTCGGCTGAATTGGATGTTGAAATAGCGAACCTGTTTAGCGGATACTTCTCTTCCGTGTACCGGCCTAAGAAACCGAATGATCCTTCTATTTCTAGTTGCTCCCTGGTATCATTTTCGACAAGCTCAGTGTTTGTGTCTAAGGAGCTAGTGGCGGCCGAATTGAGATCGCTGGACGTCTCGAAGGGAATGGGTCCGGACGGAATGCCTCCTCTGGTTCCACGAAGTTATATGGACGCAGTCTCTGGTCCATTTGCAGTACTTTTTACTCGTTCGTTGGAGTTGGGTTTGGTTCCACCTTACTGGAAGAGTGCTTATATTACGCCAATCCCGAAGTCTGCATCCAAGTCGCAGGTTAACGAATACCGACCTATTTGCTCATTGAGCACAATACCTAAGACGTTGGAAAAGATCATAGTGTCGCAGATTGGAAGTTCTGTTCGACCTCACCTTTCTGCAAATCAACACGGCTTCGTATCTGGGAGGTCATGTTCAACAAATCTACTGGTGATGCAGCACGCAATTTTGTCGGCCTTCGTGGATGAGGAACAGGTCGATTGTGTCTATAAAGACTTTGCTAAGGCGTTTGACCAGGTGTCTCACAGTATTTTGCTCGAGAAACTCCAGAGGTTTGGTTTTCATGGTTCACTGTTGCGCTGGTTTTCAAGCTACCTCACTGATCGTAGGTTGTCGGTCCGAGTGCGTAACACTTGTCTAAGTCGTTTTCTTGCATCTTCTGGCGTTCCACAGGGATCACATTTGGGACCATGGATGTTCTTAATATTCATGAATTATGTGGAATCGGCTATTGGGGACGGTGTGCAGCACCTGTTGTATGCAGACGATCTCAAGATCTTCGCAGTTGTGAAATCGGGAGAGGACTGTGAGAGGATTCAATTGTCTACGAGTGCTCTCGATGGATGGTGTAAAAAGAACGAACTGACTCTTAATATTAATAAATGTTCAGTGATTTCGTTCTCTCGTTCATCCTCGCCGATTGTGATGGTTTATTCGATTGCGGGACAGATCTTGCATAGAAAAACGGAAGTCATGGATCTGGGAGTCCTTTTTGATAAACATCTCAGTTTTTCTGGCCATATTGAGAACATATGTTAGCGAGCCATGAAAGTGCTCGGTTTTATAAAAAGAAGTACCAGGGATTTCTCAGATCCTGCTGCCTTATCAATGCTGTATACTTCGTTGGTCCGCCCATTACTTGAAAATGCATCTGTAGTATGGTCTCCATACTACCTAAATTCAATGGAGATGATCGAACGAGTACAACGCCGGTTCCTAAGATATCTTTCTTTCAAAATGGGCAATAAATGGGAATAGTTTGATCCCTTGGAAATACTGAGAGTAACGGGCCTCGAGGCCCCTGATTAGATGCCAGAGGGAGTTCAACCGATTGGTGGGTTTGTCGTCGGATATTGTTTAAGTGAGCTGGCGTTTAAGAGACATTGTAAATTATTGCTATAGTCAAAAATTTCTTAAATTTTATTTATGTTACCCCATTCTTATAATTGTTTTGTTGTGCTATTTATTATTGTTGAGAATTTGTGATGTATATTTTTTTGCCATATAAAGCTTGTTTTGTTTGTTGTGAGATTAATGTTGAACGTAGCATTGTTAGTAAAATGTAGATAAAAATTAATATTATTACCATAAACTGTAAATTGGGCAATTTTGCCCGTAAATAAAATTAAATAAATAAATAAAATAAATCTAGATTAATTCATATTCGAAACATAATGCTTGCTACTCCACACCTAAATCATCAACTGGCATATGTGCATTTCTAGTTTATGACCTAAAATGTCCAGCCACATTGTTTGGCACATTGTAATTTTGGTATAACATTGAATGATGTGTTCGCGCAGCAGTAATTTGATTGATGTATAATGGGATATTTATTTGACTTGCCACGACAAGCCAGCTGGGGAGTATGTTTGCAATTGCTATTAAATCGGCCCACCTACTTGATGACATCTGTTTCTTCCCGCACGCTGGTGGTAACCGTGCCCCCCCCCCCCCCCTCCCTACCTTTTGCTGACACTGCGCGTTGCCCCACCAGTTCAGTACGAGCCAAGAGTTGTTCGCCATCTTTTCAACTGTGTGTAGCTCATTAAGTCAATTGTTTTCTCATTGTTCTACAATCCTTACGTTTTCATGTTATCTAGTCCGCTTTGTCCGCAATAAAGTCTCTCTATCATGCATACAGTGTTCTTTTCCCGTGTGTGTGTGTTTTCAGCTACCGTTCTGTGCAGGAGCATAGCTGCAATCAAAACAGTTGGATGAAGCTATGGGCAAGTTGCTCATATTTGTTACGAGAATATGGGCAGCGAAAAAAAGGGGGATTTTCGCTGTGGGGGGATGAAAAAATGTACTCCAAAATCTACATTTCCACTCGCGATTACGTCCATGTGCCACTCGCTCGTGTATCTGTCCGTGTGTACCCAAATCCTCACAACACGCATAACTTCTAGAAACCGTTCGATTCCAATGAAATTTCCTTGGAACGTGCGAGTTGAGAAAAGGATAGTCCCCAATCAATATCATACCTCAAAAATTGAAAGTTTTCTCGGTGCCTCCGTATACGTAAAATCCATCAAGGATTGTTTTCCCATTGTTTGTCCGATCTCGCTAAAATTTGAAGATTGAAGGGAAGTTGAAAAATGATGATCAAACTCCCCGTATGCGTTTCTTCATGATCTAATCATTATTAGCTGCATTGAATGCGCGAGCTAAAAACCTTGTAACAAGCTTGACTACAGTTTTCTTCTGATTTCGATTAATTTCTGGGGATTAAGTAAGTGATTAGTCTTTGAACTGAGTTTATAATCATTTCAATGACCTGTAATTCATTCATGCCCTACCATCAATCCATCGGCAATACCATATATGTTAGCTACATCTAGGCGAAGAGCTTCAAATTTTATAGGTACGATCCCTGACTATTTCATCGAAATCGGTCTCTTAGTTTTGAAGTTTCATCTGTCACAACCAATTTCAGGTTTGCACATCAAATGGTTGCTACTACCTATTGTAACGACATTGATGCGATGCCATCTGCAGACTTGTACCAAATCCCCGACCCCGAGTTTGGAAGGAATCAGACGACAGAACATGAGAAATCGACGTTATGGGAAATACACGTTTGGGCATGCGCAAACACTACTACTGATCCGACGACAATGAGATTTACAGGAAACCATCTAGAAGCTAACCCACGCAATTTATAAAATCTATCCGTTAGTCACCGAGTTTCCGTTTTTCAGTTTTGGGCATCTGCGCATGGGCAATACTTATTACCCCACCAACCACGATAAAAATCGTAGGACACTCTCCTGAAACGTACTCGTATGTACCCAACTAATTCTTGGGTTTGAACGAAATCAATGTTATAGATAATGAAAAATTGACGTCGAAAAAACTTTTTCGACTCTTTGAACTCCCTAACTTTGGAGAGAGCAAAATTGGTGGCAAAGGGAGTCCTTGGTAGACGTGACGCATGAGACTCAAAGTCCGCGCGACTCCAGTTCCAAGCGCCATCCTATTCTCGCTCCTTCACCTCCCGCTCCATTATTACGGATTATTATAAGGAATTTTTATTATTATGAATCCCGATTTCTCGAGAAATCAGCAACACGAAAATATTCCCCCAATAGTAGGTACCTATTAAATTCATAAGTGAGAGCTGAACGCATTGAAAGAAACTGAAAATAAATAAAATAACAAATAAACGAATAAACATATTTAAAAAAGTAATTTTTAATCCGATAAAATTTTGAATTTCGTTTCCTCTAATAATTAAGAAATAAATTATGTTCCATAATTTATACATTGCCAAACTTAGGTACTATTTCCGATAAACTGAACAAAAACTCAAAATTCACTGAAAATAAACAACTTAGCATCTCTCATCACGGAATCTCACTAGAAGCCTGTCAGCGATCGGTAGTACGTATATATATGTACATACTAGGTAATATAATACCTACTAAATCTTCTTGATAGGTACTAAAAAATCGAGTACACTGTAATATTTTATAAAAATAATTATTTTATTGATTTATCGTGAAATTTAGAATTATGAATCAATTCAGGATCCTTGTAGGCAAGTAATGACAACTTCAATTAATTATTCTTTTAATTGTTGTTTTCATGAATTTTAGGGTTATGATGACCGGTGTTTATCATACTTATAGAGAGGGAACATGGGCAAGTAAGGCAAAGTAAGATGTCAAGTGGTTTTTTCCTCCAAAATAAAATTTCCTCTTGAAGTTCGCATGGTAAGGCAAGGAGCAAGACCAGCCCTGATCTCGAGCTCGTGGTGCCAGTAGCAAATTGTGCGAATCTAGAAGGGGTGAGCCGCGTCGCTGGCCTGGCGGGTGTTTTCCGTTACCCTCTCAATTCATAGGATGCCTCTCTTCTAGGATCACGGTCCATTTGATTTTTCGCTTTCGTTCACTAATTATCACGACTCATTTTTCCTGATTGTTGCTAATTGTTCTTGATTATTTTCCAAACGCGCGTTGTACTCAATTTTTCCAAATTGCAAATAAAATCAATTTATAATATATGTTGGAATAAAAAAAATGAATTTCTGAAATTTTTTTCAAAATGTTTAATGATGGATACAATTCTTAGTTGGCCCTGAAGAACATTTCTATGATTAGATTTGCAATTTTTTAAATAATATTTATAGGAAAATGGAGAAACTTTTGGCGCGACCCCAGCGCCATCTCTCTTATCTGAGAGACACTAGTCTCCCGTCCACATTGGCCTATAAATACCGACAGACTACTGAAGCGTTGCGTCAAGACTATAGCCCGGTGGTCTCCGCAGAAGGGGTATTCAATATAAAAATGATAAATTTGATTTTTCATTTAATGTAGAGAACTGAAAATTAATGCTTTTAATTAACTAAGATAAATGTTATTTGTAACCCTTCCCTACGACCACCAATTAAATCAGACCACATAATAATGAAGAAAGAGCGCATGCATTATCAGTCCTTACTGACTATGAAAATGTATTTTGCAACCCCTTGGAGCACGATGAATCATTAACTTCATAAAACAAGTTTTCGTATTTCTCTTACAGGAATCGGAAATTGAGGCTCAACTGGTCGACTTCGTGCCTTACAACCGCGAGAAAGAACTCATCAAGAGGGAAATGGAAACAAAAGAAAACGAGTGGGAACAAGAACTCATAGAAGCCATGAACGCTTCAACCAACTCGTAAGTATCTTAATGTTTTTCCTAAACATGAAATGACACTGTAAACTTAATTTGGTTGTACTTTCAATAATTTTAATTTTATCTTTTGAGTTTTTCACTTTAACCGCTCATCTTCATCGTCTTCCGTTTCTTTCCGTTGAGTCATTATTTTCTTCATTTCGAACTTTGCGTTATTTGCTTTCCCTTCAGTGGAAGAGCTCTCACGCGTGATTCAACAACAAACAATTTCTGCTAAAATGAAGAAATGAAACTTGAATTATTTCTGTCTGGAGATAGAAAGTCGACAAACAATTAAAGCGAATATTGCTTTGCCATTTTGAGTTGAGACTTATTGAACTTTTGCCTTGAGTGGCCCTCTTTGCTTTGGTGAAGCTTCATCTCAAGATGTCACAGTAATCAGAATGGTTTACTTTAGTATTATTTCATATGAGGTTTTGATAGTTATAAGGTTTTAGCGAATTTTCGTAGAAAATTAAGCTATTGCTCTCGCCTCAAAATTTGTAGAATGTGAATTTTTGAACAAATTTTATGCAGAAATCCGTTTCAGGCTATTCTGAATCATATCCTGAAGTTTAACGCATTTTTTATGTATGTATGTATGTATGTATATATGTATGTATGTATGTGTCATTCCAGACGATAACTGCCCGTAGAATTGTGCTAGAAACTTCAAAAAAATTTTAAAATGTTAAGGACACAAAACGAAAGTTTAAGTTCGTTGGCTAGCATGATCGGAGAACATCTTCGGGTTGAAATTTTCAAAAATGTAGTCAACATTTTCAAAATAGCCTGTTTTTTGCGATTTGTTGTGCGAAATAATTTTTTCAGCATACTAACATGTGGTATATTCGGAATCAACGTAAAATTTCCTATGAGAATATGTATCAAGTTTTCAAAAATTTCAAAGTTGAAAAATCAGTCAAAAATCGAAATAATGCCGTTCGCTAGTTGTAAAAATCGGTAATATTTGCATGAAACATTGTCCAAATTCAGATAATAATAATAAATAATAATAATAATAAAGTATGAGTACCTCCTAATTATTTTTAATAATTGATTCCATGTTTGTCTATCAAAATCATAAACTAAAATTTCTCTACACGATCAATAGCGACTGAAATGTCGAAGATTTCTTCAAAAATTCGCTCATGGGGTCATGCTGCATTACTGGACTTTTTTGAAATCCGACTGCTCTAGGTAATCAATGCTCATGAACTACAACAACCTTTTCAACTGGGTGCCTTGCATTTGCGTGACCACAAAATGTGAAGCTTTATTCATATTTTTAACGCATTATGTGAAATTGAAAATGGTATGTTTGAAGTATTACTCGAAAATAATGACTGCGTGATACCACGGCCAGACATATACTGTGTATTTTCTCACTGAATAGGTTGGTATAATGTAACTGTTGAACCAGGTGTCATTAGGATAGAGTTACAGGTAGTTGTATAAGTTTCTAAGCAAAATAAAATTGATCTTGACCCAAATCGTTTTACAAGTGATGGCCTGGTCTCGTTAGAAAAGGCAAGCGCTCCTTACGATCGATGTCGTGTTCAGATTTGCAAAAACGAGCGACTCGGTAATAACTTGAGTTGACAAAATAAGAACTGGTCGCCCGAGAAGGCGAGTGGGTGGTAATTTATTCAGAAGACGCGAAATGGCTCGACCTCTGTTTGGGAGGGAACCAGTCCTCGTAAAGTAGATACGCGTGGACGGGACTTATTCTGAAAATATCGTTCTTGTGGAAGTTTGACGAAGACCATTTTCGTCCTGATAATGACTGTTTAGTTATTCAACCGATCAACCATCATTAACTAATACAAAAATAGATTCTAGACGACGGCATTCGTAGTACATTTACGAACCACACACACCACCATCTCTCATGATGTAGTACTTCCTTGATTTTTATGCTAGCCGGTTGGCACTGGCAAACAGATAGTGTGATTTAAAAAAAGGGGAGGGGGGAAGGCTTTTTATTTAGAATAATTAGATAATCACTCACAACAAAAGCGAGAAGATAGGCAAGGAAGTTTTGAGGAGTCCATTTTGGATTAAAGTGGTAAGAGATCACCATTGTTATTAGATCTAAAAGGTTATTTCCGCTAGTAGTAATAGTAAAATTATCATTTACTTTTCGGAGGAGTCCATTGTCACAAGCAAAACGAGCACCGAGGGTGAGCGCTTTCGATGTTAAGACATCATCATCAGGATGCTCATGATGATGATGCCTGTACATCGAAAGCGCTCGCCTCTGGTACTCGACTTGCTAGTGATGACTGACTCCTCCGAAAGCTACGTAAATGATAATTTCACCATTGTTGTTTATTATTTTCATTAACCGACGAACGTTTGTAATTTACTAAGAACAATCTATACCCCACCTTGACATTCGTTGGTTATCGGATTGTGAAAAATACTTCTACTATTTATATCACAAACCTTGATGTTACTCGTGCTGGAGAAATTCTGTCTTCTATATATGTAGGTAAATTAATTATTTGAGGTGGGCTTTACACACTGTTTAAGCAGGAAGGTTTCAATAAGAAACCTAAACAATTCAATCTCTTTCCCCATAAAATTAGTTGATTTGAGATTCCAGATAGATAGATTCCAAAAATCAAATAAAATGCTATAAAGTATTAAATGATTTTTATTATTTCAGTGGGTATTGGATAACCCCCTTATGCAGGAATCTTTCGGCCTTTCGTTGAGGGTTACTTATTGGTAGGCAAAACATTGCGTTAACTATTTTTAATGAAAGTAAAGTTCATCCTAGGAATTTTTACACCATCCGCACTTTCCTAAGACGAGTGGGGAAGTGATAAGGCGGGAAGGGTGCAAGGACGTAGCTTATTACTAAAACTTTCAAGATTCATTTAAAAAAAAAATTTTTTTTTTCCTAACGTAGATTAGTGCGTTAGGTGTCTGTATATTTATAATTTTGTATATTGTCTTAAAAATATAAAACAAACTCGCTGGTACCCCTCATACCACCCACTCTCTGAATGTAATGAGGAACTTGCGTCCATCTGAAATTCGGCCTAAAACTTTTTTGCTATACTCTAGACCACCTCTGATGCACAAATATATAGATATGATGAAATATGTCAACAAAATTCATTTTCATAATTAAAATCGAATTTTAAAATCAAGAGAAAGGGAAGGCGCTGAGAATGCTACGTAATTGGCTAGCTAATGTGTGACGTCTCCATTTCGTGAGCTGTATGGAGCATGGCCATTTCCACTCTGGTATCAACTACAATAATAGATACATATAGTATAAAGTAAACATGTTTTCCTAGTTGCTTTCTGTGGTGTTTCAACATCTACTCACTCACAAGACGTTTCTACATCGGATCACCAAACAGTACCTATACCTATCAATAATTGTTTGGGTAAAAGAAGAATGAAGAAACAATGCGTCTGGAGGAGACCATTGGGAGAACCATTAATATTGAGCTGTTTTCTGAAGAATCCGCTACTAGCTCTGGCATATCCGTTCTATTTGTAGAACAACTTGAGTCAGTACTTGTCACCGTTTGGTGTATATGAGGATGAATAACAGTAGATTCACCTAGAACCTACTGTTCCTCATCCTAAATATAGACCGAACGGTGACAAGTAACTGTCACCCACTCGTACCCATCTGAAATTCGGCCTGAAACTTTTTTTTTCTATACTCTAGACCACCTCTGATTCACAAATATATTATGAAATATGTCAAGAAAATTTATTTTCATAATTAAAATCGAATTTTAAAATCAAGAGAAGGGGAAGGCGCTGAGAATGCCATGCAATTGGCTAGCTAATGTGTGACGTCACCATTTCGTGAGCTGTTTGAAGCATGGCCATTTCCACTCTGGTATCAACTACAATAATAGATACATATAGTATAAAGTAAACATGTTTTCCTAGTTGCTTTCTGTGGTGTTTCAACATCTACTCACTCACAAGAAGTTTCTACATCGGATCACCAAACAGTACCTATACCTATCAAAAATTGTTTGGGTAAAAGAAGAATGAAGAAACAATGCGTCTGGAGGAGACCATTGGGAGAACCATTAATATTGAGCTGTTTTCTGAAGAATCCGCTACTAGCTCTGGCATATCCGTTCTATTTGTAGAACAACTTGAGTCAATACTTGTCACCGTTTGGTGTATATGAGGATGAATAACAGTAGATTCACCTAGAACCTACTGTTCCTCATCCTAAATATAGACCGAACGGTGACAAGTAACTGTCACCCACTTGTACCCATCTGAAATTCGGCCTGAAACTTTTTTTTCTATACTCTAGACCACCTCTGATTCACAAATATATTATGAAATATGTCAAGAAAATTTATTTTCATAATTAAAATCGAATTTTAAAATCAAGAGAAGGGGAAGGCGCTGAGAATGCCATGCAATTGGCTAGCTAATGTGTGACGTCACCATTTCGTGAGCTGTTTGAAGCATGGCCATTTCCATTCTGGTATCAACTACAATAATACATAGTATAAAGTATAACGTTTTTCTCTTTGCTTACTGTGATGTTTCAACATCTACTCGCTCACAAGAAGTTTCTACATCGGATCACAAACAGTATACCTATCAAAAATTGTTTGGTTAAAAGAAGAATGAAGAAACAATGCATCTGGAGGAGACCATTGGAAGAACCATTAATCTTGAGCTGTTTTCAGAAGAATCCGTCACAACCGCTGGCATATCCGTTCTATTTTTAGAACAACTTGAGTCAATTCTTGTCGCTTTTCGGTGTATATGAGGATGAAGAACAGTTGATTCACCTAGAACCTACTGTTCCTCATCCTAAATATTCACCAAACGATGAGAAATAACTTTCTCAATTCGTTATACAATAATAACTGATATGCCAGCACTACTAGCGGATTCTCCAGAAAATAGCTTAAGATCAGTGGACTAGACACTAGGTGCACAACATGTCCCACTGTGCGCGCCTATGTTCGTACTAGCGTCAACTGGGTAGCTAAGTTCTGTAATTATTCTAAGGTTGCTTAACTCCTCCGTGGTGTAGTGGAGAGCGTAG
Organism: Adelphocoris suturalis; assembly: GCA_030762985.1. Taxonomy (NCBI): domain Eukaryota; kingdom Metazoa; phylum Arthropoda; class Insecta; order Hemiptera; family Miridae; genus Adelphocoris; species Adelphocoris suturalis. The sequence continues at coordinate 43,474,113 of CM061040.1, read as the reverse complement.
CTGACTCCTAAGTTTAGGGACCAGACCTCGATTCCAAGCTCACGACAATATTTTGTATTCGAATTCAACCTCCGAAACATATTTTTAAACGTCATTATTATAAATGTTTCAAATCTTACTTTAAAACGACATTTTGATCTATTCGTCTAACTAATCTGTATTTTACTAAAGGATTGACAAATTGATGTTATGTATTTTTGAGATGCGTGCATCCGTTTGTCCAATTAATCTGAATTTTTACTAAGGGATTGACCACTTGATGTTACTTATTTTTGAGATGCGAGTTTGCGAGCATCCAGGCCACCGAACTACATAAATCATTCTGACCTATTTGTCCAACTAATCTACATTTTAGCAGCGGACATAGATTTATAAAAAGTGAGGCGCCAATTCATTCAGTGGAACTTATTCGTGCAAAATGAGTAAGGGGTTCGTAGTTACAATTCAGCTCGGTATGGTGATTTGAAGTTTTAATTAACGGCTTGGTTACGCGTAAATTATATACTGCTAAAACCGCTGTAATTTATTATGGACGAAGCTGTGATATACCCCTGATTTAAAAGAACTGTAAACAACATTCGCGGTAAAAACCAACATCGATTTTTTTCTTTTGATTTTCACGTACAACCAAGCCGTTGCTGGGGAAATGAAACTTTATTTTTCACCGGACCAAAATCGTTCTCAACTCGTTGGAAAGCTCTCGATTCATCACGCATTTCTTTCGTAGGTACTTTCATGTTCTTCGATTCATGTCGCAGTTTTATATTTATTTATGTTATAGATGGATATCTATAGTAAACAATGCCGCTTGTTTTGTTGTCACTTGGTTGAGAAGTTAATCTTAGTTATAGTAATTGTAGACGCGCACCGTAACAGAAAATTACCTACTTAGGTACACTGTTCTAGATTTGATTAGTAAACTATTTATGAAGAAAGCATGTTCCATGTTTTAGCATTTTAGCCGAAGGCTCAAGGCGGAAAGTTACCGGGGGTCAATATATGTTTTTATATTTGGACGTTATACATTTATTTTACGGTTATTCAATTAGGTGAACTGGTTAATTGAGAGGGAATTAATCTCTGTTCCACGATAATTTTCATGAAATGCCTCGGAATGAAGTAGTTTGAAGTTCTCTTGATGGAGATATTTCTTCTAGTTTATATTCAACATTGGAAGGGTTAAAACCAAGCGAAAGACACGGCACGGCATTGGCAGCTTAAAACACACCTCACGATTGAAGTCCGGTTGTTTTTGACATTTTTCGAAAATAATGTTCTTTTCCGAGAGATTTGGGTATCTTTTGTGGATCAAAATATTTCCCTCTCGTGACAACCAAAGTGATTTATTCATGGTGCCATAAATTTTCAATTGAATTCCATCGTAGAATGCTCAGTTCCAGTGATTTGTCGAGGAAAAACCTCCTAAGATGATAATGTCTTTATCATTCATTGCTGGTGTCACGAACTGAGGGCATTGATTCATTAGCGTGCCAAGAGTATCAAAATCAGTGGTACTTCTCATTTTCAACAGTTCGTTCAGTGCTCGATCGTAGATCCATGAATCCATCGGTATATTCTCTTCTATTTCTCTTAGTACCTAAATCTCTTCTTGCTGCTCGGCGCCTCTCTTTTTCATCTTCAATATAAGTGAGTCGTAAATCAAAATCGGCTTAGACGGTTTTCCATCCGCTTCTATGCTCTTATTCAATGAAATTATATTTTCAGTGAAACAATATATTTTCAAATGAACCTTTTTAGTTGGGGCACTGTTTTTATCATCTTCCTCGCTTATCGCTTGCTGTTGTCTGTTCATAGTTGATTGGTTTCCTTTTTCAGCTGCTTCGTCTTGCTGCTTTTAGTTTTTACTTTACAGCTTACCATAGGTTGGCTATTGTTCTTTTCTAATCCTTCAACGTATAATCAGGCACGTAGCCAGAGGGGGGGTCCATGGGGTCCGGACCCCCCCCCCCCCCCCCCCCGAAATTTTTTTATGAATTAAAAAATTATTCATCGTTAGGGTAGTATCTATTATTTCACTAGCACGAACTACCAACAGAGAATATTCGTCTGATGTGAAATTCTTCATAAATTATTTTTATAATGCTCATAGGTTCTGCTAATAGCTCCAATACGTAGAGGTAAGATTCCTGAGATAAGAAGTTTGATATTTCGGTACACGGACATGGGTCATGTATACGACCTTAAAGACAGATCAACGCCTCTAGCACTATACCTGAAAGACCTGTGTAAGCCTTGCCGCTTAGCAACTCTTCATACCTTTCAGCACTCCACATTATTATTATGGTGTTCAGAAGCCTTCTGACATCTTCCCCTGAAGAGATTCCTTTCTCTCTCTGGAGGACAGTACTACAGAGGAAGAAAATTCTCTCCGAATCTCGTATTTCCTCGGCTAGCCCTTTCACTTCATCAGCAAGGAGTGACACGCCGACCGCTCCCTGAGGTAACTCGTAGGTACTGCTTTCCTTGCAGACGCATGGCTCTCTGCTACAGCATGTCCCATCTTAATGTGGTCCAGCCTCCTGGAGAATTTAACATCCCGTCTCCGAAGCCTCTTATGAAATAGTTCTGAATAGGATCAGCATTTGGTATTGATATTATGCTTTGAGTACCACGGTTGGTATTCAGGTTCGCAATATTTGGATGTCTGGAGCGTATATGTAGAGTGAGTTCTCTTCTTGTAAAGCCTCTAGAACAATGGGGACATTGGGTTGCATTGTCTCTTTGACTATTCACCAAGGTATCTATCACAACAATAACAATAATTAAGTTAACATTTTTGGAATGAGTGAATGAGACAGAATTTGGCACTCAACTTCGAAGTAGGAATTTGAAGAAGTATGACTGGTAGTGTGAACCTGTCTGGTACGTTTTCCATAGATTTTTCGTTTAAAAAAAAAAAAAAAACGCGATCTAACGCTTCGAAAATCGATTTTCTTGTAGAGCGGAAATTCATACAACACATCACCATCCGTTCCGGGATTAGAAAATTCATAAATTTACTTCATGGGATCTTGCAGTCTAGGGGAAATTTATCTATCCTATGTGCGACACGGGGTTCTGTATTCCGCCCCACACTCCTTACAATATCCTACGGGGAGAATGTTCCTAGATGTCCTCCTAACTTTTACGTTACGGGATCCTGCAGTACCTTAGAAATTAAGATTAGAAAAATACCTTAGAAATAAGATGGGTAACGAACGCCTTTCTCATTTGACCATGATGTCAATTCGAACTGTCGTTCGCGGCTGATGACGTGCTGGATTTGATGTCTTTAAAAGCAAACAGTAAAGTCTTACTATAAACATTTTATGATCAACTAAATACCTAAAAATTGCACTTTTGTTGTTGTATAAAGATCAAGATTTATCATGATTGTAAAAAATTGTTTTAACTGTCACCTAAAATCCTTATTATGTACCTTACCTGTTAAATATTTTTGCCTTATTAAAGATAGTATTCCATCATGTTTGTAAAACATTATTTCTTCTCCTGTGACTTAAAATTCGTATTATAAAATTTATTGAAATGGGAAAAGAGCCAATGAGCGAGGGGGGGGGGGGGGTCTGAACCATGCCCAAGGCAAAATCCTGGCTACGTGCCTGCGTATAATATTGTTTTATGATACGAAAAGTAGCTTTCATAGTAAGTCGCAAACGTATTAAAACACATTGAGGCTTTTTAATATTTGACAATACCTCTTGCAGTTGTGGAATCAAAACTCTAGATGGGGTTGAAGCTGGTTTGTAAGCAGAACAAATGAATGTAGTTCGAGTTTTTAATACCGATATATTACAAGCTAGTACTTTCATTTCCTGGCCATTTTTTCTGAATATCATCATCCCGTAAGAGTGTGAACAAGGTTTTTTAACATCAGAACGATCAATAACTTTGTAACCCGATAAGCCCATGCCAGCGGTGGCATTGTCTCATGGGGTTTGAGTCATGTTTCTACAGTTAAAATTAATTTGGCTTATGTAAAACAACGATCATTCTTACTATCCAAAATATATTTTCTAGGTGATGTCACATTATGGAACATAATCGAAAATAGGTATGGATGATCTTCCAAAAATTTTAATGAGATGTTTACTGGTTTTTCATTGAGACCTTTTTCAATTTCCTTTACAAATTTCCATTATTGGGATCAACTGGTGAAGGAGGTTTAAACGCCCCTAGAATGGTTAATCCTTTCAAACTTGATGAACGGCTAAAAGCAACAAGCCACATTTCATTCCTTCGCATGTTTCCTCAGTGTAACTAAAACAGAGTCCTATTTACCTCCTTAACTTTTGTAAATAGTAATTGCTTCTGCCGGAACGACAGGTCTTCTCATCACCGTGATTGCTGAATTTTGGCGAGGTCGAATGTTGCGAATAACTAATTCCAATGGAGTTGACATTTCATCAGTTCCAGGCGTTTCATTACTGCTTAAAAATCTTCGAGTTTCTAGCCAACTTGTTTTTTTTCCAACAGCAACCACAAGCCGGCTTTTCTATTTTTACATTGGTTTCCTATAAATTTTAAACTACCAACTGCAACGTTCACTTTTGCGGTTGAGCAAACGTGATTAACGTTTGATGTCGTCAACAGGAGCGGGATCAACATGCATTCTATTGTCTATTTTTTAGAGGCTTCTCTAGAAGATTTCTAGTTTCTACTTACTTATACAGGGTGTTCACTCATTTGGTTACTAACCTCCTAGGGGTCGATTTTACAACTCATTTACAACAAAAAGTGTCTCTAAGACTTTTTTTAGAGGCATTTTTTTCTCGAGTTATTCATGATTTAAGATTATTTTCGTGTTTTCAACCCTACATCACAAAATCGAATATAACTCCCTTCCATATTGAGTAAATTTAAATTTGAGGATACCGTAGGAAAGAGCGTTAAATTTCCTTATGGATACGTTACCCAGCGTGTGAAAATATGTGGATTTAGTAGTCACAAATTCACACCAAAGTGAAAAATTTTTCGGAACTTGAAAATCTTTTATAATCAATTTTTATTTTACTTTGCGAATTAAAGGAGAAAAGTAAGTTTGTTTGTTGAAAAACATGGTTTTTCTGTGAAGTGAAATCGAAGGAGTTCGTTAAAAATTACCCCCTGAAAAAGTTTGAGTTAGGGGCCGATTTCTGCGTATTTTCTGCAGATCTCCCCAACTCTGTTATAACAGAGTTTTACACTTTAACTAACTAGCTCTACCCTTAAAAACAAACCAAATTTAGCATGACAAATGAACTAAAAATTTCGTGAGTTAAAGTGAAAACTCTATTATAACGTAGTTGAGAAGATCTGCAAGTTGTCATTCGATTCAGCGTGAAAAAATACGGGGAAACCGGCCCCAAACTCTAATTATTTTTATAGGGTATATTTTGACGAAAACCCTCGGTTTCATAGAAAAAAAAAAACATGTTTTTCGACATACAAACCTACTTTTCTCCTTAATTCGTAAAGTAAAATGAAAATTGATTATACCGTTGAAAAGGTGAAATTTGGGCAAAGTTTTTCCCGTAACATGCGCGGGAATTGAGGGGATTTTGTATGCCGTCCTGCGATTTAAAAAAATACATGATTTCAAGTTTTGACCATTTTTTCACTTTGATGTGAATTTGTGACTACTAAATCCTCATATTTTCACACGTTGGGTAACCTATCCAAAGGGAAATTTAACGCTCTATCCTCAATTTGGAATTTACTCAATATGGAAGGGAGTTATAGCCGATTTTGTGATGTAAGGTTGAAAACACGAAAAAATCGTAAATCATGAATAACTAGAAAACAATTCCCCAAAAAAATTCTATGAGACACTTTTTGTTGCAAATTAGTTGTAGAATCGACCCCTTGGAGGTTAGTAACCAAAAATGTAACACCCTGGTATAATAATAGATTTTGATATTATTTTGGAATTTGGGGTGTCTCTAATAGATACAGAATTTGATGCTCTACAATTTTGATTCACTGTGAAACTCGATTGAATATGTTCATAAACATTGAACTGAAACTTGTTGATAAATATTGAACTTCGTCAGGCAGCAGTTGCAGTCTGGACCCGCGACTATCGCCATTTTAATGCTGTCCGGGTAGCTACGCTAACCTCCTTGGTGTGGTGTTCGAGGACTTGTCACGGGACAATAGACACCCTTTGCCATGCCTGTCCTCGTACTCACGGTGGTCGCATTCTACGTCACGATGCGTTTGCCAAGCAAATAGCAGGTGGTTTGTCATCCAGCAGTTGGGATGTCGAAAGGAATGACTATATCACAGACATGGAGCAGACCTGGTTGGGCTAAGATAAATAAGAATGACAGAAATGACCAGCGGCATGGGATTTCGTAGCTAAACGGAGTGGCGCCCAACAACATCAGGGTAATGGCCGTGACTGTACCATGGCGCGGTGTGTGGTGTGGGAAAAGCACTATGGAGTTACTCTAGTTGGGCGTCTCGGCAGGAGTGCTCTGTGATATCACCAGCTTAGGGGCTCTTATCTCGAACGGCGGTGATTTTATAGGGGCTCATCCTATCATCCCTCTCTTCCTCCTCCTCCTCCTGCAACTTCCTGCATCCCTAGAGCCAGTGTCAGATGAACCTGGGCGTCCTCCCAAATTTATTTTATTTATTCCTTCATTTTTCAATTAAATGGTGTGCTCCCTCCGCCTTTGAAGGGAGTTTTAAAAAAATGTGTTTGTGTGTATGTTTGCGGAGGCATCCGGTTCGTGTAGCTTCGGAGGTACTGGGGGGGGGGGGGGGCTGGGGGAACTTTTGAGTGCTCCCAGCCGCAACCCTGGTGAGCCCCCAACTACCACCAGGGATTCCTTACGCAGCATAATGTGCAATCCGGTGCTTCAGAATGCTGAAATGAAGCCCCAAAAAGTGTCAAGCTGCTCATCCTCAACCTGTTACTTCTATTGGGAAGGCCCTTGAAAGCGTTGACCCGTGCCCTAACTATCTTCATCTCAAAAAAAGGAGGAAGTGGGATGTTGTCATTGGGCTCGGTGTACGCCAGGGGGATCCTCTATCTCCACTCCTCTTCAACCTGATCGTAGATACGTAAGCTGCCAGATGAATTAGGGTTTGATCTCGCCCCTGGGGTGAGAGTAGGTGCATTGGCTTTTGCCGGCGATATCGTCCTCAGATATAAAATTACTAGCCGCTCCGGCTCGCTACGCTCGCCTCCACGTCCAGCCGGGGGGCAAGCCCCCCGGACCCCCCATTAAATTGCTCGCTTCGCTCGCAAAGTGTGGCATGTAGGGAATATTGCTCGCTTCGCTCGCAAAGTGTGGCATGTAGGTAATGTTGCTCGCTTCGCTCGCAAAGTGTGGCATGTAGGGAACGTTGCTCGCTTCGCACGCAAAGTGTGGCTGTATACATGCGATGTATTACAATTGAAACGTGTAGGGGATGTTGCTCGCAAACGGTAGATCTCTAAGGGTAGTTTTAACTTCTGTAGGGGATGTTGCTCTCTCCGCTCGCTTGAGGAAGTTATACTGCCCACCCAACTTGGCAGACTTTTTTTCTGTTGGAAATTCTTACAAACAAATTAAATCTTATAAAACTACGTGGAACCACGAAAAGTTTATTAGGGGATGTTGCTCGCTTCGCTCGCAAGGTATACCTGTATATGTGTAGGACAAAGTCCGTATTTATTATTTGAAATGGCTCTCGCTTCGCCCGCAAGGTAGGTACCTATGTATACCTGCTCGCCTCGCAAGGTATTGCGTAGAAGTGCAAATGGGAACCCCCCTGTGAGGGTCCCTTCTGGTAAGCAACGTTGTGTAACGGCGGCCCGGGTCGATTAAAAATGTAATTTTAACGATTCGCCTCGCTTCCGCTCGCGATTCGACCGAGTTCTCGTCACTTTTTTCGATATCCGATTTCGGATTCAGATTCGGCGGACCCAAAGCTGTATTTCACCCGCGAAAACCGTTCCGAAAAACGTACCTTTATGGGGTATATTTTAATCAGAAAAAACCAAGTTTTTTGTCAGACTTTTCGAGAAAACGGGTCCATACTCTCGCATTTTTTTGACGCATTTCCCGATACTTTTTTCGCGATCCGATTGCGCCGTCGTCTTCCTCGTTCAAAAACCTACGAAACCGGTATTTTTCCGGAATTTTCGACGGCCGTTTAGAGGGGTAGGGGAAGCGGGGAAGTCCAAAAAGCGCACATTAATTATTACTTCGACCCCCCTCCCGCCCTACGGCCCATGGTTCGGGTGGGATTAGAAAATTTTAAATTCGCTTATACACCCTATCGGAAAATCCCAAGAAGATCCCCCCACTCGTAGATCCGGCCCACTCAGCCGTTTGGCCGTGCATAGACACGACAGACAGACAGACGGAGTTTCATTCTTCGCTCGCAACGTGTGGCGTGTAGGGAATATTGCTCGCTTCGCTCGCAAAGTCTGGCATGTAGGATATGTTGCTCGCTTCGCTCGCAAAGTCTGGCATGTAGAAAATGTTGCTCGCTTCGCTCGCAAAGTATGGCATTTAGGGAATTTTACTCGCTTTGCTCGCAAACGGTAGATCCCTAAGGGTAGGTTTAACTTCTGTAGGGGATGCTGCTCGCTACGCTCGCTTGAGGAAGTTATACTGCCCACCCAACTTGGCAGACGTTTTTTTCTGTTGGGGAATTCTTACTTACAAATTAAATCTTATAAAACTAAGTGGAACCACGAAAAGTTTATTAGGGGATGTTGCTCGCTTCGCTCGCAAGTCCGTATTTATTCTGTAGGGGATGCTGCTCGCTTCGCTCGCTTGAAGAAGTTATACTGCCCACCCAACTTGGCAGACGTTTTTTTCTGTTGGAAATTCTTACAAACAAATTAATTCTTATAAAACTACGTGGAACCACGAAAAGTTTATTAGGGAATGTTGTACTGCCCACCCAACTTGGCAGACGTTTTTTTCAGTTGGGAATTCTTACAAACAAATTAAATCTTAGAAACTACGTGGAACCACGAAAAGTTTATTCGGGGATGTTGCTCGCTTCGCTCGCAAGGTATACCTGTATATGTGTAGGACAAAGTCCGTATTTATTATTTGAAATGGCTCTCGCTTCGCTCGCAAGGTATTGCGTAGAAGTGCAAATGGGAACCCCCCCCCCCTGTGAGGGTACCTTCAGGTAAGCAACGTTGTGTAACGGCGGCCCGTGGTCGATTAATTTCTGATGTTAAACGTTTCCCTCGCAATTCCCCTCCCAATTTGACCTACTTTCCGTCACTTTTTTCGATATCCGACTTCGGATTCAGATTCGGCGGGATCAAAGCTGTATTTCGCCCGCGAAAACCGTTCCGAAAAACGTACCTTTATGGGGTATATTTTAATGGGAAAAAACCAAGTTTTTCGGCGGACTTTTCGAGAAAACGGGTCCGTACTCTCGCATTTTTTTAACGCATTTCCCGATACTTTTTTCGCGATCCGATCGCGCCGTCGTCTTCCTCGTAGGAAAACCTACGAAACCCGTATTTTTTCGGAATTGTCAACGGCCGTTTAGAGGGGTAGGGGAAGCGGGGAAGTGGAAAAAGCGCACATTAATTATTACTTCGACCCCCCTCCCGCCCTACGGCCCATGGTTCGGGTGGGATTAGAAAATTTTAAATTCGCTTATACACCCTATCGGAAAATCCCAAAAAGATCCCACCACTCGTAGATCCGGCCCACTCAGCCGTTTGGCCGTGCATAGACACGACAGACAGACAGAGCGACAGACGGAGTTTCATTCTTATAAATAACTAGCCGCTCCGGCTCGCTACGCTCGCCTCCACGTCCAGCCGGGGGGCAAGCCCCCCGGACCCCCCCTTAAATTGCTCGCTTCGCTCGCAAAATGTGGCATGTAGGGAATTTTGCTCGCTTCGCTCGCAAAGTGTGGCATGTAGGGAATGTTGCTCGCTTTGCTCGCAAATGGTAGATCCCTAAGGGTAGGTTTAACGTGTGTAGGGGATGTTGCTCGCTTCGCTCGCAAACGGTAGATCTCTAAGGGTAGGTTTAACTTCTGTAGGGGATGCTGCTCGCTTTGCTCGCTTGAGGAAGTTATACTGTTCACCCAACTTGGCAGACGTTTTTTTCAGTTGGGAATTCTTACAAACAAATTAAATCTTATAAAACTAAGTGGAACCACGAAAAGTTTAGTGTGGTATGTAGGGAATGTTGCTCGCTTCGCTCGCAAAGTGTGGCTGTATACATGCGATGTATTACAATTGAAACATGTAGGGGATGTTGCTCGCTTCGCTCGCAAATGGTAGATCCCTAAGGGTAGGTTTTACTTCTGTAGGGGATGCTGCTCGCTTCGCTCGCTTGAAGAAGTTATACTGCCCACCCAACTTGGCAGACGTTTTTTTCTGTTGGAAATTCTTACATTCAAATTAATTCTTATAAAACTACGTGGAACCACGAAAAGTTTATTGGGGAATGTTGTACTGCCCACCCAACTTGGCAGACGTTTTTTTCAGTTGGGAATTCTTACAAACAAATTAAATCTTATAAAACTACCTGGAACCACGAAAAGTTTATTCGGGGATGTTGCTTCGCTCGCAAGGTATACCTGTATATGTGTAGGACAAAGTCCGTATTTATTATTTGAAATGGCTCTCGCTTCGCTCGCAAGGTAGGTACCGTCTATGTATACCTGCTCGCCTCGCAAGATTGTGACATCGAACCCTTCACGTCAATTCTTGAGCCTTCTCTCGTCCACGGCACAATTTTAATCGCTTTGCTCGCTTCCTCTCGCAATTTGACCGAGTTCTCGTCACTTTTTTCGATATCCGATTTCGGATTCAGATTCGGCGGACCCAAAGCTGTATTTCGCCCGCGAAAACCGTTCCGAAAAACGTACCTTTATGGGGTATATTTTAATCGGAAAAAACCAAGTTTTTCGGCGGACTTTTCGAGAAAACGGGTCCGTACTCTCGCATTTTTTTGACGCATTTCCCGATACTTTTTTCGCGATCCGATCACGCCGTCGTCTTCCTCGTTCAAAAACCTACGAAACCGGTATTTTTCCGGAATTGTCGACGGCCGTTTAGAGGGGTAGAGGATGCGGGGAAGTCCAAAAAGCGCACATTAATTCTTACTTCGACCCCCCTCCCGCCCTACGGCCCATGGTTCGGCTGGGATTAGACAATTTTAAATTCGCTCGTTCCACCTTTCGGAAAATCTCAAGAAGATCCCCCCACTCGTACACTCCCCCCACTCAGCCGTTTGGCCGTGCATAGACACGACAGACAGACAAACAAACAAACAGACAGACGGAGTTTCATTCTTATAAATAACTAGCCGCTCCGGCTCGCTACGCTCGCCTCCACGTCCAGCCGGGGGGCAAGCCCCCCGGACCCCCCATTAAGTTGCTCGCTTCGCTCGCAACGTGTGGCATGTAGGGAATATTGCTCGCTTCGCTCGCAAAGTCTGGCATGTAGGATATGTTGCTCGCTTCGCTCGCAAAGTCTGGCATGTAGAAAATGTTGCTCGCTTCGCTCGCAAAGTATGGCATTTAGGGGATGTTGCTCGGTTCGCTCGCAAACGGTAGATCTCTAAGGGTAGGTTTAACTTCTGTAGGGGATGCTGCTCGCTTCGCTCGCAAACGGTAGGTCTCTAAGGGTAGGCTTAACTTCTGTAGGGGATGCTGCTCGCTTCGCTCGCTTGAGGAAGTTATACTGCCCACCCAACTTGGCAGACGTTTTTTTCAGTTGGGAATTATTACAAACAAATTAAATCTTATAAAACTACGTGGAACCACGAAAAGTTTATTCGGGGATGTTGCTCGCTTCGCTCGCAAGGTATACCTGTATATGTGTAGGACAAAGTCCGTATTTATTATTTGAAATGGCTCTCGCTTCGCTCGCAAGGTAGGTACCTATGTAGGCATACCTGCTCGCCTCGCAATGTTGTGACATCGAACCCTTCACGTCAATTCTTGAGCCTTCTCTCGTCCACGGCAGAATCATTTTAATCGCTTTGCTCGCTTCTGCTCGCAATTTGACCGAGTTCTCGTCACTTTTTTCGATATCCGATTTCGGATTCAGATTCGGCGGACCCAAAGCTGTATTTCGCCCGCGAAAACCGTTCCGAAAAACGTACCTTTATGGGGTATATTTTAATCGGAAAAAACCAAGTTTTTCGGCGGACTTTTCGAGAAAACGGGTCCGTACTCTCGCATTTTTTTGACGCATTTCCCGATACTTTTTTCGCGATCCGATCACGCCGTCGTCTTCCTCGTTCAAAAACCTACGAAACCGGTATTTTTCCGGAATTGTCGACGGCCGTTTAGAGGGGTAGAGGATGCGGGGAAGTCCAAAAAGCGCACATTAATTCTTACTTCGACCCCCCTCCCGCCCTACGGCCCATGGTTCGGCTGGGATTAGAAAATTTTAAATTTGCTCGCTCCCCCTATCGGAAAATCCCAAGAAGATCCCCCCACTCGTAGACTCCCCCCACTCAGCCGTTTGGCCGTGCATAGACACGACAAACAAACAAACAGACAAACGGAGTTTCATTCTTATTAATAGTATAGATAGAGATAGAGATAGAGATGTGGGTATGACAAATTTTGTCGACGCTGCCCAGGCCACTACTCTCAACCGATTCTCAAGATCCTATCTTTGTTTGATCCCAATTTCGGTCTGGTTGATCAACGAATCCCGGAAATTTTGAATTTCATGATGGAAGAGGGATAATGGAGGGGGTTAAGCCGAAAAAACTTGGTTTTAGTTTAGAAAAGAATTTTAACGCCACCCAGGCTACAATTCTCAACCGATTTTCGTAATTCTTATTTGGTTCGATTCAAATTTTGGCCTAGTTGTTCTACGAACCTTGGGAATTTTAAATTAGTTATTGAGGTGGGAGGTGGAAGGGATAATTACCGATTCTTTCAAACGCTGTCCAATTTAAAAATTTAGACCGATTTTCATGATTCTTCTTTTTTGTTCCATTACGAATTCGATATAGTTTCGGAACGTATGTCAGGAGTATCCAATGTCATCATGGAAGGGGGTTAATGGAGGGAGTAATATTGATGAGTCATGGTAATATTGATAAATTCTCGTTCGTTTTCGTCTTTTTTTTTTTTTTTTTTTTACTATGAATTTGGTTTATCTTTGGATCATATATCATGAGTTTTAAATTTCATTATGGAAGGGGCTGAATGGAGAGGGTAATAGTAATAAATCATGATGTTTTAACTAATCTCGTCAGATTTTTGTGATTCTTTTTTCCCCCTAAGTATGAATTTAGTCTAATTTCGGAAGGTATATCAGGAGTTTCATATTTCATTATGGAATGGGGTAATAGAGGGGGTAACAGTGATAAATCATGATATTCTCTCTACCTATTCTCGTAAGATTTTCGTGATCACTGTTTTATTCAACAATGAATTTGGTCTAGTTTTGGATAAATGTCAGGAGTTTCAAATTTAATTATGGAAGTTTTATGATGGAAATAATTTACTGTCTTGCAGAGGGTTAATGGGGGGGAAGGGTACTTAACTCCGAGGCATGATATTTTGTTTTTTCTCTTATTTTAACTCTCACCAAAGTTATATAAAATCCATTCATCGGGACATCCCTGTAATGCGTGCATCACTTTCCAATATGTTTTCAGAATATTATTTAAAGACAGTTTACTAACTATGAACCAGAACATTTAGAAAATTATGCACAAAGTTATGTTGTAAATTTACTTAAATTTCAGTAAATGTGCTAACGAATCTATGAAAATTGCAAAAAATGCTTAAACTCCAAGATCATTGAAGAATTAGCAAATTATTATTTAAAACAAGTTTTTTTTAAACATGAAATTGATACTTAACCATTTCTTTTGGGCTCATAGTTCTTAAATTTGAAAACAATAGCATAAACATAATAGGGATGTTTATGAGAATTCGCTCATTCGATCATGTTGCATGTCTAGCACTTTTTTCGTGATCCTGCATATGAGTTTCCTCGCGATCGTATCGTAAATAGCAGCTGCGCTTGTGACAACCATAAATAGTACACTTTTTGTCCGATTTCAGAGGCGTTCTGGAATTTTGCGAGTTGCATCCCTTATGAACCAAATTTCTTCCGCAACGATGCGGTCTACTCAAGTGCGACCATTGAATCCAGACATTGCACCCCCCCCCCCCCCCCCTCCACTGTACTATCCTATTGAACTTTAATTTCTATGAACTATACGTTTATGTTACGGATACGAGAAAGCTATTATTCCCTTGAGTCCTATTTGCATTATGTGTTGTAGCTATGCATAAGATGTTCGTACCTACCAATCATCGGATTTTCAGTTCATAGTTGGCCCTTCTCCAATCCCCTCAAATCTTCACTGAGATATTTATGTGCATTATTGTATATCTAGATGACTTCTGTTACAGACCCAACGCTCCAGTTTCGTCAGATCCCAGCACAGATGTGCTCTTAGTACCTCCCGTGATGTGCCGTCGGCGTTCATCGACCAAGTTGGCTGTGTCACCTCTAAGTGTACAAGTGAGGCTTGCAGCCACTCCCAATTTACGTCCAGGTAAAATTTTTTACAAATATTCTGTATTGAGAAAGAAAAACAATTATTTATTTGGAAATTACACTAAGACCATGAACAGTGACATGAAGTGATAGTTTTCAGGGTGATTCAGACGGCATTGCTTTGCGGATGATTTGTATTTATTGGTCCATTGGTCTGTGACAGGTCAATTGTTGACTGATGATCGTGGAGATATTGATTGATTGCATCATTCTCTATGTAAGAGGTTAACCAATGGACAACATTTTATTCCGGTAACTCTATGGCACTTTTCCCGCATCACACCCTGTGCCATGATAAGGTCACGGCCATGACCTTGATGTTAGTGTTCACCACTCCTTTTAGCTGAGAAATCGCTTGTCAACGGTCATTTCTATCATACTTATTTATCTTAGCCCGCCAGGTCTGCTCCATTTCCACGCTGCCACTGGCAACTTAGACGTCCAGGATTAGGGCAGACCCATCCGGCTTTGGTAATGATATCCCGCTTCTTGCGCTAGTCTCTCGACATGTGATATAGTCTCTCCCATTCCACATCTCAACCACAGGATGACAAGCCACCTGCTATCTGCTTGGCAACCGCATCGAGGCAAGGTACAGGTTCTCATTTTTACCCCAACAGAAACGGCTAAGTGTATCCACTGTCCCGCGACTACCCCTCAAACACCTCACTGAGGTGGCTACGGCAGCCAACCGGAAGGCGTGGAAATGGCGATAGTTCAGGGCCCCATTGCCCTCTGAAGCTCCTTCTACCCTTTTTGAAGAAATGGACGATTCTGAGCACTGTCGGAGTTCTTTACCATCTACCGAATCATGCAGTGCAGCAGCGAACTCAGCTGGTGTGGGGTTTGGGAGCAGTTGGTGTTGCTTGGTCGCACCACAACAACTGCTGCTTGACAAAGCCAAGGTCAGCAGCAGTGTGGGCATCCTCTCAGCTCGAGCCCTGATGAGGAGCAGGTGCTGGCAGAGTAAGGATGAGGTGCTGGCCGAAAGAGAGACAATGCAGAGCCAACCGGCCATGACCGGAGCGTGGAATGTAGGCACTTGGGACAACAGGTGGGAAGCCTAACCAAGATCGCACCACAGAGCAATCATTTTAGGCGGATTATTCTACAGCCGCTAGCTCTTGGGTGTAGATATCCCACCCCGAAATTGGAACTTTTTTTATGTCGTACCGTAAGGTCACAATCGTGTACACGAGTTACACACACATATATATATATATATATATATATATATATATATATATATATATATATATATATATATATATATATATATATATATATATATATAAATATATATTAAGAAAAATTTTGATTTTAAAATTTTTGGAGCCATCGCAATAGCTTTATTTTCTACCGAAAATACTCTGAAATGGCAATAAAAGGATTAAAATCAAAGTTTACATTTTTTGCGGCTTATGATGCAAAAAGTTTATCAACTAGAAACTGGAACATTAACAAATTGGTACTCAAACTTATGCTGACAAAGGTACTTCAATTTTATTAATATGTGCTTAAAAAATAATAAAACTGCAAATAATGTTGAAAGTAAAACTTCAAAATCTTTGTTTGAATAGGATATCATTAATTAGATCTCTACTTTTTGCTTTAAAATTGATAGTTATCGATTTCATTGCACTCAAAACATTCTAATTCCAAAATATCTCAACATAAATCTAAATTTACGAAAATCCTCTCGTAAAATCATGCTGCATAACTGGAACTTCATTTTCTTCTAATCTAATTCACTGAATAATGAACAGTTTTTATGGCTCCAAGTAATTCAATACATATATTAAATCTCTGTGTAATAATTTTCAGCGTTTTCTACTCAAATTATTGAATTTAGCGTATTTTATTTCAGGGAGTCATGGTACTTCCGCGCCAACTACAGCGCTGGATCAGCCTCGAAGAGACACTGGAGGTGGTCACTCAGAAGGATGTTACGACGATGTTTTCCTGAAAGCTCAGCAAGAAGAAGCGGAAATTTTCTCCAACAACCCGACACCTCCAATCGTCCCATCAATACAGATATTTGATCAAGATAACACTGAATAGCCAACAGTCACGAGACTTGGAAGAAGCCGAGAGCAGTCACCTTTCGGCTTTCCGTACCAAAGTTAAGTTGGTACATACTTAGTATGGAACTTATGGACCACTCGAGGTAGACGCTGTAACAGGACCACCAACGAAAATATTTGTGATACCATTCGAAAACCACTAATGGAACATTATTGCATTGGTCTATCGTGTATTACCCTCATGATCTTTAGTTTTACATTTTCAATGAATGATTGATGTAATAGATTTACTCGTCAGATTCGTCGATCAAATTCGTTGGCCTGCACTAGCACCCCTTGGAAAAATTACTATCAATGAAAAAACAAGACTTCTAGTGCTACGAAAAACTGCCAGTGAGCGTATTTTGAGCGAATTATTTGAATACCGCCCGAGATCTGTTCCAACATGAAAGATGGACGCATAACGAAGGTTAGAGACTATTACATAATGAGGGATTCAGTAATGATTTACACAGACTTGTATGATTATCTCATAGCTCCAAGGTGCTACAATCAGCAAATTAGGTCACTTTAAAAAAGTTGATGTTGTTGGATAATAACGATGTATTTTTATCCTTTACAGATGAGCATTTATAGAAACATATCGACCAGCTTGCAAAAGGAAAGGGTTGACCACACAAACAATTCTTTTATATAAAAATTGATTTTTCATACATCACACGAAAAACTTTTCAAGCAAGCAATAAAGTGTTGATAATGGCTAAATAAATACCGAAAGTGAATGAAATAAAGAAAAGAAAATGCGTTAGAAGTCATAACTTCCCTACCTATTAGTTGCCTTCACGTTCTCGTCACAGCCGAGAAAGCAGAATCTGAAACTATGTTCCTTGATATATTTTTCTTCTGGATCGTCTCTGTCCCAGAAGCTTTACTATCACTTCTAAGTTTGCTGATAACTAGGTACCACAATTTGTATTTCATATAATAGACGAGTCTCTACCAACTGCATCTCATTCGGAACAAAACCAGTCACTATGCAGCGCCTGAGCTTATACAGAATCTTAGAAAGCGAATAACCCAAAGCTCGCTTATGATTTTAATGAAACATTCTGGAATCGTCGAACTAGGCTCTAGAATTGCATTGTACTCGGATCAATCATAGCAAGTACTGACCAAAACTAGTTCTTTGCACACAAGATACATTAACTTTGAATGCATAATTACAACGTAATAAATAGCCACTGTGCATGAGCATTGTAGAACGCACCAACCCTTACATGATGTATGTAAGTTATATAATCTGACAATTCCTGTTGTTATTAAATCAACTTATGATCTTACATAAATATAATAAGTTATTTACATGTGCCACATGCTCTTCACAGACATTTTTCTTCACCCGATTCCCCTCAAAACATTGGTTCCCTACTGGTGGGTCGCGACTCACTGGAGGGTTGTGCAGAAGCACCAGCTGAATTGCAACGTCCAAGAAGAGAGCTGTAAACTATTTCAAGAAAGGTAAGTTATTTCTGCATTATATAGCCCTTTCACAGATTACGTCTACGTATAGTCAGACGTCATACGTTAGCATAATTGGAAGTATGATAAGATCAAGTGGGATGAGCAGAAGTTCAGACCACTCCTGCATGCTCCAATTGATTTGCAATTCACAATCTTGATGACCCGATCTGTGCTAGAGGTTTAGCGGTACCTTCAAGTTGACTTCATCGGTGTGACCACCATTGCTGCATGCTGTGTGGACCTTGGTCGAGGTCAAGCTCGCATCACCTCATCACCTAGGCTACATTGAAGCCACACCAGAAGCTGAGCCTCCTTCGAATACATACTGCTTAAGCTAAACATTGGGTTAGTCTTTGGTAGCCCTACTGTGGAAAGGCTGCTTGAGTTAGATCGTGAAGTTGGCTCTGCTGTGTCCGATCTGGTGTCCCAAGTGCCTATATCCACTACTGGCCAAGGCCGGTGGACTCATTATTGTCTCTTTCTCAGCGAGCACTCCATCTTTATGCCACCAGCACCTGCACGCCACTTTGTCAGGCAGCTTCTCCAAAACCTAGTTCATCTTCTAAGTTCGTAACTCAACTGCATGAGTCAGTGAATAGTGAAAAAGTCTCACAGTGCTCTGAATCCTCCATTTCTATCCATTTGGTTGAATGGGCATCAGAGGGCATTAGGGCCTGCGACTATCCCCATTTTCACACTGTCTGGGTGGCTACGCTATGCCTGGTGGAAGCTGGGGTACCGCTGATTGCCTTCGTGGTGTCTGCACCTGCTCGTTTAATTGAGTCTCTTGCCTGTCTGTACCATGAAGGCGTGATGGCCCTTGAGGCAAAATGTGAGATATGGGGGGATGTTGTCTTTGTCATTGGGCATTGAGTATGCCAGGGAATCCACTGTCGCCACTCCTCTTTAACCGGTTCATTGATACAATCTTGGTAAGCTGCTAGCTGAAATAGCGTTTGATCTCACCCCTGGGTTGCAAATAGGTGCATTAGCTTTTGCCAATGATGTCATCCTATTCCCTTAAACCAGTGAGAGCTTGCAGCTCGCCCTCAATTCCTTTGCTGAGCCAGGTGTGGTTTGGGGGTGAGCCCAGATAAGTGGGGTTCAGTCTCCCAAGAGCCCATTGGATTGCTAGCATCAGGTGAAGGTGGTGGATGAGGAGTGTTTTGTCATAGGACAGTCACCCATCCCCACCGGATCCGCAATGGAGGTTCGGGGGTACCTTGGAGTTGACTTCATGGGTGTGGCCACCATTGCTGCAAGCCGTGTGGACCTTGGTGGAGCACTAGCTCGTATCACCAAGGCTCCATTGAACCCACAGCAGAACCTGCGCCTCCTTCGCACGTACTTATTGCCAAAGCTTACCTATGGGCTAGTCTTTAATAGGCTTACTGTAGCGGGGGGGGGGGGGGGGGGTTGCTTGAGTTGGATCGTGAAGTTCGCCCTGCGATGTGCTCTTGGCTAGGAATTTCAAATTCCATTATGAAAGGGGGCGAATGAAGGGAGTAGTAGTAATAAACCATGATCTTTTAACTATTCTCGTCAGCTTTTTGTGATCATTTTCTTGTTCATTTATGAATTTGGCCCAGTTTTGGAAAATATATCAGGAGTTTAAATTTCATGCAGGAAGTTTTATCATGGAAATTTATTTTCGGTGGAGGGAATATTGGGAGAAGTCATGATATTTTCGTTTTTTTTTTTTTTTTTTTTTTTTTTTTTTTTTTTTTTTTCACTTATAGCTCTCACCAAAATTAAAAAATTCCATTCATAGGAACGTCCCTGTAATGCATGTATTAGATGTATTACTTACCAATATGTTCACATCCATAACTAACGGTTGAAAATAAACCAAAATAACTTGAGACAAGTAGATAACTGATCTTTCTCATTTTAATCGGGAATTGTTCTAGAAAAAAAAGGGGTAATTGTTTTCATTATTTTAGCGGTTACGCCATACCCCTAAGAAGTATCGAAGCTAAAATTCTGGTTCACTCTTCACAACAATATATGAAAACGATTGGGGAAATAAAGTTTATATTTTTTCTTAATGTTACATCTTTTCTGACACCATTTGAGTGAATTTATCACTGATCATTCGCCAAACAACTGATTCGGTATGATTAGCTATTATTGTTTATATACCTATACATATATATACTGAAGTTACAATAAGTGAGGAAGCTTTGTGCAATCAACTATACACCTACTATACCTCGAAACCTGACCTCTACAGAAAATGCATCACCATCCACCCTGTCCCTCAGGTGAAAAACTTTGCCCATCCGCCCCTAGACGGCTTCAGATGAATAATAAACTTTCCCCTAATTCGCCCTCGTGGAAGCCCCATTAATAATTCTGCGCATCCCAAGGTAGGTGGGACCCAGGCGGACATTATATCGGGGATGTCATGTTCCACCAGAGCCAGCCATTACACTAGGATCTTTCGGGGGTCCTGTACAAGGCTGCGGAAATTTAATGAAGCTTTTTTCACGGCATGCTGTAGCGTTCATCGATAAAAGGAACCTGATTCCGTAAATAACGTGGGAGAATTTTTCATGGGTAGGTGAGTTTACTTTACAGTTATGGCTTCATAGCATATTAGCAAACTACTCATTCTCTGAGGAAAAAAATCTTATTTTTCCTAGAAATTTGAGCTTAGCTTTTCACGCTCATATTTCATATACACAGAAAAGAAGAAATATTGTGTATAAAATCAACTTTTTGGTTCTAACCCTCCACCCTTTCCTCCCATTCGGTCCGATTCTTAGAAAACGAACCAGGTCCCACAACTATATGGTTGAAAATGTACCCACGATTTTTCAGCCAAAGAGATGTTGAAAAGATCTCCAGCTTCAATCTGTCTCCCTTTCTTGAGACTAACAAATGTCAAAGGAGAAAGAAGCTGTTCTTGATCGGTTATTGTAAACAATAGGCCAACCATATGCATAACGGTTAAAAAATGAAGACTAGTTAGCCCGAACAAAAAAATTCTCACACAAAGGTTTATCATTATATTATTAGATAGCCCTTCAACTCAGATCACTGGTCCCTGAGGTCCCTCAGCTTATCATAATTCGATTTTTGGATTCTACGTATCTTGTAACGTAAATCAACACATTTTGAGGGCTGGTATGTTTTTCTAGGTCGATTACAAAGGTTCATCATTTGAAATGATAAAAAAACAGTAAAACACACATTTTTCAGCCTTCATCCAAATATATTCTTTAGTTGGGTAGAATTATGTCAAAATTATGTCATTACAGCAAATTTTGGAGGGCCATAGAAGCACCTCGTTGAACCAGCCTCCCATTTTTTAAACTACACATAGTTGGGAGTTTTTGCAGTTTTCCATCTGAGTCGTTTCACAAAAAGAAGTTTCTCTAGCGCAACTAAACCAGAAGCGAACCACTAAGTCGTACTGTACGAATCAGGAATCGTTGTACGATTGAATGAAACCATTCAAAAGTCACACTAACGTGACTACTCTACTCTAAATCTTCATAATTAAGCCCGAGTCATAGATTACCTAACGTGTATTGTATTCTTTCATGATGGAAGAAGTATTAAATTAGCAACAACTTAATCTGCCTATGTGATTTAATTTTTTCACAAGAAATAGATGTGGTAATAGGAGGAAGGGACGGCGAGGCCCACTCCTGCCTGCCGTCCCACCACCTTCCCTGCACCGCTTCACGTCATTTCTTATAACTCGTGGGTCTGCCGAACCGTTCGAAATTTCTCGATCCTAGGCCTAGCCTAGGGGCTTCATAAAGCAACATACTATATTATTCATCTGTGCTACTATATTAAGTATTTCACGATTATAAATAATAGGTATCAATAATCCAAAAAATATAAATCAAAAGTTTTAAAGTCTAAAGACAAATCGCAAACTGCTAAATAATGATTCCTATGTTTTTTTGGATGATGAATCAATAAACTATTTTCAAAGCAGTCGAACTTCATTTCTAGGTAGAAAACAGACAAAAGGAGAGTTTAGTGAGAAAAATGACTAGGTCAAAATACTTCATATTTCAGGAGATCGCGTCCGATGAAGCTTCAAATGATATTTTATTCTTCTAACAACGAATTTATAGCTTCTCCTCATAACTAATGATATTGACGGGCTCATGTTTGATCAGATTCAAAGAATAACTGTACCCAGACTTGAACGTAATTGGATCTGAAGCTCACTGTGAACTTTTAATAACTCATCCAGAGTGCGTAGGCAGTCGTAAGTGATGTTATAAGAGTCCGAAAATCTCCAACTTTTTATTTATATTTTTATTTATTATTATTATTACGGAGTATTGTTTTCACTGTTGGGGGAAGAAAAATTATTTGTCTCCGAAATCAAAATTTCCAATTGCATTGTGTGTGTGTGTGTGTGTGTGTGCTTCAGTGATGTTTTGTGTGTCTTTTTTCTCTTTTTTAGCGAATTTTCATAAAATATGAAGCTATATTGCAATGGCTCCAAAAATTTTAAAATCAAAATTTTCGAAGAAAAAAAAAAATATATATATATATATATATATATATATATATATATATATATATATATATATATATATATATATATGCATTTATTTATATATGTGTCCTTCTAGACGATAACCCTCCATAGGATTGAGATAAAAATCCCGTTCTTGCGCCAAAAAATCAAGCTTTCCAAAAGAAAGGATGAGTTCGGTTTGTGGTCAAATTTCAAAAAATGTGATCTAAAAATCACTAAAAATGACAACAAACGGCTAAAAATCGTTAAATTTATATTTTTTAGCAAATTTTTCGCCAAAAGTAGCTTATCAACAATGAACTAGAACATAAAAAATGTATGCACAAATTTATGCTGAAAAATATACGTAGATTCCATTAATATTTGCTGAAAAATAGATAAAAACTACAAAAAATCTAAAAATTCTAAATTTTATTTGAATCGCAGAATATCATTTAGAACAAGTTTTTTTGCAGTAAAATTAGTGGTTTACAATGTCTTTTCATTCAGTCCTCAATTTTTAAAACAATGCAATATATTACAGTCCTATAATTTACGAAAATTCGCTCATACGATCATGCTGCATGACTGGAACGTTTTACTTTTTCTCAGTCGTTTGACCTCGCTCAAATTTGGATGATAGTACCTTGGTGGAAGACGATTTGGTCATCCCAAATAAATTTCAACAGGATTTTACCTTTAACAACTGCAGCACATGTCTCAATGTGTAATCCTAGTAACTACCTTAATTTCCATAGCTTTGATCCGATTTTTATGAAATTGTAAGGGAATGTGCGGTTTGGGTTATAGAACGTCCTGTAGAAATTTCATTGTTCTCAAACCATTACTTAATTCTGCACATGCGCAAACGTAAGTCACTTCAAGCATAATTTTTTGTTTCTTAATTGGCCAGTTTTGACCTTTCATGCTATTACATCTTTATTTACTATTCTTTTCTGCTTTGGAATTGTTCAAGATCATTTAAAACTTTTCATTAATCTATACATTCACGATACGGAATCGATAAAGCTATGTGCCACATTCTAGTTGGAGGACTTTTTAATTTTTTATTTATTTATTTATCTTTTTTTTAAGGGAGTTATACTACACTAATAACGTATTTTCTACCACCATTATTATAATAAATGTATTTTAAATATAAATGTTACAGTTGGGCAATTTCGAGTACATATAATAAGATTATTTGAAGAAGAACCAAAAATTGGAAGTTGCAACAGGAATTGAAATCTGGGATCTCCTCAGTTGATGAAAAAAGAGCTTCCACAACGTCATAGCGTTCCTCAATCAATCAATGCATTTGAGTCACTCAAACCAGGAGATGACCTCCAAGTTCTCAAGATACTCTCATTATTATTATTATGAGGAGCGAATGGATGAACATACGGCAACCCGTACGTGGTTTATGTAGATAGGCATTATCTTCATTGAAATTCATTATGAGGCATTCTGAAACGATTCCTGAAGTTTATATATATATAAATGTGTGTGTTTGTGTGTATGTGTGTCAATCCAGACGATGATTCTCCTTAGGATTGAGATAAAAATTCCGTTTTTGCGCCAAAAAATCAAACTTTTCAAATGAAAGGATGAGTTTTTGAGCACATTAAATTGGTCAAATTCCAAAAAATGTGCTGAAAAAATCACTAAAATTGGCTGAAAACAGCTAAAAATCGTTAAGTTGATATTTATTAGCAGAATATTGCTCAACTAAAGTTTATTAACCACGAAATAGAACATTCAAAAATTTATTTATAAATAATATATGCAGAAAATGTACATAAATTTTATCAAAATTTGCTAAAAAATCGATGAAAACTCAAAAATGCTAAAAATCCAATATCTGTTTTTGAATGGCAGATTATTATTTCAAACACGTTTTTTACCATAAAATTAATAGTTAACAAGTTATTATTATTTCACTCAAACAGCTTAATTTTCAAAACAATTTCACATTATACAACACGATAATTTACCAAAATTAGCTCATACAATCATGCTGCATGAGTGTAACTTTTTATCTCATCAATTGTCAATTGGTGGGTGCCTAGGTATATGCCTAGATATATACTTCCAGACGGACTCCTTAGACGTTGAAGTTTAATCAGTTTTATCAGTTTAATCAGTTCATTCATTTTTCCTAATCGAACTTCATTTAAATATCGCCACACATACGACACTGTGTGGGTGGTTGAGTTCGTAGAATCCTATGGATCCAACGGAAGCCCCCGAGAAATTCGTAATGGAGCTGAGGGAATTCTTATCTGAGCGGCAATAAGTAAGAATTTTGAGAAGTTCAAATATTTCATCAACATGTTACAATTATTTAACGTTACTTTAAGCTTGGTGGCTAATATGTAACAAAATTGATTGGAGACTATACCCGGACAATTCCTAAAAAATTCTCCAATATCGGATGAAATTTTATAATGCAAGTCTGCAATTAATAATAATAATTGGTACTTTTTATTCAATCTTTGAATTTTTTCCGACATGTGACTGAATCCATTTAGAAATGTTTAATGAGCAAAATGTGAGTTGAAATGTTG
This sequence comes from Adelphocoris suturalis, assembly GCA_030762985.1. Taxonomy (NCBI): domain Eukaryota; kingdom Metazoa; phylum Arthropoda; class Insecta; order Hemiptera; family Miridae; genus Adelphocoris; species Adelphocoris suturalis. Next base: position 43,448,985 of record CM061040.1, on the reverse strand, counting down.
GTATGTACAAATATGTTTAGTAGGGAAAGAGTTTTAAACCTCGGAAGTGATCGGAGGGCTTCCAGAACCTAAACAAAACAGGTAATTTCAAAATAAAGAACAATAGATAACTGTAAGGGAAGTTTTAAAAACTAGGTGTCGATTGGCCATGAGTGGGCGAGTAGTTTTAGACATTGTAACAATCGCTGACCGGGACCAATAGAGTAAAAAGAAGGTCTTGATCATCTAGCGACCAATGACCCTACAGGTCCAACGCTTTCGAACTTGAAAAAAAAACTGGTTTTCTTCCAAGCTTTTAGATGGAACGATTTTTTCAACGGCTTACCACCGTGTTTTATTATATTACAGAACAGCTTCTCTTTTTTGCGAGCGGAGATGGTTTTCTCGGTCGTATATTTTGGTAATATCACCGTCTCATTTGGAGTTCAACGACCATATCTAAAATTTCATGTTTTCAGTCATCCTGGACATCGAACATCGGAAATCGATGGTGTATATTAACAAGATTAATTGAATGGATTGTTCTACAACTTAGGATTAGAAAAAAAGTTCCAGTCATGCAGCATGATCGTATGAGCGAATTTCGGTAAATTATCGTATTGTATGATGTTAAATTTTTATGAAATTTGAGCTTTTTGAGTGCAAAGAAATTGTTAATTATTAATTTTATGGCAAAAAACGTATTCTGAATAATAATCTGGCATTCAATATGGATATATGAGATATGCCGCTAATGACCCTTCTGGTTGAGGTACGGCTTAACCCTTAATAAAAATTTTTTTTTTAAATCTGGCATTCAAAAAGAGGTTATAATTTTTGAGCTTTTTTTGTAGTTTTATCGATTTTTGTAGCGAATTTTAATGGAATTTCAGTAAATTTTTCAGCATAATTTAGTACATACAATTTTTAATATAGTAGGGTGAAGTGGGGTAAGTGCGTTCAGAAAAAAAGCATAGTTACACTTTGCCAGAGCATCAATTTTAAACCATTTGATTCATTCCACTCCAACAAAAACCATTCGAATCAGCTGCTCATGCTGAATTCAGTGCAACTTAAATTATTATTTTAAGTGAAAATGCGTAGGGTGAAAAGCAACTTTCCCTAGAAGCATTTTGAAAACGCAGTCACCCAGGGATTTGGGGTAAGTGCGTATTCTCCCCGGGGTAAGTGCGTTAACTCAATTTTCAAAGATTTAATAATGCTAATTAACATTAAAATAAAATTAACCATTAGTTTTCAAAGGAATGGAAACATACTTAAATTTAAAAAGAAAATTAAAAGGGAAAGTAGAGAAAAAAATCAATTGGATGGAATGGATATGAAATGGAAACTGGAGAAAACAAATCAATTTTTCACTTTCACTCCTGCTTTGTTTAAAATGTTTATGAAATTGTCCAACGAATCTGTGTTGATCTCTTCCTGATTGTCTTCCAAAAAGTTTGTCGGCCGGCAGGGGATGAACGATGAGGACGATGAGGGAATTTTCGGAATCAATATTTTAATCCTTTTCGGCTTTGGAGCCTCTACTGGGAGGATTTTAGCGGCTTTTCGGGGAGCTTTGGGTGGGACTGGTTTCTTTTTCGTGTTCTCCTGTACCTGGAGTCGCGTTTACAAAGCTGCTGGGTCATAGGCTGACTCTTTGATCATATTGCAATTGAAAGGATGGATACCACCCTTGCGGAAGCATGATTTAATCAGAGCAGGATTCAGGTCTTCCCAAACAACCAACCATGTTGGCAAAGATCGATTTGTGAAGGTTGCGGTAAATATTTTGTCTCTGCCAAGGAAGGGATCAGTATCCCATTTAGATTTCAGTAGTTTAAAAACCGAAAGATCCTGAAGTTGGTGAATGTGGCTGGAATGTAGTAGAAAGGACTAGGCAGAAAATGCTACTTGCACTTACCCCATGTGAGTAAACGCACTTCCCCCGTCTCCTCCGAATCGGCGGGGGAAGTTCGTTTTGTTAATTGCACGAGTAAATTGGAACTTGGCGCCGAAATAAGTACAGAATTTTAAGCTTGACCGTGTAGAAAGAAGAAGAAATTTGTTGAATTTACCGTTCATATTTCACTTGGAAGTGCTTGCCTGTCAACTCGACTTTCACAAGAAACGAACACGGCAAAAATTACTGGGTCTGGAGAATTTCCAAAAGATGTTATCAATCAGAAGCTTTTTTTTTTTTAATTTATAAGTACAAATTATTCGAAAAATTTCTTCATTGCTGTGAGGGGGAGGGGGAGGGCTCTTGGGTAGGGTAACTGTTGATGTTTTGATATCTTCGGAGCTCCATCATATCCCTATCCAAGTCAAGGTGATACGTTCTCTGCGTACGACCCGGGCACCCTCTGGGTGAACAGAGGATGGCTGAATGACCCGCTGGCGATTAGAGGTGAGGCTCGTGTCAACATTCGCCAGTATTCGTTCCTATTCATTAATTCCTATTCGATGCTAAAGTTCGGAAACCCCCCCCCCCCCTCCCCCCTCGCTCTCGGTGCGGTAGTGTATATAGTTTCATTTTGAAGAATTACTCGAATCAGCAGAGTGAACTCTGAGGCTAATCTGGTTTCTATTCAACATGAGATGTCGTTTTTACCCAGCAGTCCCGAAAAAGCTTCAATTCGAATTTCAGCAATAACCAATTGTACCTACCTACTTGATTAGAGTGTTATCGCAATTTTTAATTATGCTCTACCATATCCAGAGAGACCCCGCACAAAACTTTGGTATAGGTAGGTACATCTGAAAAGCTGAACAGGAACAAAATAAGCTGAAGAGCCCACTCAGCTGATTAGAATGGTTTCTTAAATTGTAATATTGATACTCTACCAAATCCAAAGACGTCCCGTTCCAATTTTGAACATCTTAAGTTTTATTGGAACCAAATTAGGTAGAGTTCACTCTGTTAGGGTGATTCTTCAAGCTGTAATTATACTCTACCATAGCCAATATCGATTCTTTCCATCCTATGAAGCTGTAATTTGTCATCTAGCCTCGTAGGACCTCTACAATACGATACCAAGGGCTGGGATCAGCTGAGTGGCTCCTAAAGCTACTCTTCATGCTGTTAATTTTGCTACTTTCTATGCTGTAATTTGACATGTAGCCTTCGTAGTTATAAACACAGTCTGGATATGGTTATTTCAGCAGTCTAAGCACCGGCTAACCCGTACATGTGGGTCCGTGCAACGCACGGGTAAACGGCTAGTTAATGTATAAAATTCAATGTCTGTTTGTACGAGCGTCAGAGCCGAATGGCAGCACCGATTTCCATTAGGGTGGGCACACATGTACCAGCAAGTTCCAGAATAGAACTAAGGCTATATTAGAATCCTCTAGACTTATTCCTTCATCGAGATCTCGGCTTCTCCTAACGACGTTACCCGGGTAAACAACTTCGTAATCAGTCATAAATGTGTAGACCGTGAAATTTTTTTGGCGATTATTTTAAACGCAAAATGTGTTTATCCGAAATTCCAATTTATTAGATCCAAGCTTAATGCCTAGAAACCGTTATTCCATAAAAGGATTATGGTGCTAGTGAACCTGCTGGCAATAAAGTTAGTTCCTATATATATTTGTCCGATGTGGGAAGAACCATCCCGAAACTAAGGGGATTTGTTTCTTTAACTAAAGTCATCCTAATTTATTATTCACAATTAAAACGGCCCTGAGCCTGAGAAAACGCGTTACTAGCCCAGGAGCTGAACCACGGAGCCGAATCTGTGTAGTTTCAGACCGAGACCTTAGACCACTCGGCCGCAGAGGACGCAAAACCGGTCATTTTTTGCTGTAAAAAGGTGCGTCGCTCTAATATTAGAAGGAAGCAGAGGACCGGAGTTAATCACCTTCCGTATGGTGGATAGGAAAACATGATTTACACCAACGTAAATAAATTGAATGCTTGTTGGGAATTAGTGTGAAGACTAGCACAAGCGGCCTTTCCGTCCAAATAACCCTCCCACTAACCTGTTTAATATATTAACTGGTTATGTTTGTAAAAAAAATAGAACGTTCAGTTTTGACTTTTGAAAAGGCTTGATTTTGTGTGCAAAGAAATTTGTTAGAATGATAGATACAGCTTTGTATGACAGTAGTAGTCTCGTCCATTGTAATATAACGATGTCTGATTTTCATTGATTTCTTTATTTAATCGATGGGTTATTTGTTACACCAACCATATGTACCGCTTATGTAATACATTTTGGTTTCTTCTCTGTTCCGGTAACTTTCCGTCTGATGAATCTTATCCGAGTAACGTTTCCTGTGAACACAAACAGGTCACCTTGTTAAATAGTAAATATTTGCAATATTTACATTGTCTATGTAAGTATTATGGTTTATTTAATTTAACATTTAATAAGCTTATGACATTTATGACATTGGGATATTCTCGTTAAGATGTACATCCCAACTCTCTTTTTTATTTTTTATTTTTTTTTATTTCGTACCCTTCTTTTAACTTGATTATTTATTTTAATTCTCTTTCCAATCTGTCATAATGAGTATTTTTTTACAGTTTCAAAACGCTGAAAATTATTTCTTTTTCTTTTTTTAATTTTTTTATTAAGGTTTAAGCTGCACCTCAACCATTTAAGGTCATTAGCTTCAAAACTGAAATTTACTGCTGAATTTAAAGCTGAAAATTATTACACCACAGTTTATTATTTCTGTTCACACTGTTAATTATGCCAGGCACCAAGCAGTTGCTCGCCTGTTTCCTAGTGGTGTGGAATGTCGCTCGGTGTTCGCCGAATGCCGAATAGACGTGCTCGGGAATACTGGCCAAGTAGCGAGCATCTGACCCGCTCCACACATGGGGCTCGCTCGGGGCTGATCGTCGGGGTATTTTTCGGGCACACTACCCCATGGTCACCGACACAACTACTCCCATTCAAAATCTCTGGGAATTATAAATTTTAGTTCGATTTTGTTGAAATTTTCAGGTATTATGTGACTTGGCTTTTAAATGGTCCTCTGTAAATTTCATCGCAATCGAATCAATAATGACGTGTGCGCAAGCGCCTTAAGATCTATGGGTCCGATTTTGTTCAAACTCGGAGGGTATTTGGTTATTTATACGTATCAGGAAGATGCCCCATTAGTTTTATTGCGATTGATTAATGACCATTTAGCATACATAAAACAAAAATTGGTTGACACATGTAAAACTCCAAGACTAATGGACCGATTTTGATGGAATTTTTATTTTACAAGAATATTTAAATCAATACGGCTCAAATTAAACAACACTACAAAATAATACATAACGGTTTATTATTCCTATATTAAGCAGATCAATGGTCTACCATTATTAAACCCAATCTGTAGCTCATTATCTAAACTCGAATCATTGCGTTTTGTTCCCCACAAGCGCCAAGACATCCTTTTAAAAATGCCAGAATATTTAGTACGATGAATACAGAGCAGATAATATATTATTTTCACAATGAACATACAGAATAAAAGTATAGAAACCAATACAACACATGTCAAGTAATTATAATAGCCCAAATTGTTGAGGTAAATTTTGAATGAGTAAACTGTGAAGTGAGGCATAATCTTGTTTTCTGCAATACTTCCACCCAGTATTTAGTTACCTACTTGAAACTCGGAAACGAAGAATAATTACAACACCCATAGATTGTCGTAAACAACAGAACCTCACTCTCACGCTTCGCAACGGTTTTGTGGAAACGTCGGCGATTTGATGATCCTCGTCGACGTGTTGTAAGTCCAGTGCGCCTTCCTGATACTTCTCACTAACAAAATAGTATTTGATCTCTATGTGTTTAGATCCCTTGTGAAACTCGGGATTCTTTACAAGTTTGATCGCTCTGGCAGTATCAATTACTCAATGCATTAGCTGACACAGAGATAAACAGCATGGTAAAGAGGCAGGAGTTTGTGCGTGGAGTCCATGATGATAAGTACGAAACCAAGAGATTATTAGTCAGCTTCCAAGTAAACAAGCTCGGTCAGTGAGGAGAGTTATAATTGGAAAATCCTCTCAATGGCTTCCTGGAACCCCAACCAAGACTGACAACTTTGACTTCACCGCGTCCCGATTCCGAGATGCTATCGCTTTAAGGTGCGATGCGTGGATGAGATGTTGATGACTGTACTGCAAAGGGATGGACCAATTAAACATGGGCATGAAACCATCGTGACGATTGCGCCAAATTAGCTAGCCCCACATGGGGAGCCGTGGCAGAAGAGCCCTGATTGCGAGAAGCGAGAAATGGAAGGCCAGGACTCTTTGCAGACATGCCATTCAAGAGTTGTGCAAAGGTGAGGGGAAGCGTTTTTAAACAACGCTTGTAAATGTCAAATCCTCTTTTTACCTCTCACGAGACTGGGGGAAAACTGCACGATATCAGGCACGCCGAAAATACGATAGAACGGCAGAAGATATTAGGGAGTTGTTTTCTCCACTTATTTGTCCAAGCATTTGAAGTTCAATATTCATTGCTGAATAGAGTGGCGGGTCGGCTGAAATGATAACTGCAATAAGCCCTACAGCCAAATATAAAATTGGGAACGGGCAAAAATCAAATTTACCACTATCCAGGTGCAGACCGCAAAAAAAGCTGTGTTTAATAAATTTGGAAGACGTAGCGGCATTGCCAAACATCAGTTAAAATGATGGCTCAAGACTTGATGATCATAAAATAAGACGCTAAAATTTGATATATACATTTTTAATCTAAATAAAATGTTTTTGGAATTGAAATACGTAGGAAAAATAAGGATTTCTAAGACTGATCTACCAATAGACTAATAGTCGAGGAGTGTGCCGGTTTTCTCTTACCCTATATTTCTCAGATGGGTTGAATTGATGGTACGGTAAGCACTTGCGTAAACATGAATTTAACCCTATGTCGCATTAGGGTGGTTCAAAAAAAAAAAAAAAGTTCTGGGATTTCTGGTCCCCATTGTGTTTTTGCTTCCTCGGTATGTCAGGATGACCCTCCTAAATTTTTAGCAAAAAATATTAATCCTAACCACTTTACCTGGGTCGATTTTTGCCAGTTATCGACCGCTATCGTAAACCAACCTCTAAATTGGTGCCGACGTGATGATTTGAAGGACGGATTTCAATTTTTTTGGGTCAATTTATGGGTTTTTGTATGCGCTGAACACGATGAACTTATTTATTTTACGCTCCGTCCACTAGTTATCCCGTAAACTGGCAGAGGGCACTGCTTGAAGATAAGTAAAAATCGAAAATTTCACCGAGAATGCTGTCGCCTGGTTAAGAATTGTACTAGAAACATGCTATTATGGTGGGATAATATGCTTTGGCATGTTCTGAACATGATCCCGTTTTTTACTATACTTTTCCGCCGGTGATTGCTTCGTTTATCGGCCATAAACATCAAATTAACTGTAGGGTTATAGACAAATTCACAGTAATTTCTCCGGAAATTATGTCGCGTCGATAATTTAAGGTCCCGAAATACCTTGTGCCGATAAAATTGGGTATTTTCCAGGATACTCGGTACAAAGCCGTTGGTAATTTGGCAAGGACTCAAACCGGCATTTTACTTATTCGCCAAATACGAGTATAGCGGCAAAATGGAGAAAATAGCTAAACTTTTCCCATTTTTCTGTAAAATTCCTTAGTTTCCATCGGTTTTCCGGGGTCAAATTCGTAGTTCTGAATTGTCTAAACTGTAATTGGATGATAGTCAGCCTGACTATCAAGGCTTATTGATATCTGTACACCACCAGAAGTAAACATTTCCTAAAACTTGCCGTAAACGGGATATAGTTGAAACTTTGAAGACTGTTTGAAATACTTTTTTTTATGTTTCAATATTTTATCGAGGTTAATTATTATTTTTGTATATTTTTATTATATGTTATTCTCGTTAAAATGTTTTGTTTTATGTTCCACGATCATGGATTCTCTTTCAGCTTATAGACCAATTTACAGATTGTCCCTCGAGCAAGTGAAACTGAAATTATATTACATTATTTTCAATTTTATTACATCATTTTTTATTTAACGATCCAATCACAGTTCAGACAATTCAGAACTATGAATTCGACCCCGGAAAACCGATGAAACTAAGGAATTTTACAGAAAAATAGGAAAATTTTAGCTATTTCCTCCATTTTGCCGCTATATTAGGCGAATAAGTACAATGCCGGTTCAAGTCCTTGCCAAATTACCAACGGTTTTGTACCGAGTATCCTGGAAAATACCCAATTTTATCGGCACAAGGTATTTGGGGACCTTAAATTATCAACGCGACATAATTTCCGGTGAAATTAGGGTGAATTTGTCTATTACCCTACAGTTAATTTGAGGTTTATGGCCGATAAACGAAGCTATTATCGGTGGAAAAGTATAGTAAAAAACGGAATTATGTTCAGAACATGCCAAAGCATATTATCCCACCATAATAGCATGTTTCTAGTACAATTTTAACCAGGCGACAGCATTTTCGGTGAAATTTTCGATGTTTACTTATCTTCAAGCAGTGCTCTCTGCCAGTTTACCGGATAACTAGTGGACGGAGCGTAAAATAAATAAGTTCATCGTGTTCAGCGCATGCGAAAACCCATAAATTGACCCAAAAAAATTGAAATCCGTCCTTCAAATCATCACGTCGGCACCAATTTAGAGGTTGGTTTACGATAGCGGTCGATAACTGGCAAAAATCGACCCAGGTAAAGTGGTTAGGATTAATATTTTTTGCTAAAAATTTAGGAGGGTCATCCTGACATACCGAGGAAGCAAAAACACAATGGGGACCAGAAATCCCAGAACTTTTTTTTTTTTTTTTTTGAACCACCCTAATGTAGCATATATATATATATTTAAATATTCCTATAGATATATATTGTGAACATGTGTTGTATTTCACCTATAAATATATTATACACATATACTTACACCAATAAGCACGTTAGAATGTTGTTCGTAATGTCCATGTTACAATGAGGAAGGCTAAACTACCAACCCAACTTGGCAAACGATACGGTGGTCTAAATTTTCAAGAAACCTCGAGAATGTAGAATTTGCCGTGCCCTAGCTAAAATTCCCAACCGATTTTTGTGTTTTTCTCCCAATTAGGCATTCGGTTTCCTTTTGGAAAATAATCCAGGAATTTTGAAATTCATTACCAATTGAATGGGGTGAATACAAAGGTTAATACTGTTAAATCGTTATATTTTTACTATTCTTCCCTGATCAACGTGATGGTGTTTTGTTCGCTCCAAAATTCTGTCCAGTTATGTAACGAACCTTGGGAGCTTGAAATTTATGATCGATGGGGTAATTGGATGGGATAATTGCTTTTTTTTTTTTTTTTTTTTTTTTTTTTTTTTTTTTTTTTTTTTTTTTTTTTTTTTTTTTTTTAGCGAATTTTCTTAGAAAATAAAGCTATTGCAATGGCTCCAAAAATTTTATCCAAACCAAAAATTTTTCTTGATTTGTGTGATAAATGTTCACTTTTCAAGCTACCGATTTCCCTCTTCTTACGTACCTGACTACATTCCAAAACTAAGTTGATTCAGGCTAAGAATTGCATAGCAAATTATCCTCGTTTTCTACGCAGTAGAAAAGAGAAAAGATCCGGCGAGGCGTGAAGCGCCGAGTATAGATTAGGGGGGTCCAGGGGGGCGAAGCGCGAAGCGCCGAGTATATATGTGTGTGTGTGTGTGTGTGTGTGTGTGTGTGTGTGTGTGTGTGTGTGTGTGTGTGTGCGCGTGTGCGTGTGCGTGTGTGCGTGTGTGTGTGTGTGTGTGTGTGTGTGTGTGTGTGTGTGTGTGTGTGTGTGTGTGTGTGTGTGTGTGTGTGTGTGTGTGTGTGTGTGTGTGTGTGTGTGTGTGTGTGTGTGTGTGTGTGTGTGTGTGTGTGTGTGTGTGTGTGTGTGTGTGTGTGTGTGTGTGTGTGTGTGTGTGTGTGTGTGTGTGTGTGTGTGTGTGTGTGTGTGTGTGTGTGTGTGTGTGTGTGTGTGTGTGTGTGTGTGTGTGTGTGTGTGTGTGTGTGTGTGTGTGTGTGTGTGTGTGTGTGTGTGTGTGTGTGTGTGTGTGTGTGTGTGTGTGTGTGTGTGTGTGTGTGTGTGTGTGTGTGTGTGTGTGTGTGTGTGTGTGTGTGTGTGTGTGTGTGTGTGTGTGTGTGTGTGTGTGTGTGTGTGTGTGTGTGTGTGTGTGTGTGTGTGTGTGTGTGTGTGTGTGTGTGTGTGTGTGTGTGTGTGTGTGTGTGTGTGTGTGTGTGTGTGTGTGTGTGTGTGTGTGTGTGTGTGTGTGTGTGTGTGTGTGTGTGTGTGTGTGTGTGTGTGTGTGTGTGTGTGTGTGTGTGTGTGTGTGTGTGTGTGTGTGTGTGTGTGTGTGTGTGTGTGTGTGTGTGTGTGTGTGTGTGTGTGTGTGTGTGTGTGTGTGTGTGTGTGTGTGTGTGTGTGTGTGTGTGTGTGTGTGTGTGTGTGTGTGTGTGTGTGTGTGTGTGTGTGTGTGTGTGTGTGTGTGTGTGTGTGTGTGTGTGTGTGTGTGTGTGTGTGTGTGTGTGTGTGTGTGTGTGTGTGTGTGTGTGTGTGTGTGTGTGTGTGTGTGTGTGTGTGTGTGTGTGTGTGTGTGTGTGTGTGTGTGTGTGTGTGTGTGTGTGTGTGTGTGTGTGTGTGTGTGTGTGTGTGTGTGTGTGTGTGTGTGTGTGTGTGTGTGTGTGTGTGTGTGTGTGTGTGTGTGTGTGTGTGTGTGTGTGTGTGTGTGTGTGTGTGTGTGTGTGTGTGTGTGTGTGTGTGTGTGTGTGTGTGTGTGTGTGTGTGTGTGTGTGTGTGTGTGTGTGTGTGTGTGTGTGTGTGTGTGTGTGTGTGTGTGTGTGTGTGTGTGTGTGTGTGTGTGTGTGTGTCGTTCCAGACGATAACTCTCGATAGAATTGAGATAAAAACTTCGTTCTTTCGCCAAAAAATCAAGCATTTCAAAAGAAAGGATGAGTTCGTTGGACAACACTTTTTGAGCCCATTAAATTGGTCAAATTTCAAAAAATGTACTTTAAAAAATCACAAAAATGACAAATAAAGGCTAAACATCGGTGTTTTTAGTTTTTTTAGCAGAATATTACTCAAATAAAGTTTATCAACTATGAAGTTGGTAATTTAAAAATTAAAGCTCAAACCTATGCTCAAAATTGTAATTAAATTTCATTAAAATGTGCTACAAAATCGATAAAAATGTAAAAAATTCTAGTTTTGCACCCAACGAACGTAACGCTCATCACTAAAAATAAGTAAATGTGGCTAAAAATCGTGATATTTATGTTATTCTGGCAAAATTTTAGCCAAAAAATGTTCTTCAACTGATTTAAAAAATTTGTAAATAAATTTATGCTGAAGAATCTCCCCCTCTGATCTGCCAGTGGAGTCCGTGAGGCAGTCCGTTTAGTGACGGACGGTCAGCACGGCTCCCCTTAGAATCGTGCCCGTTGCAGTGTCGTTTTGACACCCCTTTTTGATTGCCGCTAATGACCCTTCTGGTCGTGGCCTTAATTCTTTTTTAAAAATGTGCTAAAAATGCTTTGTGCTAAAACTCCAAAATCTTTTTTGAATCGTAGAATATTATTTCGAACGAGTTTTTTTGTCACAAAATTGGTAGTTAACAATTTCTTTTCACTCAAAGTCCTGAATCGTCAAAACAATTCAACATATCTTTTATAATCGAATAATTTACGAAAATTCGCTCATTCGATCATGCTGCATGACTGGAACTTTTTTTTTTTTAATATGGCTAATTGTTGTTGAAGAGGAATGATGGAGGGAGAAATGAACTCTACTACTATTGGCGCTGTTCTGAATAGATTTTCCTGATTCTTTTTTAGTTCAATTAGTTCACTATTTCGATCAATCTTTTTCTTCGTTTTTCTTGTGCGTTTGTGCTGTGATATTTATTATTATTATCACAACTGGTTCTCTCTAAGAAGGTACCTTGATGGTGGTGATGGACGAAGTTACCTAGTTGTATTCTAACAGTAAGTACCTTGGCAGCTGGACATGTTCTCCAACGTCAGTTTGTTCTGGTTGCGGTCAAAATTATTGTTGTCACCTACAAACAGAAAAAGTTTGGTTCGAATTGTTTAAAATTCTGACGATAGTTTGGCTGAACGGTAAGCAAAACTAATGTATATAATTCTAGTATGCCTTTGCTTGAGCAATCCAATCCACACACACACATACACCACTACATCTAAGCACTTGGATGATAAGACCAACACATATGAGCTACACAAGGCTCAAGAGTTGGGTTATTATATCGATTAATTTATTAAATCAGCTATATCAGCTATATCAATATCCGTTGAGCTGCATCTCATCGACGGCGAACGAAGAATGCTGTACAGCTTTTGAGATCTCGCTTACCTACTTAAGATGAGAAGTAGGTAGTTAACTAGCTAAATAATTTTCGTTTTTTAGAGAGCCTCGGACACCCTGAAAACTTATTTTCACTAAAGGAACAAGATGAATTTCGTCCCAAAATATAAGGGCATCAAATTTTGATCAAATTCGACGTATCCGTTAACGAGATAGTTTAATAGGGCTAATTTTAAACTGGATATAACAATATCAACATCAGGAGGTCTTGCCAGATACGAATAGGCATCGATCCTGGCAGAATGCATTTTTAACCTTTTAATGGGAAGGATTGTGTTTTAGAAAATTTCATAAAACTGAAACGTGATCATCTTCCTTTACTCGAGTAATAGCTCACTATAACAGATTCATTTGATGGATTTGACCATTTGAATGAATAGCTCAATCCGCCTGATTACACAACCCCACACAAACTAAGCTTACTGCCACAGCCAATAACAGCGCATTTATAGCCTCACCACGTTAAGCTGAATAAATTCTGAATATCTACACTAATCAAAGGGATAAGTATGTACGTCTGCTTAAATTCTTACTTCCACTACATCAGAAAGATCTAAGGAAGAAAGAAATATGTGATTCTGCCTATCACTCTATCTGATTACCACCTATTATGAGAGAATCACCTCTAAGAAATCTATACCTACCTACTAATAGTAGAACTTAAAAAAGGTACATACACTTATGTAGCGTGCTTATACCTATAAACGTAAATATAATATACTACAACACATTCCAATTATTACCTCCAGAATATAATATACTATAATATAAAATATAATACACTAGAACACATTCTAATTATTACCTCCACAATTATTATTGTCGAATAAATCCTGCAAGGCATCAAACTGCTGTGCCATATTCTTGAATATCTTTAGCAATGTCGAGTTCTTCTTGCTAACTTCAGTGGCATCTGTTTTGACAAGGTGTAACGCTTCTTCTGCTTGGGCAGGATCTTCTGTTATTGGGTTACAATTATTGATGTTTGAGGAGTTTTCTTCAGAGTTTTCATTTGTTTTTCTGCAAACCTCATTGTCTGTGTCATGCTATGTTCACCGATGTTATTATTGTACGGACATCTTTTATTACTTTTTTATTATTTTATTTATTTACTTATAATTTTTTTTTTTCTTTTTTTTTTTTTTTTTCAATTATCAATTTTTTGGATTCCATGCATCTTGATCTACTTTCAAAATGAAGGAGGGGTTCAAAAATGTTTTTTTTTGCTGTCGATTTCAAATTATCATTATCAATTATTAATTGTAAACCAAAATAGCACATCTGAGTTTGTTAACTAGACAGGTACTTGACACCTGATTACCATAAAGCTGTATGGTATTTGTTGCACATTTGCAATAGAATGTTAATAACTATTTAATGATCTGTATTCAGGTCTTCGTACCTCTAAAACGGCTACTTACCTATGAATATGGGTGCCTAAATCACGATTTTAATGATTTAAGCGATTTGCGCGGGACATAAAAGCGTAAGTATACTTACAAGCGTATTCAAGCATTTTCCATGAATAACGACAAATTTTTACAATTGACTTCTGGCGTATTTAACATCAAATTCATAAATATGGTAAAATTGTGTTAAATGTTCCTTGATCGGTTGGCTAGTGTGTGGTGTCATATTTCACAATCCCTGGAAAGATGACACTTACCACTTTCATGATAAAATGTTTTCTTCCTTGATCATTTTCTGCGATATTTTTACTTCTTTTCCAAATCACAAGAAAGGACTACACGATTTACCTTGCAGTAAAATGTAAACGATAACTTGAATAAGAAGACGGGAATTTATCAATAGTTTAAAGCAGGCAGTCCCCAATATTTTGTTGTGTGTTTGCCTGTTATTAATTGGTTTTGCTAATATTTTGAAGTAATTTTCTAAGTCATACAAGTATTGTGTTGAACTCAACTGCATAAGTTCAACCATGACACTTGACAAATGGTTTGCTAATTTACCTGCTGGCCAAACTACACACTTGGAGAAATTGGTTAGACATAGTCTATGAAACTATTTGTTATTCACATAGAAATCTATGTAAAATTTGTGTCCCCTAAAATGAGATTTTGGTAACTTCCGCATCAATAGAGATCAATAATATTCTTGAACAGAAATGAGTGCATATAATGGTAGCAGGGAATAGTACTGAGGGTGCTCACTTGAGCTCCTTCCACCTCCCACCATTCAAATTGTGAGGAGTTTGTTCCTCATACTGTGAATGGTCAGATTTTGTACTATTATGTGCGTGTAGTAATATAATAAGGTGATGACACTCAGCGAGAGTAATTCGCCACACCCATTTTCGGGCAAGTTGAGGTTACTAACATACCAAAGTAAGTCAACAATATACTTTCCCCATGACCTCACACACACCCACCCTCTCACATCTGCGCTGACTCCCATCACTCCCTCCCTTCACTGGACAACTACCGCTACTTCTTGGTGCAACAGCCCTGTCAGCAATATTGAAAACAATACATCCACACATTTTGCTGCTTATCAAAGGTTTGGTAGTTTCTCTCCAAATTGGTTTATCATTCCGAATGAAATATGGCCTTGGCTTTGGTAGCTGACAGAAAGAGTCCACGTCTCTGATCCATCGGCAAGGACTGTCTGGACCAACGTTTTGTACAGAATTACCTTTATGGTCCTAGATACATTCCTTGACCTGAAATTACGCACAATACTATTTTCACAAATTTCTAAGTTCTTGTCATTGCTGGAGGTGAACACGAATCCCATGTATGTTAAAATCAGTTATGTACAGCAATCCCGAACACAAAAGTCATCAAGCTGCCTTTTATTTATTCCTTCCATTCTCTAATTGGTATTTTGTGCCTATTCAGCTCACCTCAAGTATCTTTTTTTTTTTTTTACTTGGTCTCAAAGTCATTCAGGCTATGTAATCTAGCGCTTGGTTCCATCACACACTGTGTTGAATAAAAGTATGGTTCATTTAGCGCAAGAGAAAGATTAATCACCTCTCCACATACACTTTGTATAACCAAACACCCTGTTTTATCCTCTGTCCCACTACAAGATCGGCTAGTATGCAACAAGCGCAAATATTACATCTGATTTAGTATTGTTCTTCGCCCAAATTCAAACAGCAAAACCAATAGGTTTAGATTTAGCAGCTGGATGGTAGTAGTGGCTTCAAAATTAGGTTTAATTCATCCCATAATACCTAATACTCGTATATTGTACCTTCTTTTTGTAATCCTTACAAATTACAATCAATATAAAAGGGATTTCTACTGTTAACTATATATACAGGTTCCTATCAACAGTGACCATTTATTGTACACAAGAAACAGTACTGTATCGCACAAATCATTATCTATAACACATATCGCATGTGTTGCAAGTGCTGGATAATCTGACAAACTCACATTTTGCACATTGGTTAGATAAAATCCTAATCAGGTTCCAATCATTCAAGAAAGACTACTATTGGAAGAACAGCTCTAATATCCGCTATATACCATTTTTCAGACTTTTTCCCTTCGTTTACATAAAGTCTTCTGGCGTCCTATGTGGCTAAGTGGTCTGAGGAGAGTTCTGAAACCATTCGGTGCAGGAGATCCCGGGAAGAGGTATAAGGTATAAGAAGAGGTTGAGATATCTCAACTTGTCAGCCTTGTTGTGTACGGAGATTTATTTTATGATATTTAATTTATCACAAAGTTGAGATATCGATTGAGGTCAACCCAAAGAAACCAAAGCATAATGGAGAAACGATGACACGGTAGTATAAAAACTGGCAATCCTCAATACCGGAAATATCTAAATAATCGTAAATAACAACATATAACGATAAAAAAATTAAGCGACATTTCTCTCACCGAAGGATTTTCTTCTTGTCTTGCGTTGTTTGCTTCCCTGAAAATAGACTCTAGTGGTCGAGCTTCAGACTGCCTGAAAACCAACGTATCATAATATAATAAATTACTGAAAATGTATTATCTGTATAAAACTGTTCCTTCCGTACTTCATGTATGTATGACATAACATGTATGACGTTGCCTAAGGATTTCTAACGTTTTATGTACTTGTAGACATCATGAAGAATCATATTTCTTCAAAACTTACATTAAAAATATTAGGAACAGTCTTAATTGAAAACTTAAAACTCTGTTTTTCAAGGAAGATTTAGGCACTTGGAGACCAGTGGAGTCCTCAATCAAGCAGCCTCTGTAAGCCTGTCAGAGATAAGCCTACCTATAGGTTACCGTTGAAGGAGATATATGTGATGGGAGGTGCAGCTAATACTAAAACTTCAGTGAAGCCTAGGTAGCTTGAGCCAGAGCTCCACCAAAGTCCACAAGGCTTGCAGCTATATTGCAACCCCATGATGGCCATTCCATTGTACTGACTGATTTATAACACATTACGGGCATGAAAGCAATATAACCAAACGAGATCTTATGACTAAAAGCTCCGCGTCCACCACCTTCTCCTTGAGATGAAAGAACCAAGTTCAATCTAACATTAGAAGGGGTTTACCACTAAACTAACCTTATCATTCACATACTATGCAAGCCATAGTAAGGTTAAACATTCTGGGAGAACAAGTGCATGACGCCAGTCGTCTCTCCTATTCACAACTAGGACCTGCAAATTTTTATCAAGCCACCAATGCTTACGCACCAGATACCCTAATGACCTCCGTCAAAATCGTGATAACATAAAATGGACATGGTATTTATTAGATCATCGACCACCAGGCACCCAGGGCCGTCGCACTTGGGGAGGGTGCCGCCACCACTACCAACCCCCCAAAAAAGGAAGAAGAAGAAACGAAACTTGCCAATTTAAAAAAAAAACTTTAGTTATTTTGAACGATATCCGAACTCATTTTATTCATAACCTGGTAATTTTTCACCTACTCAATGTTTCAACTTCTAATTTTCAATTTACCAGTTTCCCTAGTTTCCCATTTTCCCACTGACTTTGCCAGATTTCCAATTCGAAAATATCTGACTCCCCAATTTTTAAACCCCCCCTCTCCAACCTGCTAATTTTCAAACTTCGATTTTCGACTGCTTGTTGATCATCTGGCGATTTTTCGGTGTTCATAGTGGCTTCTTCTTAAATATATTTTTACGATTTTATTCGCACAGTTTCCAATTCATACCGTTTGTGACTTATGGGAAACCTTGACTAAAATACAATTTATTGATTATTGTACAGCTTGAACATTTTGAGACATGAAATATTTGGACTAAGAGAGAAAAAAGATATAATTTCCAACTTGCGAGAAAAAACCAACTTGAAATTTGCCAACACGAGCTTAAAACACGATCATTTCACTCAAAATTATTCATTTTGTTCTTGAATTTCCAAAAGATAACTCAGGATGCAAAATTGAAGGAGCTTTTCTACAAAACGGCTTCCTTAAAAAAGCGCCTTTGTGTGTGTGTTTGCATAAATCGGCATGTATCTGTTCGATATGAAGGTGGCTATACATCCCTACGTACCGAACAGGTGCATACCGATTTATACAAAAACACACACAAAAAGGCGCATAATGTACTTGACTATCTTAATATGATTCTGTCGGCTTTTGCCTAAAAGTACAACTGGCAGAGTTGAAAAATGAGATGAGCTAGTGGGGCAGTTTTTTGGGCCCTTTCATTGAATTTGTTGCTAAATTCAGTCTAAATTTTATATCCCATTCGGTCACTCATGTTCATGCTCCGTTGTCATGTGAATTTAGGAGATGCAGCACTTTCAGTTTAATAGATAATACATTCATTAGTGCATACCTACCACACTTCTTCCTCTCCCCTTTTCGTAGCCGACTGAAAAAAAGTTATCCTCCTCAATATTTTGAGAATGTGGGGGGGTTAGACTCACTTTTCTTGGTGGATTGAAATTATATATTTTTATATATATATTTATATATATTTATATATATATTGAAATTATATATTATTATATATTTTTATATATGTAGTTGATATTCTTAGTGAATTGGGAATTTTCTGTCCAGGGAGTTGGGAAATTTTGGGCTTCACCCCCCCCCCCCCTCCTCCCCGCAGCCAACTTTGTTGGTGCGACGGCCCTGCAAGCACCTCATCAAGAGAGTAGAGAGCTCCTTGTAGAGAGCCTCCTTAAACTTTATATATTCTAGATGTGTTTACTAGTGTACAGGTGAATTTCCTGTTTGATACATAGTATTAATACCATGTAACCAGGGCATCATACACCCTCATGATTTCAAGCCCAAGTGACTGGCTGGTCAAAACGTCAAAGATCAAAGGCCGCGGCGCTGCCACCGTAAAATATAATTTTGCCTTTACCAGATAATGTAAAGTCCAGGTAAGCAACTTATTTATTGTTTAATACTAACAGTAATATTACTATCTATAAATCAGTGATGTATAATAATGGTTAGGTAGGTACCTATCTAAACAAAAAAATTAAACCTTTGATTGACATTGTTTTATTTATTTTATATTTTTATTATTATTATTTTCATGGATTGATAAGTCAAAATCAACATAATAATTATGTAGGTTGTCCACCGCTAAGTATTTTTTTGGTGCCAGCGGTGGGTAGTGTCAACATCAAGCAAAAGAAACAGTTCGCAGCACCAGGATGACGCCATAGATCAAATTGAAATGCAATTGAAAATGGACATTACTGCGGGCATATACGATTACGTAAGGCCCAATTCACACAGAACGGGCGCGTGGCGAAGACGTGGCGCAGACTTTTGTCACTTCCGCGTCTTTCCATGTAAACAAATGGCTCAATGTTAACAGAAGGGACGTGGCGCAGGCATCCGCCCTTTCGCCCGTGCCACGTCCGTTCGCCGTCTCTCGTGGCGTTCGAGAAGGGTCGCGCCACTTCCGTGCCACTCGTCACTTCAATAAAAATGCGGGATGATGGTGAATTCAACATTGAATTTTGCGAAGAAGTTGGGAAGAATTCGTGTTTATTTGATTACAATCGTGCGTATTATTGCAAAAGGAACGCCCAAGACCAGACCTGGCAGAAAATTGCGCCTGAATAACCGTTCTGGGTACATATTCAGCTCTTTCCATAACATCAAATGTTCCACCGCTTTTCCCCTTCTTCAGCCACAATGGATGAACCCAATATCTCCTCTTTTTGGTTCAGATCAGCCAAGTACACCAAATTCAGCACATCTCGATCATCTTCGTCACTGCTTGATGAAAAATCCACGTTGTACTTCACGAAACCTTTTGATTATTACGTCCTTTTTCGCCACTGTCCCGCCCCTTCTGTGTGCATTGCATGGGTCACGTCACCGCCACGTCCGTGCCTGGTCAGTGCCACGTCTTCGCCACACGCCCGTCCTGTGTGAATTGGGCCTAAGAGCGGACTGAGTTACCTACTATCCATACCTCACAGGCCCAGTAGAAATTCTGAACCGGAGTCTTCCAGCTTTCTTGTTCCCAACATTGGCCCCTTCTGTAAGGTTGTGTTGCCATTTGGAACTGGGATCAAGAGCGTTTAAGAATTCTCGGAAAACCTTCAGTTCAGATAGCTTGTCCGCTGGATCCTTAATAATTTGCGCGTCTACGGGTTGAAAAAAAAGGTAAGTAGTTTCGCGTCAGACTGCCATTTTCTTGTAAGCTTTCTCAACGAATCTGAATAAAAATGTCGTTCGGAAACACAAATTTGACATCACTTAATGTCTGATGTCATCAATTACATTTTGAGCCTGTATTATAATAACAGGTAAAAATGCCACAATTTTATTTGCATGTGTGAAGCAAAAAGGTGTTTTTCAAATCATCCCTTAAAGTTGCTTACTTACTCCTTCATATTTCAGCGCTGCTTTCTGCAGAAAATATGCTTCTCATGGCAAAACCAAGGACACGGTTTGATATTACAGACAAGTGCCTATGAAATAAATTTTGTGAAATTATATATTCTGAACCTGAAAGATTGGTTTTACGAACACTGCTGCTCCATTATAAGGCTCATGACAAACAGATATAAATGTATACATTGAAATATTCAAACTTGGAAACGTAACAAACGAATGTTTTGTGTGTTCTTATACGTCCATTTTGTGTTCATTATTTACAATAATGAGCATTCCTAATTGAGCTAAGAAAAAAGAAGATTTTAATTGTTGAAATGTTTACTTTGATTTTCTTGATTACAAAAACTAATAAACAAATACGTACAAAATAAACGACATTAAACAAAACCCCTAGCTATTCTTAGCTCTTCCGCCTACAGGTAACAAAAGCTATAATACATCATACGACCAGGTTTACGGATAATGGTAAATCAAAATCTATGAATATCTACAAAGATGTAGTCATCAACCTAAAGCCACCTAAAGAAAGTCAATAAAAAACCGCATCGAACTTGGTCCAGCCATTTTGGAGTCTATACCGGACACATACACATATACAAACATTCAGTTGAATTAAATTATATAGAAATCGTGTAATTTTCCGTTAATCCAAAGAAAGACTTAGAATGAATACGTCGATTAAAACTACTAAGTAGGTACCAATAGTTTTGCATCCAATTCCACCTATATATATATATATATATATATATATATATATATATATATATATATATATATATATATATATATATATATATATATATATATATATTAATTGCTATGCAATTCTTAGGCCGACCCCCAATAATTTTTTTTGTAACGTCCCAATTTTTTTGTAACGTCCGTGACGCAAAGCGCAAGTTCGAATCCCAGCCAGGCTTGAAAATTTTTTTATATCCAAATTTTTTTATATCCATTTTTTTCGCATCGTGGGTTCGAATCCCAGCCAGGCTTGAACATTTTTTTATATCCAAATTTTTTTATATCCATTTTTTTCGCATCGTGGGTTCGAATCCCAGCCAGGCTTGAACATTTTTTTATATCCAAATTTTTTCAGGCTAAGAATTGCATAGCAAATTATCCTCGTTTTCTACGCAGTAGAAAAGAGAAAAGATCCGGCGAGGCGCGAAGCGCCGAGTATAGATTAGGGGGGTCCAGGGAGGCGAAGCCCCCCGGCGAGGCGCGAAGCGCCGAGTATATATATATATATATATATATATATATATATATATATATATATATATATATATATATATATATATATATATATATATATATACGTATATATATGTATATATACGTATATATGTATATATATGTCGCTTAAGCATTATTTTCGCATTAGGGAGTTGAAAAAAGGTCTTATTTTCGCCAGAATTATGGGTGTGTGTGTGCATGCGCGCGTGCTTGCGTGCGTATGTGCGTATTTAAGAGAGAGAGAGCTAGACTTGTTTAATCTATTTTTCCTTCCTCAACTTCCTTGATCCCTAGGCCGGCATCATCGGGTAAACCTCCTCTCTATATGATTTATCTATTTTTTTCAGTTTCTTCTTGTATCATATACCTCTCCAGCCCTTGAGCGGAGGTACAAAAAACCGTAAATCCTGGTAACAAGCTTCATTTCCACAGTTTTCATCTGATTCTGATAACATTTTTAGAGAATGTGCTGGTTAGGCAGCAGGCGGCCTCCTGTTGGTTTCATTGCTCACAAATCAATACCTACTTCAATCTGCGTATGCGCAAACGTAAAATTCATCAAGCCACACTTTCCCATTTTATAGTAGCCTGCTCTCGTTCAAATTTGGAGGTTAGTCGGGAAAAGACGATTTAGTCATCCAATATCAATTATAACACAATTTTATCATTATTAGCTGCTACTGTTTTCATCCGATTTCGATTAAACTTCCTGGGATCGAAAGGTTTAGGCTGTAGATGACCCCCAATGAACTTCATCGCTGCCGTTTTACAGGCTACTTTCGCAAAAATGTAGCACCTATCATGCATCATATTCTGATTGCTTAATTGACAATAGATATTTTGCCGTGCCTGCCGGGATAAAAATGAGACCCTGTATCATGTGGATCAATTGTGTCTATGGTCACACAGTACCCTCATTCAACATCGAGAGGTTGGGATATGTAGAAGCAGAGACTGTAACATATGCAATGTGGCTAGGGCAAGAAACCGAATAGTGTTGCCATCAAGCCCGATGGGTCTGCCATTATCCTGGATGTCCAGATTATCAGTGACAGTTTGAACATAAAGTATACCCGCCGCGCTAAAGATAAGTTAGTATGACAGAAATGACCTGAGATTTGCCTCTGTACCTACTGAAAACAGTGTCAACAAATAACATGAAGGTTATCGCAGCACTCGCGTCATAGCATGGGGTGAAGTACGGAAAAAGTTACTCTGGGCATCTCAGTAGAAGTGCGTCGTGGTATGACTTTACTTACCCTTATTTCAACTGATGGTCGTCCAATAGGGACATCCTTTCATCCCTCCCTACCTCCTTCTCCTTCCTCAACTTCCTTAGGTAGGTAAGTGTCGGAAAAACCTTGGCGTGCATCTCACTATTTGAGTTACCTACTGGTTTTTTTTTATTTTATTTTATATATTTTTTTTTTTTTATTTTTTTTTTTTTTTTTTTTTTTTTTTTTTTTTTTTTTTTTTTTTTTTTTTTAAGGAAAGTTTTATATAACAGAAAAAAGTGTCCGCAAATGTTTGTAACAAGCATTACTTCTAGTTTTCATCCGGTTTTGATGAAATTTCTAGGGATCGAAAGGCTTAGGCTGTGATGGTTCCTAAAGAACTTTGTCGCTGCTGTCTCTCTGGCAGCTTCCGCACATGCACAAACGTAACATCTATGAAGCATCTTATTTTGATTGCTTAATTGATCGATTTTTCTCACTCCCTAGCGTAAGAACCCACTACTGAACCTTGTAAGTTAGTATATTTAAAAACATTTCACTGATCTACTGTATTTATGATTCGGATACTAGGAAGCTATCCCCAAACTTTTTTTTTTTTTTTTAATCCTGCTCAACTTGAAACGTAAACCAAAAAAATTCGGAGGGGCGAAGAGAGTTATAAAATGTTTTTCCTAATCGATTACAAAGGTTCATTAGTTGAAATAGTAAACCTAAATCCCCTTAAAAAATACGACGATGAACCAGCAGATATAATTTCAATGGAATTTCTTTTTCAAGAACTCGAGTTTAGTATAATTTGTGTAACCGGACTAGTGGCGTGCAAGTTTATTTCAATAACATTCTTTCGGTGGGTTTCTACGTCAAAGTAGAAAGGTTATCTTGAGCTATGGTCTTCGTTGAATATATATCTATAGATCTCCGTGCTAAGAAAGAATATTACAATAACACAGAAGTAATAAACTTTTGTGAAATAAATTGGTGAGACTGGAGCAAAACATTATCCGGTATAAAAAGTGTGACTGTATAAGTATTTATGGATATTTGTTTTTGTTCAAGTATTGTTGTAAATATAAATGTTTTGTAATTATTGTATTTCTCATGTGCAAAATGTAAAATAAAATTTAAACAGAAGGTGAATTCATAAACTTGATATTACGGGAAAAATACATGAAATCCATTCCCCAACCTTACCTCAGGGAATAATAAAAATAAGAAATAAATGAATAATAATAAGGAATAATATAATAAATAAGTGAAATAAAATTTGCATTTTTAAATTAAATGCTTTATATCGGCCTAAAATAATTTTAAGACTTCGAGAATAAACTCGGCGCTCCGCGCCTCGCCAGGGGGCAAGCCCCCTGGACCCCCGGTTACCTCTATTTACATACTTCGGACGAAATTATTGAAACACAGAATGTGTTTGCGTTGTCGCGCAACCAAGTGACAACCAAACAAGCGTCATTGTTTACTATTCATTTACTATTCATGCTCATAACTCAGGTTGATGGCCACGAACTTCACAGTAGTTAACATAATATGGTTGGATAAATCAGGAGCTTTCCAACGAATGGTGAACGATTTCTGTGCGATTAAAATTGCGGAAGTTCCATTTCCCTACCAACGGCTCGGTTGTACGTGAAAATCATATGAAAATTTACAAGCGGTTGCAATCATGTTGACAATATCAATTATTGAGAATGATCATCTGTGTGTAAACAATTGATTCAAATAACCATGCTCATAACTCAGGTTGATGGCCACGCACTTCGCAGTAGTTAACATAATATGGTTGGATAAATCAGGAGCTTTCCAACGAATGGTGAACGATTTCTGTGCGATTAAAATTGCGGAAGTTCCATTTCCCTACCAACGGCTCGGTTGTACGTGAAAATCATGTACGTCACACATTTCGTTGCCATCCCGCGTTCCATTTTCGGCTAGTTAGTCCATGGCTAAAACACATTCTGTGTTAAAATTTTTGAAAACAATTACAATGGAATGTTATTCTGCCATTTGAACCATGTGCGTCCATATCCTTAGTTACCTGCGTCATTGGAGTTGAAAATTTAATAAAATCTCAGCCTTATAATGGGGCAGCTGCCCTCCTTGGCCCACCTTTGCTAGCCTGAGCCTACGGCCATGTAGTTGAAGTACATAAACTTAGCAAATTAATCGTCCATGGGATATGTTTAATAATTATCTGTGGATCAATGATCTGAGCAGAACAGATTCCTATGTAACATAGAGATCTGAAAAATCTTTGTGGAAACATTTGCAGTATCCTTACCATGACTATATTTTCAAATCATCAACCTTCCAACGTGTTCGTGTTTTGTTGAAATCACAAATGACAACTCCCCCAATGAAATAACTGCACGTAGCGATTTCCATACAGATTTTTATTCAAAAATCGACAAGCTTGTGATTCACAGACATGGCCGTTAAGGGCATGCAAAATAGACCCCCCCATTACTTACTGACCCTAGAGGGCATGTAATTGCGTTATTTGATACCTAAATTTTTGCATATTTACCAGCCTTGCGGATACAATAGATCGGATATTTATAATGCTGATTTGGAAGCTGCTTTTGTAACACAACCGAATATGACATTTCGCAACATTATCCTCAATTTGTTGTTGAACACACGCATATCTGAGTAATACAAAAAAACAGTAAAACAGAGCTTAAAACCAATGTAAAAATAAAACAATATAAAAAAATTCTGAAGGGGGTTATGATGATGCTCTTTCTCAAGAAATTACAATAATAAACGCACAATAATCTACGGTACCTACCTAGTGATGTTTTGGTTATTGCTAGAGACCACCAGTAATTCAGATTCCTCAGTGTGATCACCAATTCTCTAGACATAACATCGAACTTGAAACTACTAATAAATACCAATTAACTGAGTGGCTGGAACAATGTTGCATGTTATAATGACGCATTTCACAGGGGAGAGGGGGTGTTTTTAGAAAAGAAACCGTAAACATTCACATATTCGTATATTGATTCCCACATACAACGTTGTTCCACCGATTTAATTACGAAAATTTAATTATGCTACCACTAGATATCAGCTTGATGGTCTCTCTGTCTTTCTTTAGCTTGGCTTTGCTCTTAATTTCTTGCTCCTCAACGATCAATGTCCTGTTCGACTTCCCTTTGGGTGCAAATTTCAGAACAAATGTTGCTAATGGTTTCGAAGAATTGGAGCTAAATTCCGTTACGTTTATGCCGGATACGTTGTGCATATGAGTTGCTCTCGAGCTGAAACAAAAATTAAGACTGTTTCTCTTTCATTCAAACCCTAAACAAAGTAATTAAATAAACTGGAATTTAGATAACGATAGGTGTATCTAACACTTATGAAAAAAATTGCAAGAACTTATTCAGTAACAAAACTTACACTAAGTGCCTACACCCTACAGTGAATCTAACATTATCATCAGTAATGTGACCGGAATTATCGTCAATATTATACATAAGAAGGCAATTGTTTGGAATATATGATGATAGTTGGTTTTCCTATGCACAGAACCAAATGAGTTCTGTCGGTCAAACATAGCCAACATAAAAAAAAAACACTGCTTATTTCTTACTACTGATAATTATTTCACTCTCTCTTTCATAACTTTAGGGATAATCCCCACTAACTCATAACCTGAGTGAAGCGTAGAGACAAAATTATTCGCTGTACACCAACTGAGAGTTGGAACGCAGCAATCAAACGTAGCGGAAGTAAGTTTTATGCCTAGGAATTTTATTTTAATTTAAAGGGGATTAGGAAACGAATATATTTAGATATTTGAAATTGGAAAATAACAATTTTTTGATCAATCGGAGATTTGATTTCCTCTGTGCGCCGCCCGGAGCTCTGAAAGGCTGAAACATTTAAAAATTGAGATCTCCAAAACTTTCGAAAGTGTTTTCTGTTTGTAATTGATAGAGATCACTTTAATGGATCGAATTAAACAACCCGGATTGCTGTTCGACCATCCGTTTGCTCTTCCAAATGGCTAGAACTTTGACAGGGAAAAAGATCATCAACATGAATGTGCGAACTAAATCACTCGCGACGAAGTTGTGGAAACCCATTTCAAAATAGAATTTACTGAAAAAACGAGGTCTATTTCCACGAAAAATAAAGAGGTATAGGTCATTTCGACTGTTAGGTCATCATCAGTAAGAAACAATAACTTATTCAGCTAGGCATTGTTTGTTACTGATGGATGACCTAACCGCCGAAATAGACTTAACATTGTAACTCATTATTTTTCGTGGAAATAGACACAGTAAAAGTCACCTTATTAGCTCCGACAAGTGGTCGCCAATGGAATCCTCACTTCACGAAATACATTGTCACTTACAGATGGGTGCCTACATGAATGTCGATAGATTTAGTCAGATTATATTCAGATGTAGGTAGGTACTATTACACCTAGATATCAGCTCTTTTTACGTACACAGGGACTGTAAAGTGTAGGTATCTTGTGTAATTTTCAATTATTTCTCTTCGGTAGACGTCTCCTCCCAATTATTACGTTAAAAAATCTAATAATGAAAATAATTAATAACAATAAATAATAACGACTACGTTTAATAATTATTATAGATCAGTGAACTGCGTAAAGTATAGTTAAAGTGTATGTGTTTTATTTAAATAATATCCCATCGGTCGGCATCGACGTTAAAGGAGATAATATTTTATTGTGATAATGCCACAACTACCATAGTTATAGTCAGTTGTTTTGCGTAAAAGTGCTATCTTTGTTTATTAATCTGCAGCGTATTTCCCGTATACAAGTACTTACCTTGAAATTTAAACCAAAACTTTAACCCACAAATTTTTTTTCCCTTGATTGCAATTTTTTTTTTTTTTTTTTTTTTTCATATAAATGACATCAACATAATTTACATAGACATAAACATAATTTTACATAGACATAAAGAAAAATACACTTCTGGAGGCATGCTTACGAAATAATAATATCTATTGGAAATGAAATTCCCCATATGGGCACCAACCCGTGTTGGGGAATGAGTGAACTGAGCTCACACATAGTAGGCACACAAGTTATTATAATAACAAATAAAATAAACTCACATCACTTGAATTAAATTTCCTTAAGAAAAAAAAACAATAATAGAAAAAAAATTAAGCGAATAAAGTATACACAATGTGGAATTGTGGTGGCGTCTTAAGATTTTTAAAATGTTTTGTTATAGAATGTTTGATTTGATTAAAACTGTTTGATGCAGATGACTTGGCAAGTGATATTACTTTTAATCTGAGGTCCGGAGGAAAGCTATTGAAAACTATCACACCTTGGTAAGGGAAGACATTTTTTGAAGATGTTCTTTTAACTTTCGGGATTTCAAGGCAATTATTCTTAGAGAAGCGAGTATGAAATGAATGGACAGGCCCAGAAAACTCTTTACTTTTAAATAATTGGAGTACTGCACTTCTTTTGTAAAGATGGTCTATATTAAATAAACCCAGCTTCACAAATAGAGGGGCTGTATGTTCCCTATATTTCGCTTTCGCGACAGCCCTAATGAAATATTTTTGAAGGGTAACTAAGTTATGCAATGTAGTTTCATACGCACTACCCCACATAGGCAAACCGTATAATAGAGTGGATTGAATCAGAGCACAATAGACCTGCCGTAACACGTGAGTATGCATAATTCTCCTTAGAAATGCGAAAACATACAAGCATTTTCTAAGCCTCAACTTCAGGGCCGCTATATGATGATCCCACTTTAAAAGACTGTCTATTGTCATACCTAAATATTTAACCTTATCTTGTCTGGTTAAAGTGGGACATGTGCATGAGCAACCAAAAGATTATTACCAAAAGACTATTATTACTACTAATCTCGTAAACCATACTTGGTAATTATCACATCTTGGATATCTAACTACCTAATCACTTGAAATAAGTGCGAGACAAAAAGTCTACTTGGTTTCCACATACTTGTGCAACACCTTTTCTGGGGATTGAAATGTCATTTCTCGGGCAGAAGCTTCGAATGGAACTCTCCAAGTCAAAAATTAAGACCGGATAACCTTGCGCACGTTTTCTTGTTCGAGGACCGTAAAAACTCAAGCGTCAATTACGCGGATGATACTGGGACATTTTTTCGGGCAGCTTGATCTTTTGGCACCAGAACCGGTCGATTATATTATATAAAACCGAGGTAATATATGAAAGGAAGAACCCGATCCCATTCCCAAGACAGGAGGAGTTGGCGAAGGTAGGCCCTGACCTTTAAGTTAACTATAGCAAGGACGAGAGGTGGATCCTCGCTGAGTCGGCGACATCTGATTTTCGCTTCTTTGTTTTTCTATTTTTTCTTCTTTTTTTTTCTCGGAGATTTTTCTCAAAGATGGCTTCGGGCATTGGTATGCCGAGGGGAATCCTTGACTGCCCTTCTTCAGGGCGAGTCTATTCTTTCGCATGAGATCTCCCAGGCTAGGACGTTGGTATCTACCATATATTTCCAGTCAGGATTTCAGAATTCTGATTGCATCAAATGTGGTTCATTAATTTAATGTGTAACTGGTCTAAGCCCCGAAATCGAAAACGGTAAAACCATCTAAAATATACCTGTCCTTACAATTAAGTAAGCGCTAAGAAATGGAGAAAGACTTTTTTGCTTGTGCCTGATTGAATGGGGCAAGTGAGTGAAGAATTGCTTATGCAAGCTTCCTTTCAGAATAATTAGAAAGTTGGAAGAAATAATTAAATCTGAACGAAGAGGGGTTATCTTTTCAGAACCTACCCAGAACCGTTGAACTGTAATTAAACTTCCAAGCTAAGTTAGATTACAATATCAATAGCTATAGTCTTCAGAGTTGGTATAAGTACCACACTATTTCAGATTGCTGTTTCCCTTGAAAAGGAGTTACGTAATGGAAGTAATCCTAGCGATGTTTCCTTAAAACGGCTCATAACACTGCAAATCAGGATGTTCAAACGAGCTCATGAGATGGTCCGAATAGCTCAATCAGCTGATCAGGCTCAAGCTCGTTATTCCTTCGTCTCGCTAACACATCCTTTCCCTCACTCTTTCGAGCTTAAAATTCCGTTTTTTACCTAAAATTTGAAGTTTTTTGGGGGCTTTCTCCCGTTTTTTTCGACTTCCCGCTTCCCCTACCCCTCTAAACGGCCGTCGAAAATTCCGGGAAAATACCGGTTTCGTAGGTTTTTGTAAGGAAGACGACTGCATAAGTTAAGAGGGCTGTATAAATTCCTCACATATTATAACATGGCCATATAGAATTAGTAGAAGAACATATTTGAACTTAATCATATGACACTTGTTGCTGCGTTAAATAAATGGTAGTTGGTATTGTGAATTCAAAGGAACCAGTGTTTTTCAATTATAAGAAATTTAGTACTTTAATATTTTAATAGGTGATGTGCCCGCATGTTTTGTATGAACACTTGAAACTGTAAAGCAAATTTTTAAAAAGATAAAGAAGAAATGGATCTTGCTAAGGTGAAGGTGAGACAATTGAATGGAAAAGCGAACTGGAATGTGTGGAAGTTTAAAGTGATGACTTTACTTTGAGGAATCCCAGACGCTGTGGAGGTTATTGAAGGGACGTTGAAACATCCGGAAGAGCCATCTCGAGAAGCCTCACATAGTGAAAAAGCTAGCTACCTCGCCCAGAAACGGAAATTTGCGCTTGCCGATAGTAGTGCGTTAGTTGTGTTAATGAACAATTTATCAGAGGACGATATTGAGAAAGTTATGCGTTTCTGGAATGCCAGAGACTACACTACAATGAAACCTAAATTAGTTTGTAATTACTGCGGTAAACCCAACCATACAATCAAGGTTTGCAAATACTGGATTGCAGATGATAGACCTCCAAAACCATTTACTCATAAAGCCAGCGTTCGAAAAATCGTACTAGTTCTAATGTGACAGAAATAGGTATGTTGATAGTGGTGCTACTAATCACATTACTCATAGGAGAGATCTTTTTATAAATTTCAAAGAATTTTCAGAAGAGTACTGTGTGAAAACTGTAAATGGCGATGTAGTTAAAGCCGTAGGCTTAGGTAATATAAGAATTGAAGCTAAATTAAACAATGAAACACTAATGCTAACACTAACTGATGTTTGGCTCGTACCCGAAATAAAGAAAAATCTTTTCTAAACGCTATCAGCACAGGATAGGCTAACAAATAGCAAGTTTATATCATAATGTGCAGAATCGTGCTTTTTTATGTTAAGGCTATTTTTAAAGGTACTAGGCTTCAACATGGAGGACTTTATAAATTAAATTTGAAAAATATCGAACCTCCAAAATCAACAGAGGTATCTTTAGTTGACAAGTCGAATTTGATGCAACTTTATCGCGAAAAACCGCCTCACCAGACCATGAAACATGTAGCAAAGGTGGTAAAAAATGAACTTGGTATTGCATTGAAGAAAGATGATCAACTATGTGAAGCATGAGTTTACTGAAAAATACATTGAGAGAAATTTTGAACAAGACAACAAGCCACCATTGCAGGTGAGATCGTTACATGTAATGTAGTTGGACCGTTTGTACGATCAATTAGTGAGCGTAGATATTATGTTTGTTTTAAAGATCACTATACGGAATTCCGTACTATATACTTGATGAAACATAAAAAGAGGTAGTAAATAAAATTGAACAATTTATTAATGAATCAAAAGTTCTTGGACATAAAAAAGTAATTTTAAGTTATAAAGGTGGAGAATTTGACTGTGAAGCAGTTAAACACTTTATTAATCAAACATAGTTGGTATCAAACAACGACTGACAATGCCGTACACACCTGAGCGAAATGGGTGTTGCGAACGAGATCATAGGACGATAGTTGAAGCAGGAAGAATATTAATGCACGCGCATAATTAAATACCTAAGGGTTTATGGGCTGAAATAATCAACACTGCAGCTTACATAATAAATAGGACAGAAGTATCCAGTGTTGAAGGAAAATCTCCATTTGAACTTTGGACAGAAAATAAACCCGACATTAATAATCCAAGAATCATACGCTGTACATGCTATGCCCATATTCCAAAACAATCAAGAGGCAAATTTTCCAAGAAAGCCGAAAAAGGTCTGGATATGATGAAAATGAAGGGTATGGAATTTGGTCAATTGAAAAGTGTAAACTAATTAGATCAAGAGATGTAATTTTTTATGAAAAAATATTGAAACACACTAAATGGAAACAGAGAACAATTCTGATGTAGGAGAGGGACCTTGTATCGATTTCCAAAATCTCCGAACAGTGAAAACCAATAGGGATATTGATGCTGAAACTCCAAGTAATACAGAATCGAGAGATTCAGAAGAATTGGTTCCCGAAAATCAAGACTGTACCAAATACCATGATGAAAATTTCACTGAAGATGGAGAAGAAGGTACAAAGAAACAATTATGAGATCGTTCAACTCTTAAGCAACCTGAAAGGTATGGTAATGCTATGATAATTACTACTACAAATGAAATCGTAAATTTAGACGAACCTAGTAATTATCGAGAATCTATGCACAGTAAAAATAAAGAAAAGTGGGGAAAAGCTATATTAGTGAAATTAGTTCCTTAAATGAAAATAAAAC
Organism: Adelphocoris suturalis; assembly: GCA_030762985.1. Classification (NCBI taxonomy): domain Eukaryota; kingdom Metazoa; phylum Arthropoda; class Insecta; order Hemiptera; family Miridae; genus Adelphocoris; species Adelphocoris suturalis. The sequence goes on along the minus strand of CM061040.1, from coordinate 43,416,704 downwards.
CTGGACACTTGAATATTTACCCCCTGGTAAGAAAGCGATCTCGACCAGATGGGTGTATAAAATAAAGATGAAAGTAGATGCTACAATAGAACGTTTGAAGGCTAGGTTGGTGGTCCAATGGTTCTCTCAAATGAAAGGGCAAGACTATGACCAAAGGTTTTTGCCTGTTGCAAAAGCAACTACTGTCAGGTCTTTACTCAGCGTTGCCACGAGTAATAGCATGCACTTGCTGCAGTTTGATGTATCGACACACCTTCTTCGTCCGCAGTCACAGCAGGAGAACTAAAAATAGAAAAGGTGGAATCGGAAAACTAATTGATCGTACAAACGGTCCAACTACCTCACATGAAACGATCTCACCTACCGTCAAGCTGTTGGCGGATTGATGTACCTGATGGTCAGAACTAGGCCAGATATTGCTTATGCTGTTGGAGTAGCTTCGGGAACGTTGGAGAAACCTTCCTGGAACGACTGGGTGAGGGTCAAACGAATTTTTCGGTATCTCAAAGGATCTGCATCTCGGACTACACTAAAAATCTGAAATCCACTCCCTGATCTGTTATAGTGATGTTGATCATGGAGGGGATTCAACGTCAGGACGTTCGACAACTGGTGCTGTGTCATTGTTCTCAAACGCACAATTTCATGGATGAGTCAGAGGCAGTCATCAGTCGCAATTTCTACAACAGAGGCAGAGTTGGTAGCCGCCAGAGAAGCAGCAAAAGAAGCGATATGGCTGAAGCAACTTCTACGCGATACGGACCACTTGGAAGCATTGCTTACTCTTTATGTTGACAATGAAGCAGCCATCAAGCTCGCCCAAAATGAAGAATTTCACCGTAGGCCGAAGCACGTGAACATTCGCCACTTCTTCGTCCGCTAACAAGTCACAGCAGGAGAACTAAAAATAGAAAAGGTGGAATCGGAAAACTTATAAATTGGCCGATGTATTTACCAAACCTCTTGGAAAAACCAAGTTTAATAGTATCCGGGAGAAGCTTGGCGCCATCGGTGTTGGTTACAGGGATTAATCAAAATTCTAAAGAGGGCAGTATAATTTCCTCACAGAAAATGTAGCAAATTATTACACAGCAATTTATTATTTTCGTTTTACCCCTTTTATAAGATTTATTTATTTTTTTTTAATTATTATTTTATTTATTTTATTTTTTTAATTTATATATATATATATAATTGTCTAGGGAAAGGTAGTCAGCAATTTTCAAATTTTCCACCCCCTCCCGAACCATGAGCTGTAGGTCTCGATGGTACGTCTATATCCAGTCGCACCTATACATCCCACACCGAGCGACCAAGAAAACCCACCCCGAGCGAGCTAGAAAACCCACCCCTAGCGAGCGAAGCGAGCAACATCCCCTACACACGTCGGGTTTCAACGGGGTTTTTCCTACGAACTCGGAATTGACTATTTATATCCCATCGCATCTATACATCTCACAGAGAGCGAGCGAAGCGAGCAACATCCCCTACACATTTCAAATCACCCTTAGTGATCCACCGTTTCCAATCATTCTATATGTCCCACTCAACAGTAAAACCATCGTATCTAAACAGCCATACCGAGTGAGCGATGCGAGCGAAAAAACTAGGCTAGTAAATAATAGTTTCGTGTCTGAGAGACAATAATTATGTTTTCTTTCCTATCAATAATGAAACAATCAAAATCGCTACTTTTGTGACTCTTCCGTGTGACTCATTTTCGAGACATTTCGGACGTGTGACCCATGGCTATAGCATGTGCATGCTTGAAAATTTCAACTATAAACGTACTCAAAATGCTCCCGCTACTTATAGGTGGACTTGAAAGCATCAAGACGACGTAAATCGGTCAACAACAGGGATCAGAGCAAGAAACAACAATTATTAAAAATATATGTTGATTATAAATTTATTATCCGCTGTATTTTATTGCTAATAAACCCAGTAGAAATAGGAAAGGTGGTGTAGTTTTTTAATGTTGTTTATTTATGATCTTATTTATATTTTCTGTTTCTTAGAGTAGATGGGTAAAAAAAAGTGTGACCTCTCGCCGGCTGAAAAAATTGTAGGCAGCCCAAAAACCCCAAATCGGTATTGTTGTTGGTATTGGTATTGTTTTCAGTTTTTTCAAAAAATCTTTAATTCGGTACAGAATTGGAAACCAGCACAATTTAGCGTCATGCAGAGTGTTAAATTTCCCTTAAAAATCACTTCCTAACATTGATCCTATGCCCGAATCCACTGTTCAGCAGCCTGTCAAAAATGGAGCATTTTTCTCAACCTCCAAGAAAATCTCGACATCTCCTGTTACTAACCAAACCACGGTTGGTAAACTCAGTTGCCCAAGCCCTAATAAATTTATCGTTCGCTTTCACGACTTTCTTGATCCACCCCTCCACTTTCCATCCTTTTCATTATTGTTACGCTACTCGCTGTAATCATATTTTAGTAAAGAATGGGCATGGGGTCATGCCATGAAAAAATAGCAGACTCAAGAAACTTGGAATAGCAATGTAAAACAATAAATTTTGCAATTAGTTCAATAACACAACCATATTTGTACCTCTTCTTGACGTCTTAGATTAGAGTAATTTAAACAATGTCTAAAACGAGGTAAATCCAAGCTAATCGTCGTAAACCATTAAAGATTGTATCTCTGTACGTTAATGTGGCTTTTTAACCTTGTTCCAAAGACCTCTCGAAACAATCTGAAAAAAACTTGGAAGCTGTGTTGACGAATGACATCTAAATTTCAGGACCAAAAGTCGATTATGAAAAAAATTAGCCTCAGAGGCCCCACAGTCGATCAGGCGAAATGGACATTATCAAATATACAGAGTACATGTGAGGACAAAATACAAGACTCCTGTAAAATATGATACCATGGTACGATTAGTATTATAGTAGTATAGTAGGGGATATAGGCCTTTCAAGGTGGGATATTGAAGGGGTCTGGCCGTGGTTAAAGAATGACCTCCGTAACATGCAGAAAGAGGCAAATACTGTAACCACGGTTTGACCCTTTTTGCCCTTCTGAAGAGTCACGCCCGTGGAAGCAGCAGGCCTTTAGCTGTTCCACGGAAAGCTGGTGAATGGAAACAGTAGGAGGATGTGGTGGGATGTTGATTATTTTGCGTCTTTGTGGCTCTTGATGTTGCCATTTCCAGCATGGGCACGTTTCCTTTCCTAGAAAATAAGTATGGTACTCAGATAGAGGAGGATGTGCAAAAATCAAACATTTGTCATCATGAAATTACAATAATGCTTGCTTGTAAACTACGTTGGCAGTTTTTCTTTATGGAGCAAGCAAGTGTAAATTGTTCGAAGAGGAAACTCTTGAACAAGTAACATATAGCTGTCCATGGCTGAAACATTTGGGGGGGGGGGGGGGGGCAAATTTACACTACTTTCAGATGGAGATTGGCCCTGAGATTTATTGTTTGTCATGGCGAAGGCGAATTTCAGTGGAAATTGTAGGCGTTTGAAAGAAAAGGGAAAATCGTTTGGTATGGTAGGAATCTTGAAATGTAAACAACTTCTCCTCTATAAGCTCCAGTCAGAATGGAGGCCTGAATAAGATTTTTGCCAAGTGATTAACCTGCAATCTAGTGCCATTGCAAAGTCTAGGGGCATCCGAATTGCCCAACATTAAAACAGGAGCACACTGTTTGAGGACGAGTTTGCAAGGCGGAGTGGCCCAGTGGCTCCGTACCATGTCATTATTACCCAACAGTCCTAAAGAGGCTCCATTTAAAATTTCAGCATCGTGGGATGAATAGGAAAGAAATTAGCCTTAGGGCTCACTCTGCTGATCAGGCTCATGACACGATCCATAGCCTATAATCTGACCGGGAGACTTCCGGTCACGATAAAACAAAACCGTTCGGATCCCTTCGTCCGTAGATTATCAAAGGGCACTGCTATTATTTTAAATTAAATAAAGACAAAATGCTGAAATATAAACAAAATATAATATTATTTTAACAACATTATAATGATATATTTATATTAAAATAAATTAGGGATGAGTCGATTCCCGATACCGATTCTCGATACCACCGATTCTTAGGCATTGGTATCGGTATCGAGAATCGATCGCCTAAAGCCGATACCGATACCGCCCGGTGATGGGCGTTTTATTACACTACGGTACTATTGCAACCATCTAACAACGAAGATGGTTGTACCGTGCAACCGTTGTGTGAATTTAGCAGTTGCGAAACATGAGTTGTCAAAAACACAACTTACAATTATAACTTTGTTTACAAGTAGGCTTGTGTTATTTTGTTTGTGACAACAGAAGCATCAGACAAAGCTATGTTTTCCAAGTATAAAAGCCTAGAGCCATTCTTATTTGGAAATACCTTACAGTTACTGACGAAAAACTAAAAAACCAAGTCAGTCTGAAAATTAGCTGTAAAATATCTGTGTGTGCCTCCTTCTACTGTTTTTAGCGAGAGACTTTTTAGTACGGCAGGAAACATCTGCGACCAGAAGAGAAATCGTCTGGACCCAGACAGAATTAAAATGTTGGTCTTTTTAAACAAAAACCTTAAGTAGAACAGATGGAGAATAAAGGTTTTATTATCCATGTTTTGTTTTTATTTAAAAATTACCTCATTTGCAAATATATTGGGATCAATTTTTTGTAAGTATAAGTTATATGCTGTACAAAAAAATTTGAATATATTACTAGTTCAAGAGGAATTTTTGTTTTTCACCTACAGGTAAGTTAGGTATTATGCGCCGATGGTATCGGTATCGAGAATCGGGAATCGATTTTTTAGATATCGGTATCGGTATCGGGAATCGATAAATTTTGGTATCGACTCATCTCTAAAATAAATATTCAAGGTACTTATTTCCCGAGTAAAGAAGAGCATCGGGTCTTGATTTTATGATGTGTTCATACTACAAAAGAATGATGAACACTGTACATGACCAATATTAATTAACCATGTAATGGCTTTCTTAAATTGTGTTCAACTAAATGAGATCTCCATACAGTAGGAAAATTCCTCAATAGTAACGGGACGTTAAAGGAGAGAGAATGTTTCGAAGGTTCCCAATTCGTACGAGGGGTAAGAATGACCGCTTAGTATTCAGCCTCACTGCTAAGGGAAATTTTTAGAACAAGAGAACTATTCATCATGCCTTTGGTAGAACAAAAGAATTGATGTTATATAAAGCTGGTTTAGGGAGAAGACAGGAATAATTTGGAACAGTTCAATCGTGGAAAACCTTTGACTTTTTTGGCTATTATTTTACCCAAATTTTCTTAGAAAAGGGGTATAGCAGACGTCAGCACGGTGACACTTGGGGGTCGGGATGCATTTTATTTTTCAGAGGGTGTAGAACGCGTTTACAATAGTCATTCATTTTCAGATCTCTTTATATACCTATACAGGGTGCCTCAACTTAAAGTGTCTCTTAGTAATTTTTTTAGTTAATTTGTTATGCTAAATTTGATGTGTTTTTAAGCTATCTAGACTTCAATATCAGAGCACCGTACGCTCTGATCAGCTGAGGAGCCTCTTAGCCTAACTTGTTTCATAGGTAATCGACTTATGCTGAAACCTGAAATATAGCTCCCTTCGGACATCTAAAATACCAATTACAAAGTATGGAGGAACTCAGATCTGCATCAGAACGTCTAAGGCTAATTCGTTGCTAATCGACATCTCAAAAACATCTTCTTTTAATCAATCTCAAGAGAAGGGTTGAAATGTTTAAACATCAGTAACTCGAAAAAATCTTGAAATAAAAGGGTACTTTTTTATGAGATAGTGATAGGTAAATTATGCCATTTCATGAATGGAATGAGATCATTCAGATTACACTTATCTATTCGCAGGTAAAACATCATAAACACAACTGTGAATCACATGGAAATATTATTTAGGAATAGACTGATTCAACTGAATTTCAGTTTTCTCTCTTTTACTACCCATACTGATACAAATTCTAAATTACTTAAAGTGGAAGACGATTGTGAATGGCATTACCTCAAATCCAAGCTATGAATGAAAGTACCCAATAAGTATTGGTTTCTTACGAAACTAATGTAATGGGGAGGAACATTAATCAATGCGGAAAGTTCATCAGCACTGAAAATTAATTAAACCTTTGCATAATAGACTGCCTGGTTTTTTTCAACAACCTTTTAATTTCATCTCCTGTTCGATCCATGAAAACTAGGCTCTGTCAACTCAAAGCTACCTAAAAAAACGGAAGGACGTTAGACGATCGCACCGCCTCCCTCGTCCCACGACCACCTTTACATCGATCGCCCTATATTAAAGGTATTCATGCGTTCTACAGTCTCGTTTTAGGACTCCCCCAGAAAAAACTCGATTATTCAATAGCTCTTTCTGATTATTTAGCCTCCGGCGCCACGGACTTACCGGGGTTGGGGGAGATGAGATTATATTTTTCGAAAGCGATGTGATCATCAGAAGGAATAGTACTGGACGTACAAAACCATTTCTCTTAACTAAATTGAGGTAGAGAGGGGGGGTCGTTTTCCAAGGTAGAAGAGTGGAACACAGTTATGTTTTAAGGGTACGATTTATTTTTATCCATCCATTAAGACCATCCCTTAGACTCTAACTGGTCAAATCCTGTCAAAGCTTTTTGTATCATAAAGTATCATCACTTTTTTATATCATCAACCCCCTTACTATATATTTGTTCACCAAGAATTAAACTCAATAAAGGAATAAAAGAGCTCTCCCCATTCCGACATCCATTTCGGTTTATTAACGTACCTAGAATAAGTTCTTAGAGACCTTCTTGACGGAAATTTTCTTGTGACAACGAAACGAAAAAAGTTCATGCAGCATGATTGCACGAGCGAATTTTCGTAAATCATCGTACTATATTATGTTACATTCTTTTGAAAATTAAGGACTTTGAGGGAAGAGAAATTGATAACTACCAATTTTATGGCAAAAAAACTCGTTCTAAATAATATTCAGCGATTCAATAAGAGATGTAGGGTCGTTAACTTTTTTGGAGTTTTTATCGATTTTTTAGCACATTTTAATGAAATTTAGGTACATTTTTAAATGTTCTATTTTATAGTGAATAAACTTTATTTTAGCAATATTCTGCTAAAAAAAAATATAAATTTAACGATTTTTAACCGTTTTTTGCTATTTTAGTTATTTTTTCAGCACTTTTTTTGAAATTGGAGCAATTTACGAGTAATATGCTCAAAAAAATGCTGGCCAACGAACTCGTCCTTTCAATTAGAAAGCTTGATTTTTTGGCGCAGGAACGGAATTTTTATCTCAATCCTAAGGAGAGTATATATATATATATATACTCGAGAGTTTATGTTTTCTATATCTAATCCTACGGATTTCGTTTATATATATATATATATATATATATATATATATATATATAAGTGTGTGTGAAAAATGTTAAACTCTAGGATTCGTTTCAGAATGTCTCAAAACGGATTTCAATCAAGAAAAGTTTCAAAAATTTTTATTTCAAAGTTTTTGGAGCCATTTCAATAGTTTTATTTTCTACGAAAATTCGCTAAAATGACACGTGACAACGACTATATTGAAGAAGCCTAGTGATACGTTGCCTTGTGACCTCCAAAGCTAAATTCTTTGTTATTTAACCTATGAAGCCGACATTTGAAATGACGCACGATGTTTTTTCTCAGTCGATTTCAAAGGTTCATTAATGAAAATAATAAACCAAAACCCTGCAAATTATTACACGAAGCTTTATTTTATTTTCAACAATAAACTTTGTGTCGAACAAGAAATGAAATAAAAACACGAATTGAAGATTTGAAATACTTATTAATACATATTGGTAAGTAATACGTGCATCCCTAGGTCTGTTTTGAAGTTGTTTATCTAATTATTATCCTGCGTGAATTATTATTCACATATAAGTTAAATGGATGTGTCGTGATTAATTTAGATTCACTCCAAAGTAAACTGAACGGTATGTAGGTACATTATTTGGCTGATAATAGCGAATAGATCGTGGTTTTACTGGATTCAATTCCCTCCATTACAACCCGCTACGAGCAACCCAACCCACCATAAATTATTTAAATGCCCACCATTATTTTCACAATTATCTTGACGAATTTATTGTATGATCGAACAGATGACAGATTCACGGAAAAATGTCGAAAATAATACGACTTATTGGTATCTCCACCTCCTAATCACTATGTAATTTCTATTTACTGATAATAGTTTCAAAGCCCAAACCTCAAGTCCAATACTTCAAGCAAAATAACAAAATAATCGACCTATAAACAATAAATCAAGAAATCGGTTAAGAATAGCGTAAATAGATAAATAGCGAAGGTAAATACATTTTCCCCGTCCATTACTACTCATCACCATCAATCAGTCGTCAAAACGAAATCCCACATTTTTCGCTCATCAAGGACAAAAAGATTGGTATGTATTAAACAACAACGGATAAACGAAAATGGAAGGGGAAAATGAAAATATCTTAACTTATCTGAAATAGCCCCTTCATTTACGCCCACCGATCGATTTCAAACTCTCTTGGTTTCTTGCATACCTGGACTGTCTAACAAAAAACAGTTACGGAAATCAGAAGAGAATAGTGAAAAATATACTATCTATCAGTAATAACCCCCTCCATTGACCCCTTTACATAATAAAATTACAAACTGTTGATATATTCATGTTCCAAAAAGAGAGTTGAAGGAAAAAAAATATTGACGAAAATCGGTTGGGAATTATGGCTTAGGCAGCACTTAGAGGGGTCAGTAATTACCCTTTTCTTTTCCTCTTCTACCAGCAAAACCAAATTTTGGAATTTTATGGCACAACTAGTCTAAAACTGGGATCGAAAAAATAAGAATCACGAAAATCGAATAAAAATATAAACACGTTTTTTCACATTACCCCCTAAAGTTACTCCCATTCGTCATGATAGTCAATGTTTCCGAGGTTCGCTGCATAACTCATATGAACCGGGATGGGCTCGTACAAGGAAAGAATCTCAAAAATCGGTTTGAAAATTGCGGCATAGGAAGCGTCGACAAAATTTGTCACATACACACGCGCGCGCGCACATACACACACAAACTTGCACACTCAGAAATTCACCTATGTGTTTTTCATGGGTTCTGGTTCAGAATGGTCTGAAACGGATTCGTATTCGGTTATTTTTTCTCTCATGCTTAGGTTATAACAAATCCCCCTATATCTATTCTAATAGGCCGACCCTCTTTATACTAAGTGTCACCTAATAATGACCTAACTTCAGAGGGACGTCCTAAAAAATCAGAATATTTTATTTTTATTATTTAAATAGAATTATAATTAGGTAATTAATAATTTAATTTAACTTGATTTAAATAATTTCATTTAAAAAGGGGTGTCAAAAGGACTCTGCAACGAGCACGATTCTGGGGAGCCATGCTGACCGTCCGTCACTAAACGGATTGCCATAACGGACTCCACCGGCAGATCGGAGGGGGAGAAATAATAATGATAACCCGCAAAGCGAGGCATCGGGTCCCTACAAACTCATCAAACGGAAACTCATCAAAAACGTGAGGTCGAGGTTTTTTGAGGAGTTTCCCCTTTGGGTGGGACACTGGTCAAAACTGAATGGAAGGTAAAGCCGTCAAAAAGAATTTCAAATAGAAATCGGATATAAATTTGGAAGATGAAATGTAGTTGACAATTCTTTTGGATGGACCCTTACAAATACATAAATATTACCGATAAATATATAATGATAAATACTATACATCTTAGTTAAATAAAGGTATGACTAGATGTACATAAATAAATGAATATATCACAGATCAGAATATCACAGTTCGTTGTAAAGCTCAGTGGCTTTCAGGTACCCCAACAGGGACTGGACCTTGTATGTACAACACTAAGCAGGTGTCTGTAAGTAAGACGGATATGGGTATTCTTATTATCTAATACTCCCATACATTTTTTGTAAATTTTTTAAAGAATTGAATGAGACTACCCGAATCTCTGTAGGTTCATCCGTTCGCTCTTTCTAAGGGCCTTGACATGAAAAAATGGACGACGAATGAGTGTGAATGAGAACACGTGAGAACATAGTAAAAATGCCGCCATAAACTCCAGCCATCGAACCAGTTTGTATAATTAAAATGGAATCTTCAAGGAATCGAGCTCTGTTTACTTTTGCTACCCGTAAAAGGACTAATAAGGTGAAGTCATCTGGTTTATTTTATTTAATCAATTTTCTTTCGGTAGCTTCGTAAACTATACGTATAGACAATAAATTGTGTAACACAGGCTTTGTTTAATAACTATATACAGACCTCTATAAGAAGAGCTATCTGGCTCGGAAATTGTCAGCCTTTGTTATCATTTAATAATAAAATTGATCGAACGTTTGGCTGAATTTGTGAGCGTCACGACACCAAAAGCTTCATTTCAATAATCGCCATCGGTAGTGTGATACCATTGATAAATTTTATCTACCTAAGACTGATTTGTATGAACCTTTACAACCGTCAATAAGTTCTTTATAGCTTTTTTTCTTTTTATTTTGGGCGTGGGTGTTCTCCCATGTCGCCAAGCCCAAATTTTATCAATTAAATCACAATTTTAGTGTATGCGTTATTTAAAAAGGTACTATCAACACAATTTCACGTAATACATTATAGTATAAAAAAACAAATAGTCCTCATATGATATTCAAAGGAAAATCAAATGTCTTTTTCAGCACATTCCAAAAAAGTAATCAGCATCATGTAGGTTGTTTTCTCCTGTTTCTTCAACAAAGATGTCGCAGATGTTTCCGGGTCTTGCAGCAGTTAGAAAAATGTTCTGACGTGATCGTATTTTCTACATTCCATCAAGATATGCTCCACATCTTCCAGAATTCCGCATTCCTCACAGAGTTGTGAAATTGCATATTGATATAGGAACAAAGTCCTATTGAACAGACCATGTCCCGTTCTCAATCTAATTACAGTTGAGAGTTTTCGTAGTCCAAGTTCCCATTTTCTGTGCTATGGCTTGAGGTGTACCGTTGAAGTAATGGTGAAATGAAAGTAACCTTTTTCGAGGGAGTTTAACTCGCAGGCTAACTGCCATTCTTTAACCATAATCTTTTTACATTGGTTCTTGTTGTCTCCGATTGGAATAGACGTTGGAGAGTCCGATGTTATATCAAAGTGATGTTGTTGTTTGCCAAAGTGGGTTTTGGCTCATTCATCGGCTTTGTCTTAGTTCGAAAGACCAATGTGTCCCGGAATGCATAGAATTATCACTCCTGGTCGTATGTTCCCTAGAATTTGATAGACGATGAAATTTTTGGAAGGTTTGCATGAAATTTGTTTCAATAGTTGGCATGCACTGAAGGAATCCGTAAATATAGCAGCGTTTGTTATACCGGATTCATTAATGTAGGTGATGTCCATTCGATTAGCTGTTAGTTCAGCATTTGCAATGAAATAGTCATCAGGCAGCCTGATACCTTTTGAATCGTCGGTCTGTGAGTCGTAGATCCCTATTCCACACGCCATATTTGGTTGTTTGGTATAATAATTCAAATATTCGTCTGTGATCAAGCTCAGTATATTCGCTTTCAATTCATTTTGATGATGTTTTTCTTTCGGCCAGGAGCTCCAGGTATCTTGGTTCTTACCAAAGGTCTTATGAAGGTTGGAGGACAGGTCAATGAGAAACTTGGGTGGCCTCATTGTTGAAAAATGGACTGTTGTTGATCCCGAATGGAGGGTACGCCTTCTGAAATGATGCCTGACTATGGTATCACCTTCTCTGTGCGTTAGATCCATAATAGATTCATACACATCATGTAGAAGATACCTTTTATCTAAGATAATATTAATCACCCTTTTTCTCGCTAACCATAATCTTCTCAGTTTTAAAGAAGGTAAACCAGCTTCTGCTTGCAGCGCATTAATGGGAGTCGATCTTGTACATCCTATGGCGATACGCATGGCGTCGTTCTGAACCACTTCAAGTGAAATCAGCTGTTTCTTAGGCCCTGACCCATACAAAGTAGATGCGTACTCCAAGATAGGTCTTGTGCATGCTTTATAAATTTGCAAGGCATTGTACGGTCTTAATCCCCAGCATTTTCTCGAAATATGCCAGAGGAGGTTCAGGGATTTCATGCCTCTCAGCTTGGTCTCGGATACGTGACGTCTGAATGTAAGTCTGGAGTCCATCCAGAGTCCTAAGAATTTATGAACTCTGACTGGAGTTATGCGTTGATCGGCAATGTTAATATTGATGTTTGCTAGGGTGAACTTTTTTCTTCCAAAAGGTAAAGCAGTGGATTTTATAGGATTCATCGAAAGGTTCAGGTCGCTCAAGTGGTCAATTACTACATTTAAGGATTGTTGCAAGTTCCAGCATGCCATTTCTATATCTTTTTGCTTCGTTTACAATATAAAATCATCAGCATACTGCAGTAGGATGCAGCAACCTAGATCCGTTACAGGAACTGACTTAGTATACAAATTGAACAACTGTGGGCTGAGCACGCAGCCCTCCGCCAGCCCCGAGCACTCATCGTTGGAAACCTCACCTTCGCAAGTTTGTAAGATAGTCGTCCAGTACCCGATATAGTCATGATTTCACTCAATTTCTGCGTTTTCACAGCGTGTTACGCTTTTGATACATCAAGGAAGACGGCTACGACGTATTCTACTTGGTGAAACACCCGATTTATGTCACCCACTAAACATTCAAGGTTGTCGATTGTTGATTTTCCCCTTCTGAAGCCTGAAATGGTTTTGGATATGAAATTATAGTGTTCCATTAACCACTGTAAACGTTCCTTAATCATGAGGTTTAGGTTTTTTGAGAGGCATGAGAACAGTGGTATCGCCCTGAAAGAGGATAATTCGGTTCTCGGTTTCCCTAGTTTTAAAATCGGCCATACCACAACTTTTCTCCAACATTCTTGAAATTCACCTGTGGCCCATAATTTATTATCTGAACAGAATTTTTTTGGCTTTGTCTGGCAGTAAAGCAATCATCCTATAGCCTATATCATCTCATACCCTGGGCATGATCCCTTTCTCTGTTTAAGGGGTTGCTCCATCTCTTACATAGTGAATGGTCTGTCAAGAATATGTTCTCCGTCGCTTGATTGAGGCTCTTCAGGTATCCGATGTGTTCGTTGGGTTAAGCTGCCACTGTCCAGAGTGATTTATCCTAAGTACTGGCGTCCAGTTTCGGCGTCGCGGCATGGTAAGGGTTGGTTGGAAAGAGGTTTTTTCTTTGAAACATCTGAGTTTTTTAAACATTTCTGAATTACTAGTCTCATTCAGAGATTGTACGATCTCTTCATGGTTTTTTCTTTGCCAATTTCGACAATATTTTTAAATCTAGTAGTTAAAACATTCACCTCTTTAATATTATCAGGAATCGGGCATCTTCTACATCTTCTTGTGGCTTCTTCTTTGATGTCATATGCCGTTCGAATAGCTTTATTCCACCATGGTTTTGGGCGGTATCGATTGTGCATTCTCAATGACGGCGAAGGTACTAGGCTTTCTACCCGTGATAGAACCCTCGGCTTTTGGTATTACTTTGTCGACACCTGGGCTGAATGAAATATGCAAATGGGGAGTCTTGAATGAGAATTTCGGTAGCTATCACTTTGTCGTTAAACTCAATATAAACAGAATATTGATTTTCAAAGCTACACCAAGATTACACAAACATATCAATGAGGGTATCTATATGGATGCCATAAATGAGCTCATTCTGGATGATCTTTATAGTTGTTCATTATAGACCTTTTTTTAAGTTAGTGAAGACAAGAACATCAAATGCGCGCTCATGCTACTCGATATTGCTAAAGCGTTTGTGTAACCACCACATAGAAGAACACACGTATGAATTAGAAATTGGAAATCATAGGTCCCAGCTTAGAATGGTTTGAGCTACCTGATAAACCGAAGACAGAGCGAGTTAATTGGCGAGAGCTCTGGTGAAGAAAGTAACGATTTCGGTGTGGCCCAAGGAAGTACATTGGTCCCACTTTATTTATGCAGATAAACGAACTGGTTCTTACTTTATCCTTCTGTCTCTAATAGGTCCTAAGTTACAACATTTTGAAATTTTCTGAGTTTCACATGGTGAAATCGTGACGCTTAGCATGTAATTTAACCCGTCATCATTTCATATCGTGTATTTGAATGTAAATTTATTACTTTTGGTTATGTATACTAATGAACGACACCACGTACGTGTTCTCATGTGTTCCACTAGCCCCACCCTCTTCACAACCACCAACACCTAACTCTGTAGTATTGGATTTTTTACAAACATTTCAAATCGTAACTCCCCACAATAATTTTTGTAAAACCCATTTGTAGAGTAACATAACCAAAATAACAAATTTAAATTCAAATGCACAATATGAAATGATGAAACAGGTTAAATTACATGCTAAGCGCCATTCACGATTTCACCGGGTGATACTCGGAAAATTCTATAATATGTAACTTCGGACCTGTCAGAGATGGAAAGATGGAGTAAAACTTATTTTAAAGTGGATTTAATACTCAACTACCTTTTACGCGTTGATTTTGCCGTTTAAACAAAAGCAAAGGCACGAGAATTAAATTTTAATTGAAAAACGAGAGGGGAAAACTAGAAAAGAGAAAGATGAAGCAAAACTTATTAAAAGTGGATTAAATACTCTACAACGTTTTATACGTTGATATTGCCTTATAAGCAAAGGCCGAGGCACTAGAATGAAATGTTGGTCGAAAAACGTGAGGGGAAAACTTCTTTTTTTTGTGAAATAGCAATTTTCGCAAACCGTTATCTCGGGAATTATTTCAGACTAGCGGATTACCCGGCGCGTTGCAGCCGGAAAAAAACAAATTGCCGACTAGAATATTCAACAATGCGCTAAAACATTTAACTGCTTTTTACTCTAGTAGGTACCTATGCCTCGAATAATTTGCCCTCACTTTCGTTGTGATTGGTGCAGGTTCACTACCTACCTATCCAGGTAATTGACATACATTGGTGCTCCAAGTAGTTGCCATATTAACGTGTACCACTTCTACCACGTTTTAAATAAGCCAAATATAACGAGACAATGGGGTCCAGCCGGATTCGAATCGCGATCGCAGCGCATCTGGTGGTTTCAAGGTAGGTTCGGTACGATATAGATTAGTTGATGTGTATAGTTTGGTGTACCTGTTAGTTTTTCCCAAGCTCGCATCTCAAAATAACATAACATCAAGTAGGTTCGCTGCGATCGAGATTCGAAAGTATATAATGGAGAATAGATAATTGAAAGTTAAAGGAGTTTTCAAGGTCAATGGGGCGAAACCCTGATGGAATTTCTAAATAAAAATATACCTATATGTTAGCCAAGGACTTAAAGAATGTGCCCATTTACAATTTCAGCTCAATGGGTCCAGTAGTTTTTATGTGATTGAGTAAAACACACACACACACCATTAGGTTTTTAAATAATTGTATAGATAGGGAAAATTTTTAAATGCAGTCTTATAGGAAATTTAATGAACTAAAATTTTGAAATGCGGTTTTTTTTTTTTTTTTCACCTTGAGTCCCCCCCCCTTTATTCCACGCACTTCCACATAACGTAGAGCTCAGGGCTTTTATATTAGGTATGTTCATCTACTAACTACTCCCAAAACATCCCAGAAGAAATTAATTCTCCCGTCCAAAATGTTGTCTACACCCCCCTTTTTGGCTGTCATTGATTTTCCTGGGGGTAGGTACACTGATTAAAATCACGACCTAATCACTATTCTCGCCAAAATCACATACGAACCATATGTCGGGACGTCTCTGTACTGCATACCTTATCACCAATATGTTGCTTTATTAAAAATGATATATCTACCACAAAACGTTTGCAACAACATTATTTATTAGAACCTACAAACACGAATGCGTTACGCAGACTGCGATTCTCATGTCAGATATTCTGAATTCCCTTAGATTTAAGACAGTTGTTAAGATTATCCGATTTGGATTGAATTCCATATTTGAGCAGATTATTGCTACATCTTAATATGGTTCTAACAACTACTTTTTCGTTTTTACCTATTATTTTCAATAATGAAACTTCGTAATCAACCAAGAAAAAATGTCAAACCGGACCTCAAAATCGGTTGGTTTATGTTTCCAGATATAGATTCAAAAAGTCGAATTAGAAAAGTACGTCCGTCAGCTGCAATCCGCACACACTGCGGCAAAAAATTATAAAAGTGCAAATGTGTGCGACCAGTTGCCGCAGTGCCACGTTAGGCCGATTCAACTTATCGGCAGATGATGAGTGAATAGACTTATTCAAGCTATCTGTAGTGTTTTCAGATGACCAAGTTCATTTACAGAACTATTCAATCTATGTATGAGGTTTATTTAGAATGACTATTGACTGGAATATTTTGGTTTGAGATGAGAGTGCAGAAGTGTTCGAGACTTCATAATGAAATCCATTAAAAAAACACCTTTCGGGGGTGTATTGCTCGTCAAACTTTAACAATAGATACCATGAAAATCTATTCAACAAGGATTTATGTAATGTAGCCAAACTGGAATTACCTAATCTACTATCTGCACCCATATCATTGATGGAAAAAGTTTTGATTTTACGCTAATGAGCCTGCAAAACTATCTAAGTATTCAACTGGGCCCACGCCCGTATATGCCCTTAATGGACTGCCATAGTTCAGAAATCATCACTTCTGCAGCTTTTTGGAGAGTATAGAAACATCCAAATCGTTTCTTTCAAGTTTGCGACGTGAACGAATGGGAAAAAAATTTTCAAAGAGTAAGGATGTTTTCCAACATTCGAAGTGATATAATAAAAATTTTAATAATGACGAAGATTTCATCTAAAGGTCATGTTATTATTTTCTGTCCCTATTAGCATAAATATGGTAACTAGAATCATGTTGTAGGTGACCCAAATGTCATTCAACAACTAGTTTGTTGACTAGGTTGTGTTGAGAACTAAATTTTCGCAAATATTTTTAAGTTTTTGAAATATTTTAGCGTCCCTAGATTGATAGGTCAACTAGATTAGATAGGTCATTTTGGTCAATCAGCCTCACTGTGCGCCGCAAACTTATATCTAAAATGGTTTCTCAAATGATTTTTTTCTCGCATATCCTAAAAAACGTTTTAGCGTGGACCACGCTTTTACCGGGACGTAAAAGTGCAAACTGTTACAAAATACTGTCACAAAATATTGTCGCAAAGTTGTGACAAAAACTAAAGTTGTAGCGGATTTAATCTTTTTAGCTACTCAACCTATGAAGCTGACATTGTAAATGGAGAACCCTTGGGACGTCTACAAAATAATCATGAAGTCTAGAGCCCCCATATCAGCAGGGTAAGATCCGATGCTTAGTTCTTTGCTATTCAACCTATGATGCTAACATTTTAAATAGAGCGCGTTCCACGTAGCGCAGCCTCGAGTTTTCACATATTTTTCAAAATCTGGTCTTTAGAAGCTTTTCAATTAAAAAACTTTCCTGTAGAAAAGTTGTATTCAATACAAATTTTCGTCGCTTGACCACAAGTAATTCAAAATTCCTCGGAAAATAAGAATGATACCGTTTTTTCAAGTATTACAGGTCCGGAAAATTCAGTTCTTTATATTATACAGCTTGTGATGTGCTCTGCGATTATGCAAGTTGTATATAATTACATTCTGCGTCTATTGATCACAAGAAATTTAAAATACAATGGAAAATAAGAGTGTTATGATTTTTCATGTTTGTCGTACACTATTTTTCCACTTTTACATTACACTGATTCCACAGAACTTATAAATTATTATTTTCCTTTATTCTGGAGATCTTACTGCACATTTTACAATGGGTTTTATCCACCCAAACTTTTCCTTGAAGACTTCGCAATTTCGAAAGTTGAGAAACGGTAATAACGTCGTATATAATAGATAATGAAGATCAGTTGAGAGAAGTGGAAATTTGATCGTCAGTTAGTAGTGTTGCAAAGAGCTAAGAACGGCACATGAGAATACTAAAATCCATTTGAAATTGCGTTTTTAATTTTTACTTTTACCCAAGTCATTTAAGAGACATTTAGTAGCGTTTCGCAAAGTTTCAAAATTCTAAATGCCTTTAAGGGAAAATTCGGGTTGATAAAACCTATTGAAAAATGTTTTATAGGTCTCCAGAATGAAGGAAGATAATAAGTTTTAGGTTCTCTTTGGTTCTATAGAATCTGTAAAGTGAAAAAGAGGAAAAATATTTCAAACTTTGAAAATTCTGCATCGCCCTTGGTAGAAAATTTGGCAAGTCTCCAAAATTATATAGGACAATAATGACTTGAAGTTCTATCAGGCTCTGTGGAATTTGTGTTGTTTAAAAGTGGACAAATATTGTACGACAAACTTGAGAAATCATGACAGTTTTATTTTTCATTGTTTTCAATTTCTTGTGATCAATCGACGCAGAATGTAACTATCTACAACTTTATGACGTCCTTAGGGGAAAATTTGGGAAAATCAAACCCATTTTATAATGTTCAGTAAGGTCACCAGAATGAAGGACAATTATAATTTCTAGGTTCTGCCAGGTTCTACGGAATCTGTGCAGTTTGTCCATCTGCGACGTCCGAAGCTTTTCTTCTAAGCCTAACAGACCAAAGTTTATGAAATTTGGCTCAAAAATCGTACACTAGCAGGGAATGTGCTTGTAATCTCGATACTTTCGATCAATCCCAAGGAATGAAATTTAAGGGTTGAAATATTTTTAAAATGAGATAGGTATCGATAACTTTTGAAATAAAAGAGTATTTTTTTGTTTTATTCAGATAGAACCCATAAAAATCGAATGAGAGCACCCAGGTTACGACCAACCTTTCGCGTTTCACAAGGGTTTTAATGTTGGAAAGGGTGAAAATCGTCAACACGAATGTAAATAACCAAGCGACTGGGGCATGCAGAAGTAGGATGAACTTCTGCTATTTCGGCTCTATCTTATTCGGTCTTCTAGTAAGTAAAAACATTTGTTTGGAATTGTTCAACGACTATGGAATTAGTTTTAGTGGGCTGATCCCACATACCACTCCTTCAAAGTTCCGGTCGTGTGAGCGAATTTTTGTAAATTATCGTATATTATGTTACATTTTTACGAAATTTGAGCACTTTGATTGTTGTTAACCACCAGTTTTATGGTTTTAAGAACTAGTACTCGATTATATTTTGCAAAACAAAACATATTTTGGGATTTTAGCTATTTTTGGAGTTTTTTCGATTTTTTTATCAACAATTAATGAAATTAAAGTACATTTTTCAGCATACTTTGAGCAAAAAATGTTTAATGTTCTAGTCAATTTTTGATGTTGTAAACTTTTTTTGAATTGAATCCGAAGATAAATAAATCCATTTTCAGCCGTTTTGAGCTATTTTTAGTGATTTTTTAGTACAATTTTTGAAATTTAACTAATTTAATGTACTCAAAAAGTGTTGGCCAACAAGCTCATCTTACTTTTACTTTCCTAATTTCGTTTTAATGTTGAAAAACATTGTTTTTTCAATAAAATCGAGAATTTTGTTGAAAAGTGACCTTCTATGAAAATACGAGTTTGGGATCGGATTCTACGTAATTTTGATTCCTCGTATTTTGTTTCCTCATAAGGAAGCTTTGTGAACGTGATTGAAGTCGAAAAATGTTTTTCCTCCAGAATCAAAATTTCCATTTGCTTTTAGCGTTTCAGAGCTAACACATCAATTTCGGTTCTTTGTCTGTCTGTCTGTTTGTCAGTCTGTCTGTCTGTCTTCTGTCTGACTGTCTGTGGTAAATTCTTGTCACGCCCAAAACTAAACCAAGTTTCAGTCCGATTCCGATGAACTTTTCAGAGATCGTGCGGGTTAGCTTCTAGACGGTCCCCTGTAATTTTCAATGCCGTCGAATCAACATTAGCCGCTGCGCATGCGCAAACGTGAGTTTCTCATAACGTCGATTTATCATCATCTGTTAGCCCGATTCAGCACAAACTCGGTGGGTGATTAGGTATATGTTCCAGAAAAAAGCCCGATAAATTATTTTGGGACTGGTAAAGTAATAACCATTGCGCATGCGCGAAACTATTATCGATCGGCACAGGCAAAAGTCCGAGTCAAATAGAAGGATTTTGATGAAATTCGTGATAGTTTTTCCAGTAACGTGCGCGAGAATTCGGTGGGATCATCCATATCTAGCGGATTAATAAGAACATAATTTTTATTTTTTTCACTTTGGGGTACATTCCTGAGTAAGTATGTTATTTGCGTAACTAACACGTTAGGTGGCCTATCCGAAAATAAATTTACCGCTCTTTTGGACGGTATCTTCAATTTTTTGTTTACTCTAAAAATTAAGGTAGTTATGGCCATTTAAGTAACGCACCTAACGTGCTAGATTATGCAGGAAACAAAGAAAACATCTACCCCGAAGACAACAATTTTCCAAAAATGAAAAACTATGAATTTTTTAAGCCACTTCAAGGCATGGATAATCCCACGGAATTATCGCACCTGCTACTTGAAAAACTTCCGGAAACTGTCAGCTTTTTACCAGTCTAGTCAATTTTACTTTTACTTTGCTAAGTGGGAGAGAAAAGTATGTTTATATGTTGAAATCAAGGTTTTTCCTATGAAATCGAGGGTTTTTGCGAAAAATGACCCCCTAAGAAAATACGAGTTCAGGACCGGGTATCTACGTATTTTTTCATGCTGAATTGAATTACACTCGCAGATCTCCCCAACTCCGTTATAACCGAATTTTACATGTTAAATAACTAGTTTTTTCCTTAAAAATATATAAAATCAAGCATAACAAATAAACTAAAAACTCGTAAGTTAAAGTTAAAGGCGTTTGGTGCCTAACTTATATATAGACCAGCGATCCGCGCAGAAAAGCAGATATCTAAACAGAAATAAGAGCCCTTCATATATTAATTTGCAGAGTTTTGATTCAAGTTTCGTTCTACTGTTTTTGCATGTTGCGACAAAAAATTGCAGATAATTACAGACTACCTATTACATTCGGCTGCATTACACGGCCAGCTTTCATAATCTGAATTGAATAGGTTAAAGATGTGTATCTAATACAGAAATATACCTTTGTGGAATGATTGCAGCATTTTTCTTGAACACTTATGGCTAATTATTATTGTCACCATGAGCATCTAAGACGTGAAGTGTTTTTTCTATCGGGATTTGAAGCGATCAGCGAAATTAAGAGACTACAGTCAAAATGGGCTCAAGCGCAAGACAACCGAGTCTCTAGAAATCTACAGATGGATTCTTAGCAAGAACCGGCTTACTTTTCCTAGCTTTTTTTTGTTTCCCCCTTATTCTTCTAATTCGTCTTGTATCGAGAAGAAGAAGACATCCTCAGAGTCCGCGACTCGGTAAAAGGCCAAGGCGAAATGTCCCTAAGGCCTGGCAGCCGGTTTGCTCACCGGGTGACAAATGAAACAAAAAACACCGAAAACCCAACTGGCCAATAAGGTACGTCGATTTCTGAGGCGCGTCCGTTCGGTCCTCCAGGACCTGCTGGTGGGGGTAAAAGGCCTACGCGTACCCCCTCACACTAAATTCGCCGGTATAAAAGCTGAGGAGCTCGCTTCATCAAGTCAGTGGAACTGAAAGCAACAGAAACACAGCAGCAACCATGTACAAGCTGGTGAGCGAAATCATTTCAATACTTCCTAACAACGTATTAGTTTGTTAGACCGTTAGACCGATTTAAAATTTTAACCCTCAAGTTTTTGGGAAAATGTACCAAATAGTTTCAGTCTTTAGAACCATTTATTGTTTAGATTGTTTTATCCTTGATGGTGGGAGGGAGGTTTTATTATGAATTGTTTTATTACATTTGAAAGCTAGTTCAAGTAAAACATATTAAACCAAATTCTCACAGCTAAAAGATATTAATTTGCGTTATCCAATATCACTATCGAAACTTCACTGTCAACCAAGTAACCAACATACGGACAATATATTGAAACTTCATCAAAGTTCAAAAATGTTCTTTTCACCATTATTACATAGTCACGAAGCGTTATGACCACCAGTGGGTTAGTGGAGATGTAATTCAACATTATAACCACCTAATGAAGTTGATGGCTTACCTACCTATCTACTTATATCCAATAGGACTGAATTGCCAGTCTGAAGCTCCAAATCACTGCTATGCAACATGTATTAATCAAAAGTTGTCGGTAAACTATAGTGATCAAAAAGTATTCTTCCGAGATACAGCTTTTTGTACGGGGACTCTCCACCCACCTAATCAAAATTTCAGTCAAAGTTCACTAAAACAAACAATATTTTTTGTTACAGCAGGTAGATAATAGTTGCTATCGAAAATGAAAGGTTTGATCGAGAGAGAAATGTCCGGTACCTACCTACCTAGGTATCTACTTAGGTTCTACTTCCACAAAACAACACATTGACACATTGACACTGCTGGGATGATAAATTCACTTTCACACTCAGTAGATTTTCAAAAATATTAAAAGTTTTCTTACGTAAATTATTTTATGTAAGATTCGATAGTAATTTATCTGATTTTTCACTTTAACATTTCTTAAATAAGGGTTTTTGTTGGTATTTGTGTGAGTAAACAAGAAGAAACTTACACAATTTTTCTCATATCTTTTCATAAATTGATTAACAAACAACAACACACGAAAAATTCTCTCCTGGGGATAAATTTTGAAATCATATTTTCTCCTTCATGCGTTAATGTTAACCCTAAATGTTTAACTAACATAAACTCAGTTTTAATTTTCACGTAAGCAAAAGTATTAAATCTCACTTAACAATTGCATTATTATTTAATAAATTTCTCTCACTCTTTCTAGAGAGTTTTATTTTGTCATACACCAAGTACATAAGGTATGCCACTGTATGATTTAGTATTTAACAAAATAAATACATGAAGATGGGCGATTTTTTTCTGAAAATAGGTAGGTACCTACCTAGGTTTCTATGAAAAAATTGCGCTTCTTCGTGATTCATCTGCTCCAATCCAAGAACGGTATCGCAAGCATGTAGTGCACGGTGTTCAGCACTAAAAAAATCTTTAAAATCTATCTACTCTTGCCTATTCTATTACCAGTACCTATACCTACGTGAAAATAATGATAAAAGTTTAGTTGACGCACTTAAGTGACCTCCTGCCATCTACTCAAGATATTATACCGTTGAGCTAAGGGTGCAATTTACCTCAACGCCATTTTTTGTTTATGAATCCCGTTGAGTGTGATTTTGGATTTCACTAGCTTTGTTCCAACAACGACAAAAAGGCGCCCTAGAGGAGCTCAGAGCCCGAAATTGCGTTCCAACAAGGTTATGGAGTTGGGAGCCCGGTGTTCCAACAGATCTTAGAGCGCCCCCAGAGCTGCTCCGGGGGTGCCCCAAGCAGCCCCACACTTCTGACGGGGTCTCATCGAGAGCTCCGAGCCCTACGCATGCGCATTTTGAAATAACCTGCTACCCTTGGGTAAACTACAATCCGCGTAACCTTCTCTAAACGTCAACAATTTTTTTCACTGCGTTTGTTATCACATCTCACCTTCATCAACAATTATTTTCTATTATTTTTCAAATTTTGGAGTATGGATGCATTTTTTTTCCTCAAATGATAATTTGGAAGACTCATCTGACGATGAGTTGTACCTTTTTTTGGATTCTTCCGAGAGGAGGTGCTCATGCAAGATCGGAAACGGCCCAAAGTTATCGATTATCGATCGATTATATATCGATTTGAACTCTCGGGTGAGCTCCGAAGTGTTCCAACAAACACGAAAGTGGGCGACCATGGAGCTAACCCTTTGGCAACTCTCTGCAACTCTGGAGGAGCCACGGGGGTCGCTCTCAAAGCGCTGTTGGACAAAGCTACTCAGTGCACCCTCAGGGTCGCCCTCAAATCACGTCTATGAATCGCATAGAGTGCATGAATTCCCTTATCGATACACTTAGGGGCCCACTCAGACTCAATTCCCGTCTATGAATTCAACCCTTGATATAAACTATCTTTCATTTGATGGAATCAATATACTTAATTGTTTTTTGTTTTTTCTTATTTTCTTGTTGCAGGCCGTCCTTCCTCTTTTCTTCGCCGCTGTCTCAGCTGGCTTCGCTCCTCTCACCACCTCGTACGCTGCTTCTCCCTTGTACGGAGCTAGCTACGGATACGCCACCCACGCCGCCCCTGCATACTCCTACGCCGCTGCTGCTCCCGCTGTCTCCTACGCCGCTGCTGCTCCCGCTGTCTCCTACCATGCTGCTCCCGCAGTGTCCTACACCGCCGCTGCACCCGCCGTCTCCTACGCGGCTGCTCCTGCCGTCTCTTACGCCGCCCCCGTCGCTACCGTCGCTCACGCTCCAGTAGCTACCTCCTACTCCAACTCTTACAGGACCGTCAACAAGCCCGTGGCTGCCGTCTCCTACGCCGCCCCCGCTGTGTCCTACGCCGCTCCTGCCGTCTCTTACGCCGCCGCCCCCGTCGCTACCGTCGCTCACGCTCCAGTAGCTACCTCCTACTCTAACTCTTACAGGACCGTCAACAAGCCCGTGGCTGCCGTCTCCTACGCCGCCCCCGCTGTGTCCTACGCCGCTCCTGCTGTCTCCTACTCTGCCCCCGCTGTCTCCTACTCTGCCCCCGCTGTCTCCTACTCGGCTCCAGTTGCCACCGTAGCTCACGCTCCAGTTGCCACCGTTGCTCACGCTCCTCTCGCTTACTCTTCCTCCCCCGCTCTCGGATACGCCTCATCTTACGGCTACTCCTCCCTCGGATACTCTTCCCTCCTCCACCACTAAGCGAACCTATGCGAGTGATACCTTTTACCCTTACCTACGGTAGAGGTACCATCCTATGGTAGTGGTACCTTCTATCCTTACCAATTCCTATCAACAATGTGATTCCTCATGTAAATAAAATTAAATCGAGTACAATGTTTCAAAAAAAAAACTTTTGTTTTCCATTCAACATGCCTACATCCAAATACCGAATGAATAAGAAATCCAAACATTTAAACTAAACATCTAGGTACCTACCAAGGTGTAAATAGTGTCACCCACGTATTCATTTTGTATTTTTGAATGAAAATAGATTCAATTCAAGAAATTTTATATCATCCGCACTCTTCTATATGAATAATATTTTCTTTCTGTCATTTTTCAAAGTTTATTGAACCCTCAACGTCACCAGTGCGCAAAACTTTGAAAAATCATAGAAAGAAACCAACTTCCAGAATCTTCATCCATTCAAAAACAGGAATAACACTCATTTCAGAACTTCAAAAGGAACTTCAAAACTATGCATTGAAATAACAGAATATTTTCCTCCATTCAGTAACGTTTTATCGAAATGCTGAATTTTCAAACAGATCGTTAAAAGTGTTTAACTGGTAAAAGGGTAAGATAAAAAAAAGTGTCGGTCGGGAAAAAAAAGTGTTGCGAAAAATTCCTTGACCCCCAGCCAAAAGACATATCCATGTCAAAAGAATCATCTCAATTAGGTATACAACAGTGCAGTTCTATGGAATTTCATGCAATGGAATGAAATTGCGTTAAAATCCTCCCAATTAGTTGAAAATCCTCCCAACTGGTAAAAATTACGTCTTAAATTGAATGAATCAGATTAAGTATGTGGTTGTTACCAAAATTCATGACGGACCATGAAAAAAATGGTGCAAATTATAACGCAAAGATTTATTATTTCTATATTAGATAACCCTTCTACAGAAATTACTGATCTATAATTATTACATGTAGGTAGCTATTATTTTACTGTAATTTATTGTTACTATATTATCAAACGCAATTATTAGACGTACCATAAAGAAATTATTGAAATTAAAAAAACACCTACAATTTGCTATTCCCCCTGTATGCAATAGAACATTGGGATCAATGTATATCGACATATACGTAAGCACCCTACAAGGGAAAATTAATTAGATAAATGAGACACCTACCTACGCTTCACTATTCCATCTATAAATGTTGTACTTAAGGGGGAATTGGTGTATTGTGGGCTATTTCGTATGTTGTTGGGCAGATTGCTAATACCTACGAAGTAAAATTATTACGTTCCAACTCTTTGATTTCATGTCAATTCCTTATTTATTACAATGAAACTTGGGTTTTTTCACGCTAAGTTCAACATTAACTTATTTTGCACACTACTTAGACCATGTTTTAAATTTTTAAATACAATAAATGTATGTAAATGCATGTGTGTTCACTGGAAGATGGACTAACTCACGAATTTTGAAGATGTGTATAAATTATATTATTGAGGTGATTGGAAAGAGAAACAATTAGGTAGGAAGGTACATAGATCCACTTGAGCATGCAAGATACACCTTGCAGAATTCCACTGCCGTTGAGCAAAACTATGACAGGAACAGCCATTTAAAAACATTGATAAGTAATGCATTCATCATAGGAACGTCCCTATGAATGGATTGCATTTAATTTGGCTGGGAAATTAAATAAGAAAAAAAAGCGTTACCCTCTCCCCTCCTCGTTTACTCACTTCACCGACAGTAAGTTTGACATTTCCAGGGTTGCATAACTGGACTAAAATCTGGATCGAACAAAATTAAGAACTGTCACGGAAATCAGATGAATATATAGTAAAAATATCACGATTTATCCGTATTACCCCCTCCATGCACCCCCTTCCATCATGAAATTTGAAACTCCCGACATATGTTCCAAAACTAGACCAAATTCATAATATAACAAAACAAAAATCATGAAAATTTGACCAGAATAATTAAAACACCCTAATTTATTAGTACTCCCTCCATTCACTGCCTTCCATAATGAAATTTGAATATCCTGTTATACTCTCCAAAACTAGACTTAATTCATTGTTGAACAAAAAAAGAATCACGAAAATCGGACGAGAATAGTCGAAACATCATGATTTATCAGTATTATCCCCTCCATTCACCCCCTCCCATGATGAAATTTGAAACTCCTGTTTGACTATCCAAAACTAGATCAAATTCCTAATAGAATAGAATAATAATTACAAAAATCGGTCAAGATTTGTAGCTTGAGCAGCGCTTGAAAGAATTGATAATTATTCCCTCCACCCACCACCACGACAGCAAATCCAAAATTTCAAAGATTAGTTCCACAACTAGACTAAAATTGGAATAACATAAAATAAGAATCATGGAAATCGGTTGAGAATTGTAGCATGGGCAGCGTCTACAAAATTTGTCGAAAAAATCACGTTTTTTCGGCTTTACCCGTTCTATTTCCCCTCTTACATCTTGAAATCCAAAACTTCCGAGGTTTTTTGCACAACTAGACTGAAATTGGGATCAAACGAAGAAAGAATCTCGAAAATCAGTTGAGAATTTTGGTCTGGTCAGTGTCGACAAAATTTGCCCCCCAAACACACACACAGAAAGACAAAGCCTATGGTTTTTCCCGGATTCGGCCCTAGAATGGTCTGAAACGGATTTGTTTGTGGTTATTTTTATTTATTTTTTTTCTCGTACTTGGGTCATCTCACATCACCTGGATCAATTCCAATAGGTCCTCTCTCTATTGACGAAGCCTAACTTCAGAGGGACGTCCTAAAAAGGTGTCAAAACCATGCTTGAGAACAACATTGTAGCATTAACAATTGGTTATAGAATCAGTAGGTAAGTGTTTCTAGTAATCGTTCCAACTCACCTTGCAGCATTGAAGAGAACAGTGAAGGCGAAGACTAACCATATATTGCGATCCAGCCTATCGAATTCCATTAAAATTGATAGTAATACCTATGTACAATATTTATTCAGTCAAAATCTTCGTACCTACCTAATTATGTTGATTCCCATTAAAAGGAATAGCACATACAAATTATAGTGGTTTTAAAAGAGTTTCTCTGAGCGAGTAGTCAGCAAGTTTGATTAGGTAGGTACTGAAAAACTATAAAACATTTATTAGTATGAAATGCATTTGGTTACATGCCCCGGTAACTAATTTGATGAATCTTGGACACTCATCCATACATTAAATGCTATGAACTAGAGGTGTCAGATTCTATCTACATGTACTGAGTACCTTTTGCCATAGATGTGCCTTTCACGAGGGGGTCAAACAAAATTTTCTTCAAGATTTTTTCACATATTTATAAAGGACTAGGTGAGCCCGCTCGCTACGCTTAGCTTTTTGATAATACTTACTTTGTTGGAGTTGTGGGGATTTGTTAATGCTGATATTTTGTTTTATTGTAATAGTTGGTTTGTTAGTTGTACAAATGTAAGTTTGTGTGAGTGTTTGGCTACCTACCTTTACTTTTTCTTTTCTTGTTGTTCAAGTACGAAATTCCGGCCTGGCGTTTTGGTCCTGCGGGTCGATTGTTAATCTTGTCCAGGGGTGCTCATCTAGAAATAGGTCGGCCGGGTCCCTCTGGGCGGTAGAGGAGGTAGCTACCCAATTTATTAAAACATACCAGTATTTTACTCCATTTTGGTTTATTATTTCCAATAATAAGCCTATGTGATCGTGTAGCAAAACATTTTTATAACCCCCCCCCCCCCCCCCCCCCCCCCCCTCAAACTTTGTCACTTTACGTTTCAAGGTGCGTAGAATCCAAATTTGAAATATCCGTCCTCCGTCCGGCCATAAAAGGCCTAAGAATTTAGTTAAAAAACCCGTTCTTTCGCACTTAGACTCCATTTGGGGTCTAGTTGGTCCTAACTAGATGGTATGGGCCAAAAACGTCTTGTCCAGGGGTGCTCATCTAGAAATAGGTGGGCTGGGTCCCTCTGGGCGGTAGAGGAGGTAGCTACCCAATTTATTGAAAAATTCCAGTATTTTACTCCATTTTGGTTTATTATTTCCAATAATAAGCCTATGTGATCGTGTAGCAAAACATTTTTATAACCCCCCCTCAAACTTTGTCACTTAACGTTTCAAGGTGCGTAGAATCCAAATTTGAAATGTCCATCCGCCGTTCGCCGTCCGCCGTCCGGGCCATAAAAGGCCTAAGAATTTACTTAAAAAACCCGTTCTTTCGCACATAGACTCCATTTGGGGTCTAGTTGGTCCTAACGTTTAACCATCCCGATCGCTTTACTCGCATAGATGCTATGGGCCAAAAACGGGCGAAAAAGTGTCTTTTTCGAGGTTTTGAGTGTTAGACGTGTTAGACGCATGCCTGGCACGCTTGGCAGAGGGTCACGGTGGGTGGGGAGGGGGGTGAGCGGGGGTGGAGTGAGAAGAGGCGCCGCGGCACCTTGTGGTGGCTGGAGTGACCAGGGGCGTAGCAGAGGGGTGTAGGAGAATGGATATTTATTACTTTTACGTGTTATACCCATATAATACACCGCGGCACCATGAGGTGGGTACAGCGTTCCTTCGAGGCATGAATACATGTTTTTTTCTAGGTCATATTTGTGTGTTAATACCAATGCTTTTCCTACGCATATTTAATAACATATCCTCTCGACTTTTCGTACATACTTAGATAATGATATTATTGAGGCAATAACTATTTGAATAGATAGGAGCTCAAATCGAGAAATATAAACATGCGTATATAATTATAGAAGTATAGGTTGTGGCAACTCGAAATAGGACACGCCGAGGAGTCTGGACGGGCCTTATGACGTACGCAAGCCAACTAAAACTACGATCAAACTCAATTGAAAAAATAATAAACCTTTGTGAAATAATTTGCAGCGTTTTATTTTATTTATTTATTTTTTTTTTTTTTTAATATATATATATATATATAGTTGTATAGAAATTGGAGATTTATGAGTGAAAAGAAAATGTTAGCTATTAATTTTATGGGAAAAAAAGTATTCCAAATGATACTCTTCTATTCAAAAACAGATTTTGGATTTTAGGTAATTTTTTGCAATTTCATAGATTTTTTAAAACTTAATTTAATGAAGTTCAAGTTTTTAGCATGATTTCGTACATCAATTTTTGAATGTTCTATTTCATAGTTGATAAACTTTATTCGACCGATCTTATGCTAAAAAATATCAATTTAACGATTCTTAGCCATTTTGAGTGATTTTGTCAGCACATTTTTTGAAATTTGACCATTTAAATTATATCAATATACAGTATAGGTAACACTTTTATGTGTTGGAAAGATGACTTGGTAATAAATTGTTTTGTTTATCAACTATATTAAAAAGCGTAAAATTGTGAGATTCCGCTGCTGTAATGGATTGAACCCATTTGTGAGGTCCGAAGCTCCGAGTTCCGATACTGAATATACTATAAGCGGCGTTTAATAATTATGGACCAGAGATCTACGTAGAAGGGCTGTCTAATACATAAATAATAAACCTTTGTGTAATAAATTGCAGCGTTTTTCTGATGTTTATTTAAAGTTTATTTTTTTCTCCCTCTTTTTGTTGGCTACTTGATGTATGTGCTTTTTTTCTAGTTTTGCTTAGAGTAGTTAATTTTGAAAATTGCCCTGCACAGCGGTCAGGAACTAGACAAAAGTTCGGCAGCGATGCCGACGAAAACCCATGGTGAAAAACGATACTTTGAAGTACCAGAAAACCAAAAATTCAAACCCCAAAATCAAAGCGGTGCATCTCCAAAAACGGCGCATGAATTGAGAATGAATCGGTTACAATATTTTTTGACGTTTGATTATGACCCAAGCACAAAAAAAAAGGTCTGGGATTTCTTGTCCCCATTGTTTTTGTTTTGCTTCCTCGGTATGTCAGGATGACACTCCTAAATTTTTAGCAAAAAATATGAATCCTAATCGCTTTGCCTGGATCGATTTTGGCCAGTTATCGACCGCTATCGTAAACCAACATCTAAATTGGTGCCGAGGTCATGATTTGACGGACTGATTTCAATTTTTTTGGGTCAATTTATGGGTTTTCGCATGCGCTGAACACGATGAACTTATTTATTTTACGCTCCGTCCACTAGTTATCCGGTAAACTGGTAGAGGGCACTGTTTGAAGATAAGTAAAAATCGAAAATTTCACCGAAAATGCTGTGGCCTGCTTAAGAATTGTACTAAAAACATGCTATTATGCGATAATATGCTTTGGCATGTTCTGTACATGATCCCGTTTTTTACTTTACTTTTCCGCCAATGATTGCTTCGTTTAACGGCCATAACCCTCAAAATAATTATAGGGTAATAGACAAATTCACCCTAATTTCACCAGAAATTATGTCGCGTTGATAATTAAAGGTTCTGAAATACCTTGTGCCGATAAAATTTGGTATTTTCCAGGATACTCGGTACAAAGCCGTAGGTAATTGGGCAAGGACTTGAACCGGCATTGTACTTATTCACTTAACGACCCGATACCATTGTACCTACAAGCTTTTACACGTGACTGATACCGCTGACAATAGGTAACCATACGCTCAAACGAGCCAATCACAGTTCAGACAATTCAGAACTACGAATTTGACCCCGGAAAACCGATGGAACTAAGGAATTTTACAGAAAAATTGGAAAATTTTAGCTATTTTTTCCATTTTGCCGCTATATTTGGCAAATAAGTACAATGCCGGTTCAAGTCCTTGCCAAATTACCAATGGCTTTGTACCGAGTATCCTGGAAAATACCAAATTTTATCGGCACAAGGTATTTCAGAACCTTAAATTATCAACGCGACATAATTTCCGGTGAAATTAGGGTGAATTTGTCTATTACCCTACTAATAATTTGAGATTTATGGCCGATAAACGAAGCAATCATCGGCGGAAAAGTATAGTAAAAAACGGAATCATGTTCAGAACATGCCAAAGCAAATTATCCGACCATTTTAGCATGTTTCTAGTACAATTCTTAACCAGGCAACAGCATTTTCGGTGAAATTTTCGGTTTTTACTTATCTTCAAGCAGTGCCCTCTGCCAGTTTACCGGATAACTGGTGGACGGAGCGTAAAATAAATAGGTTCATCGTGTTCAGCGCATGCGATAACCCATAAATTGACCCAAAAAAATTGAAATCCGTCCTTCAAATCATCATCTCGGCACCAATTTAGAGGTTGGTTTACGATAGCGGTCGATAACTGGCCAAAATCGACCCAGGTAAAGTGATTAGGATTAATATTTGTAGCTAAAAATTTTGGAGTGTCATCCTGACATACCGAGGAAGCAAAAAAAAAAAAAAAAAAAAACAATGGGGACAAGAAATCCCAGAACTTTTTTTTTGAACCACCCTATCGTTGTGCTTGGGTCATTATCATACGTCAAAAAATGTTGTAACCGATACATTCTCAATTCATGCGCCGTTTTTGGAGATGCACCGCTTCCTGCACATTGTGCTTTGACAAATAAAGCTGATTTGATTTGATTCATATTCTACTCACTCTGAACTGTGAACTATTCTTCGTGTCAGACTTCATTTCAAATTCCAGCATTATAGTAGGGCGATTGGGAGAAAAATAACCCTCACTACAGATCAGGATCGTTCTGATGGTTAATTCTACTCTACGCATCCGAGAGAGGCTCCTCTTAAAACTTCGGCATCGTAGGGCGATAAGAAGATAAAACAGCTTCGGAGCTCACTTAGCCCATCAAGGTGGTTCTGGACGTTATAAATCGTTTTGTAATAGTACCTACCTAATTATTCTCTCCTACCCATCCTTGACCTGAAAGGCTTTGTTTGAAATTTCAGCATCTTTGATTATTAAGGACTTTAATCTCAAACATCAGAAGACGTTCATTTTTTCTTAACCCTTTCAACCCGGCTGGGACGTATACGTCCCAAGCAGTACCTAACCTGGTGGGACAAATTTTGACTCATCACCAGATTACCTGCTGCTTCGGTTTTCCAATAATTGGCTTCGATTTCTGTTTTTCGCATCCAATAATTAGCTTCCCCAACGCCTCAAAAGAGTTACTTAACCCATTGACCGCGCCTAACAAGAGTGCCTTGTGAGAGTGAGTAGGCCACCCATGCTACTCACAAGAGAGTCTTGTGAGTGCTTCCCCTCCCTACACAACTTCAAAAGGAGGATTTCTTCAAAAGTTCAAAAAAGATTTTTTCACACTCCTCCTACAAAGGTATCTAGACGAATGTTGTAACATATCTTTATGAATCATGAAAAAGTATGCTAGGTATGTGTCTGTCAGTCTGCCAATCGGTATGTCTGTCTGTAACTGTTTATGTCCTTAGCGACCTGGCTACTCGACAAAAAAAAATGTTACCTACACCTATATGAATGTACATCCACCCAAAAAATCGTGGTTTTGTTGTTTTTTAACTTTTATTACCTTACAACTTGAAATAATATTGGCATGATTTATTCTTTCCGTTGATAAATTTAATATCTAATACATCCCTGAGCTCGAAAATAAACTATAGGTAGTAAATGTAGTTAAAAATAAGAAAAATGAGTTAAAAACTGTTGAAAACTGTATAAAATTATCAATGTTGGGGAATTAGTATGGTGCATCCCACATCATATGACGCTGCCTGACCTGAGAGACCTATGTAACGAGACAATGGGGGCAGGCCGGATTCGTAACTACCACTTTTACAGGTAGGTACGAGTTAATATGGTAAATACTTGGAGTGACAATGTACGGCCACTACCTGGATATGAACTGATTTATTGCAACAACTGTGGTAGCTTTTGGAGTTAGCGCTTAATACCTGGATAAAGTAGGGAATAAAATCTGGGAGCTAACGTGTTCGCTAACCCAGGGGCCACGATTATCTCGGAGTGGTGAAACGCATTTAATTATGCCATCCTAGTATATCGTTAACCTGAACACTAACTCGTGGTGGTGAAACCTGCCCTCAACTCCAAAAGTTTGTTATCCACCATTTTATTTAGCTCTTAGATGGTGAAACCCGCCCTTATAGTTGGAAAACTATGGGATACTCTGCTCAATAAACCTTAAACAATAAACTTGACCTCTTCTCGGGCCCTGAACATTATAATAATTATTTGCTCCAAATCCGATCCTACTGAGGCTTCACAGTAGTAGTAGCTGAAGTTCAAACCTCCCCCATGCTCAGGTGCTGGCATGTAGGTCCCCTAAATCTTGCATTACTTGCGATTCTCGCTTAGTAGATAAGTATTGGTTTGTTATGAATTCATAGATTACTAGCTTAGTTTTCTCGCTCGGTATGGTTGAATAGATCCGATGGTCTTTACTGTTGAGTGGGACATGAAGAATGATTTGGAACGGTGGATCACTAAGGGTGATTTGAAATGTGTAGGGGATGTTGCTCGCTTCGCTCGCTCTCTGTGGGGTGTATAGATGCGATGGGATATACAGGGTGATTCCCTCGTAGATGCAAAAAAATTTGAGTGAAACTACATCAAAAATGGAGTAAAATGCCGCCAACCGCATATTTTTATCTCAATCCGTACTCGAGATATGATTTTTTAAAGGTTTTTTCAGGAATACCGTGTTTCTTCATTTTAAACTCGGATTTCTCCACTTTGCCTAATTTAATTTTAACTTTCAACCTCATTTTCGGTATCAGCATTAAATTTCCTATAAGAATAGTGTACTTGGGTTCTTAAAAAAAACCATCCGAAGACCATCACATCATCTCAAACATTGATGATTTTGAAAAAATAATATTTCTGAAAGTCTTTAAAACTTTACTACTCTTTTAAAAAGAATCCTGGAAACTGGTAAATCTCATGGAAACTGCTTCATCTAATATGCTTTCCAACGGTATTATCAATTTTACTTTTATTTTGTTATTTAGGGGAGAAAATAATGTTTTAATGTTAAAAAATGTGGGTTTTTCAATGAAATTGTTGGTTTTCTCGAAAGATGACCCTCCATGAACCAACGAGTATGGGGTCGGTTTCTATGTATTTTTTCTTGCTGGATCAAATGGAAACTCTTGCAGATCTCTCGACTACTCAATTAACTAGTTTTACCCCATAACACACATACATTTAATCGTAACAAACAAACTAAACATTTGCGATTTTAAGTGTAAAACTCGGTTATAACGGAGTTGGAGATATCTACAAATGTTAACATTCGTGTTACTTTTTAAGAACCCAAGTACACTATTCTTATAGGAAATTTAATGTTGATTCCAAAAATGTGGTCAAAAGTTAAAATTGAATGGAGTAAAGTGGAGAAATTCGAGTGGTTTAAAAGAATGGAGTAAAAAAATTCGAGTTTAAAAGGAGAAAAACACGGTTTTCCTGAAAAAACCTTTAAAAAATCATATCTCGAGAACGGATTGAGATAAAAATATTCAGTTGGCGGCATTTTACTCCATTTTTTATGTAATTTCACCCAAATTTTTTTTGCATCTGCGAGGGAATCACCCTGTATAATCCCGTTGAAATCCGACGTGTGTAGGGGATGTTGCTCGCTTCACTCGCTAGGGTTGGGTTTTCTTGCTCACTCGGAGTGGAATGAATAGATGCGATGGGATATAGTCCCCATACCATCGAGACCTACAGCCCATGGTTCGGGTAGGGGTGGAAAATTTGAAAATTGCTTACAATCCCTTTCTATAGGCAATCCCAAGGGAATGGGAAAAAAATCTTTTAATAGGGGCAAAACGAAAATAATTATATATGCCCATGTTACTATACTGCCCACCCAACTTGGCACTTTTTTTGGAAATAACATTCAAACGCATTACCTTCATCGATGTTTTTCAAGAGGGACCACGAAAGATTATGTGGAACTACGAAAAGTTTAGTTTTAAGAACATACCAGTACTATTTCTACTATTTGGTAAATAGAACCAATCAACTTCATGTTCAGAACACCTACCCTATTTAGTAAGTTTTGGGAACTACTATTGGTCTCAGTTTGCAGACTCAGTTTTTGTGTGAATAGTTTTGTTCAAGGATACTTTTGTCAGAAATATGGTTTGTGTAGGAAGTGCCTTTCAAGAGATTTCGAATGTAAAGTTCAGAGTAACTACGTTTCGGTGGAATAAGGAAGAGTTGTAGCTCAAAAACCAACGTTTTCATCTACATTTTCGTTCACTACAATTGGAAAACACAATTTCATGTCTCGAAACTCGCATGGGACCAAATTCAACGAACTTCAACGAACATTTTTAGACCAACCTGAGCCAAACCCGTCAACATTTACTGGGTCTATGGCGGAAAAAAAAACATAGCGGGGAATGCATTTTTTTATATTTTTTTCGTGATTTCCCTCATGTTTTCGCTGATTTCTCCGGGAAAACAGCATTTTTCGGCAATTTTGAATGTACCATCGTGTTCTAAGGGTCCGGCAACGTAACTTTCTCACTGACGTATGAAGTGCTCATGATGAAATTTTAATGTGGCAGCAGATAGAAGATCGAGTGCTCGGCGAAAAAACGGCGCATTCAAATGGGCTCCCACCCCCCTTCCGCCATCCAGCCCATGGTTCGGGTGATAGTAGAAATTTTAAAAAAACGCTTATGCCCCTTTCGGAAAAATCCAAGAAGATCCCCCACTCTTAGACTCCCCCACTCAGCCGTTTGCCCACTCAGCCCAGATCACTGAACTATGCAGAAGGTTAATCGACACAGAATAAACCATCACTTACTAACTAATCACCACTATAACGTAAGACTTTGAACTGAAAGAGCTAGACTGAAACAAATCATTAATTTGTATTTACACTTTATAAGACACAGTTATAGTATCACACTTGTATACATCAGGTATAAAAACAATTTTAAACATGGTTAAAATATTATACCAATAGATGAGGCCGGATTTCGAACATTTTTACAGAATGATCGTGCGAGGAGGTGGCTAGAGTTAAATCTTTGTCGCACCCATCAACCCTGGAGAGGTTTACAGGACGAAAGGAAACCCTCGAAATGGTTGCTGAGTGTAAGCTGTAAATGTCATGTTAAGGAAAATGTAATCACGCCATCCATTCAATTAGAATTGACATCATCAAACATATAAACAGTCCATTCACGTTGAAGAAATAATAACAGCTCAGGCTGAATAAAAGTAGTAAAGCTGAGATCCTATGGTTGTGGAGAAACGGACATCATGGCCTTAAGAGCCCGTTGTAGCTAGCTCCCGAAAACATCAAACTACCCCAGCGCTGTTGCTGTCTCGGTTGTGCGGAAATGTAAGAAACCTCTCAACCCGAAAATCTTCCTGCGTTCATATTTTTCCTACCTGGGTAACTGTAATTAGCACTCCAATAGCACAATGATCCCACAGGTCTGCACATCTATCGATAGCCTCTCGCAATGAATACTGGCACCAATAGCTTACCGTTCCGTCGTAGATGAAGTTATTAGTCTAATTAGCTAATATATTTTCCATCTCTATTTATTGTCATTAGGAGTTCTTGTTCCAATGAAGCTTTAATGCTTTAGTTACTTATTAAAATTAAATAAATTTTAAAGATTAATTCTTATTAAGAATTCTAAATTTCAGATTTATATTTTCATTCAAGGCTTTAGTTAAATTGATTTGTGCAAACACAAAATTTGATATTTTTTTGTTATCTATCAAGTATCAATTAATAGGCAACTTTTATTGCCTAGGATTGATTTCTTTCTGAATAAAACAAGTTAAGCAGACTGACTTGGTTTTTTAGTTTTTCGTCGGTAACTGTAAGGTATTTCCAAATAAGACTGGCTCTAGGCTTTTTATAAACAAAATAACACAAGCCTACTTGTAAACAAAGTTATAATTGTAAGTTGTGTTTTGGACAATTCATGTTTCGCAAGTGCTAACTTCACACAACGGTTGCACGGTACAACCATCTTCGTTGTTAGATGGTTGCAATAGTACCGTAGTGTAATAAAACGCCCATCACCGGGCGGTATCGGCTTTAGGCGATCGATTCTCGATATCGATACCAATGCCTAAGAATCGGTGGTATCGAGAATCGGTATCGGGAATCGACTCATCCCTAATTGAAACAGATATGAAAAAAAAACTTCAGTTTGTACAAACAAAAGGGATTGATTTCAGAGCTCATTACTGAACGAAAATTCCTCTAAAAACTTGTTTTATACACTTCGTTTTTGATTAGGTATGTACCCTTATTTTATTTTCAACACCTGATCGGCGAGAGACCTCATGAAACCATCACTTATCTATTAATTCGATTTTCGATGATTCAATTTACGAAATGGAACATGAATAGGTACCTAAGTTACCGTTTATTTTACTATGTTGCTTGAAATGTAAAAATCATTCGCAGTAAATTCATAAATCATAGGGGAGGAAGGGGGGTAGGGCAGGGCAATACTGATAAAGGGGAATTTTTTCCTTGTTAGAGTTGGAAATCTTTGTGATGTGATCTTACCCACTTTTATGTCGTATTTTCGAAATTTAAGTTTTGAACGAGATTATGGCGGGGGAAGACAGTGAAAAGCGTAAATGCAAAAAAAAAAAGTATTGGGAACGTTGTTTCTAATTACCTATATCTACTGGAGGTAAACTATGACCAATAATGGCCCATTCTAGGAAGGTCTGATATTAAATTATGGTAGGAGGCGGAGCCAAATAATTGTTTATTCTCCAGTTTATTCCTATTACTTTTTTTCTCATTTATACTTTGGATGATAAGAAAACAGAAACGCCGCTATGCCACCACTTGGCTTGATTATCATTATTAAATTAGCTTTTCAAATTTAACACAGTAGTCTACTATAAATCGTAGAGGACTACCATTCAGAAGACACTGGAAATCCGAAAAAACTTGTTAGTGTGATAAAGGATACTTTTCAATAGAACGTAAAGGCGTCCACGAGTCCGGAGAACTAGTATCAAAGGACGTAAGATGCACCGTGCCTGACTCCGTTCCAACTGCTAGAAGATACGTTGCATCACCTATTGGAAAATAAAGCACATATACATATTAAATAAAGAGCACAGTATTTTACAGCTTTCTGCAGTCACACTGCAAGAAAAATATTAACTAGTATGCTTTTAAGGGGCTCACCACGAAGAATTTTAGGAGAGAAAGCAAGAGCAGTAACAGACTCTGAGAACGATTTGGTTGGACCGGCCAACCAATCTTTGGTAGCTATGGAGACTGAGGGTGTACCCTGGGCTGCCCTGAGATGAACGCTTGACCACACTGCACATACACCTTCCCTAGAAGCCGTGGCAAAAAGTTCAGAATCGTGTGACCAACAGCACGTCCAAATGATCCTGGAATGCACCCCAGTTTTCTTCTCTGTACAAGCCAAGAGTCTGTATGTTGCAACACCTAGAATCCAACAATAACATTCTTAAACAGCATCATTGTTTAAGACTAAACTACTTTCCTTTGTCTGGCTTTTTGTCAAGACTAAACGATAAGTACTTCCTATATGAATTATAGTCAGTAGTATAAAGTTTTTTTTTTATAACCAGCAGAATCAAAGTTTTAATTTTTTCATAGTTTTCATACAGTTGTATGATTCAAAGTAATTTGGATAATTATTATACGAATTACCAACCACTTTATTTTCCTTCACTCGGACTGTGGCACCAACACTTACCTTACCAATTTGCTTTAGAGTAGTAAAAACTTGTTGATCTTGGTTATAACAACGGTGGAAGAATACAAATCCCTACAGCAGATCCTAGGGCAGTGATTACTGGATTGTCAGCATACAAGTGTATGGAAATAGTTTGGATTTATTCAGGAACCACATTGTCCTATAAATCAAGAGTTTTCTGAAAGTCTTTTTGTGCCTGATAAGAATGAAAATGGGCAGCAATTATTCAGCGAATAAAAGGATTGATGCGATTTATGCGAGAATTTCTATGAGATGAGGACAAGGTTATGGTGGTGATACTAGTGGAAAATGGGCAATTATCCCGTGGACATGGCCTATTTCGATGGAAAGATGGTCACACCGCTCAGAATACATTTCTGTAGTGACCGATTGTTCGTTTCGATGGAAACCAATACGAAATCAATTAATATCTTTGAGGAAAACGTAGATATTTTTAATGCAAATGAGGCCGTGAGTCTACAGTTGTGTAACGGACTAAAAATATTTGATTTGATACCTCGACAGGAGTTCGAACTCGCGTCGTCACAACTATGAGAAATTACGGGAAATTCCTCGAAGTTGCGACACTCTAACGATCAGAGCTATGAGGCCAGGGTGACCAAACCTTTTCGACTGTGATAGTTATTTTCCTGGAGCGTAACATTTCCCCGGAGTCAAATACCAGCCGTCTCGGCTGGTTTGGGGTCGGACGAATGACGAAGTGTAACTGCAGGCCGCTGGCTCAGCAGATGCTCGCTGGAACAAGTCAGCAGTCGAGCGAGGTCATTGTCACGGTGTGTTTTGACTCAAGTGAGCGAGGAAGTGAAACGCATAACAACAGGAAATGTGATGTTTACAGTCTTTTGGCTCGAGAGGGATTTAATTAATTATTGCTTCGTATGATTTTGGGTCCTATTTCGACTGCGCCACTGTAACGGGCTAAAAATATTCGCTACCTCGACAGGAGTTCGAACTCGCGTCGTCACAACTACGAGAAATTATTATTAATTTCCCGAAGTTGCGACACTCTAACGATCAGAGCCATGAGGCCAGGGTTACCAAACCTCTTCGATTGCGAGAGTTATTTTCCTGGAGCATAACGGTTGAAACTTCAAGTAACCTAGTAAAGACTTAGTGCTGGGAACCTAGTCTGGTAAAAAACGTTGGACAGATCAGCCCAGCTCAGAGGCACTTAAAAATATCATAAGGAGAGAACTAGGAAATGGGAGGCTGATAACTGTCACACTATCACCCTAATGAAAAAAGACAATTGAAAGGGCTACTACAAAGTAAAAATTGCTTTTGGGCTGCTCAAAAGTAGTCTTGATTGAGCAGGTTTCATCAGATCATCAGAACTGAACCCTCACCTAAGGGCAGGGAGATATAAAAAACCCCACTGTCAGCCTATAAAGGGTTTTTCTGTCCATAGCATCGTAAAAAAAAACGAAGCAACATATGAATATAACAGATAACTCCTACTACTAGCAACTTAAACTAGTGCTGGGCTATGGAAAGTTAAATAACAAATCTTAATAACAGTTAGGTACATGCACCTAGAAAAATTACCAACTCATTCCAAGAGTTTGC
Organism: Adelphocoris suturalis; assembly: GCA_030762985.1. NCBI lineage: Eukaryota > Metazoa > Arthropoda > Insecta > Hemiptera > Miridae > Adelphocoris > Adelphocoris suturalis. The sequence continues at coordinate 43,375,682 of CM061040.1, read as the reverse complement.
ACACTAGCTTCATAACTAATTTCTTATTAAAGAACAATATATAATATTATTCGTAAGATACCAGTTAGATTGAGGTTCTAAATAATATTACTTTCAACTGCACAGTGGACAGCCCAGTTGCGATCACGAGAGACGGAAAGAAGAAAAGAATCATCAGGGGAAAAACTCATTTGTGTCACAGTCAGTGAATGTCCAGCACCATCAAAATCGTGTACTTTCTCCCAAGTATCTGTATCCCTGAAACATTTGAAACCAATAAATAGACCTTGCCTGGCAGCCGGGTGGCCTCATATTTGTCCAAGTGTTTACGTTCAATGCGCCTGACACAAATTTCACCGTCAGGTATGGAAGTCGCCATTCTAGCTGCCACATTAAGTGTGTTAAATGTATTCAAGTACATCAAATCATACATCACTACGTACAAATCCTACAAAATTTTTCCGTCATTATAATTATTATTATTTACTTTATTTTTATATTTTCCCTTATTTGAAACTATTTTATATATATGAGTGCCATAGGTACTATAATTTATTTATATATATATATATATATATATATATATATTTATATATATAACATAATTTCTATCATTGATTTTAACCAATACTTCGAAGTCCAATCTCGGGCCTATTTCATAAAACAACAAGTTACAAGTGTAAAAGTTAACAAGTACAGGTGGGTACTTGTAATGCACGGTAAACTAGAACAAGTGTTTCACCAAAACAAAGAGTACAAGTGTAGAAAAGTTACACTTGTAGAAGCTAAGTTTACAAGTGTAGCAGAAAAGAAAAATGATATGTGGGAACTAACGAAATGAACAATGTCAAGCAGGATTCCGAAATGAAGTTTTGTCAGCGAATCATAATGTAAAAACGGTGCTAAGTACACGATAGGATGTTTATCTTACATGACTAGGTGTAATGATTGGAAGACAGACAAATTATAAACTGAAAAGTGGAGAAAGTGTGTATTTGATTTCAACTCATTCTGATGGCTGGCATAATCGGATTTTTCTCCTTCATTCAGCGGAAATGATTAATCAGTTCATCAAGTCTAAATGCTGCTGGGTTAGGAATGTCATCTGTAACTTCGAGATGATCTTCACACTTCACTTTGGTTTTCAATGATGGGGAAATCCTCAATACCTGATAAGGAAAAATTGCACAGGGTCGCGCACCATTTGAATCTTCCAAGGGTCTCGGAAGACATCCTAAATCTCCCGTTAAACTCAAAAATTCCCACGAAATGAGCTTCTATTCGTGGGCAAAAAAATCGATGGTGTCTTCTACGCTGAATGCTTCTTCCTTGTCTGTATTCTTCAGCAGAAGATGAGTCCCACATAACTATCAAACACCGAAAAATTGTCAACTCACAATGCTGGAAAATAACAAGTTTACAGGTGAATGGATGTAGATTAAAAATCGGCCATTTTTTACAACTGTAAAACAGTGACATGTTCAAAATGATGGGGAAAAACTTGTCCAAATTCGCCTGTACACTTGTTGATTTTCACAGTGCATAACAAGTCTACACTTGTACCTTTATGAAACGCTTGCACACTCATTTTTTACAACTTGTACATAAAATCGGCTTGTAACTTGTCACTTGTTGCTTTATGAAATAGGCCCCTGGTGGTATAATCTACATAGTAATGTATAGTAATCACAATTTATATCTAAGTACACACACTTAGATATCTATCTGCGGTTCACGAGTTCACATCAACCTATTTTGAAGACAGTATTATAAGAGCCATTACCACAAGATTATGCGAGCATGTTCAGCAACTGTCGCTTTACATGCTGTTGCCACGAAACGTCCATTGTGGCTGGCAGCAACACTGTAAACGTCATAGCCATGGCCATATAGCTTCATAGTTTCGGGCCACAAGGAATTCTGAGAAAGAAAGTCGTCAGTCGGAGGTTCCTTCAACAATTGTCGAGTGAAATAACTAGTATCATCTTCATTCTGTACTTTCTTAGATTTATTCATTTCACTTTCTTCAGTAAAAACGGCTTTGTTGGACAAGCCCAGAGCAGGCACAGTTGCTCCTATGGGCTCAGAACTTGTTTCTGAAAAATATAAAAGAAAATCATAAAATACCACCAAAAATATGCTCTTAATTTTGTTACAAATAATTTATACAGCGCTATTTTTCGTGAAATGTAAATCCACTTAATACTGTTACGCTCCTGGAAAATAACTCCCACAGTCCAAAAGGTTTGGTCACCCTGGCCTCATAGCTCAGATCGTTAGAGTGTCGCAACTCTGAGGAATTTTCCGTAATTTCTCGTAGTTGTGACGACGCGAGTTTGAACTCCTGTTACAAATATTTTTGGCTTACAGTGGCGCAGTCGGTAGGACCCGAAATATACGAAACAATAATTAATTAAATCCCTCTCTAGCCAAAAGACTGTAAACATCACATTTTCAGTTGTTATGCCTTACTCACTTGAGTCAAAACACACCGTGACAATGACCTCGCTCGACCTGACTTGTTCCAGCGAGCATCTGCTAAGCCAGCGGCCTGCAGTTACACTTCGTCATTCGTCCGACCCCAAACCAGCCGAGACGGCTGGTATTTGACTCCGGGGAAATGTTACGCTCCAGGAAAATAACTATCACAGTCGAAAAGGTTTGGTCACCCTGGCCTCATAGCTCTGATCGTTAAGAGTGTCACAACTCCGAGGAATTTCCCGTAATTTCTCGTAGTTGTGACGACGCGAGTTCGAACTCCTGTCGAGGTATCAAATATTTTTGGGCCGTTACAATACTGGCCATGACAGTTGGTGAAACTGTAAAACACGAGAAAGGACTCCAGATGTTCAATGCATAATTCCTCCTCTTTGATATAAAGAAATTCTGTCATGCATGTATGTTTCGTTTTCGTATCATTCTCTTGAGGTCCTATTGGTTGAAAAACTTGGGATGTATCGGTGCCTGTAGATTCTCAATTTCTTCTTCAATTTGTTAAACTTGGATTATCAATAAAATAGAAAGTGGAGAATTTTTTTGACGAAGGAACGATAAGGAATAGGTTGGGGGAAGATTTCGATTGCCCATGACCTTCCCGAGAGTGCAAGGAATGAGTCGAAATTTTTATAGAAATGGGTTTCCACAACTTCGTCGCAAGTGATTCAGTTAGTATCCCACTATAGTAAACAAATTGGCTACAGAGCTTACTATACTGATTAGAGGGGCTCCACAAGCTGCAATTATACTCTACTACACCCAACGGAGTCCCGTTCCAAAGTTCAGCATCTCGAGTATGAACAAGATTAGTTGTTTATTAAATATATACGAAAAAGCAGTATTCTCGCGGTTGCGGGTATGAAATGAATGAATTCAGCTTACTGAGATGGTCAGGATGGATTCCGTAATTTCATTCGACTCTTGTTGATCCATAGAGGCTCCCTGACCGAATCGAATGTCCAAGGGTGAACAGGAGAGCATTTACTACCTCACGTAGCTGATCAGAAAAGAGCCCATCATCTTATTCTTTTCTCAATGCTCCAGAGAGACTCCCTATCAAATTTAAAATTCCAAGGGGGAATAGGAGAGCATTTAGCCAAGTAAGCTGATCTGGTTGGAACCCGTCATTGCATTCGCCTCGTAATGTCCTAGAGAGGCTCCCCGTCAAATTTCACATTCCTAGGATGAAAAGTAGAGAATTTAGCCCACCCAGCGGATCAAGAGAGAGCGTATCAATTTGTTCATCTCTTGATATCCCAGGGGGTCAACCTATCAAATTTCAACTCCATTGGGTGAACATGAGAGAAGAGCTATATTTTTTTCTGAAAGATATTGATATCTTTTTTAAGCAATAGGTACTGGTAAAAGCATTCCCATTTCTTCAACCTCAATATAAAGTTAGCTACATTAAAAATCTTCCCGACCAAGATTGCTGCAGTTAATAAGGCGTTTTTAACATCAAGTTTTGATGATCTATCTTTACGAACAGAAACTGCTCGGCTCAACCCACCAAAATCGTTTTGGTATGATTGAATTTGTTATAGAAAGTTCTTTACACCTGAACCCGCCATATCAACCTTTGATGTGAAAAGGTCGACGCATGTCCCTCGACGCAAAACCTCGATTTAATTGAAAAAACCCATATTTTTCAACATTAAAGCATAATTTTCTCCTCTAATTATCAAAGTAAAATTAAAATTTGACTATACTGTTGAAAAGCTGAGATTGTGAAGAAGTGTTCCCCATATAGTACTTTTCCAAAATAGTCTGTATGAGGAGCACAACGACAAATGGAAAAAGTTAAATTCTGAGAAATTTTCAAAATTTGTGATTTTCAACTTTTTTTTTTTTTTTTACGAGTGAAGACGGCTCAAAAAATATTTTTTTGGTATCAGGTAGATAGGAAATTTAACGATCTTTCCAACGATGTCCTAATTTTTTTAGTTTAAAGTGACTCTTTTGACGCGTTCCATCATAGGGGGTTAATCCCGATTCGGGAGTTATACCGCTAAAACGGCTGTGACATAACTGGATTAGCTCTGCATTAGTCCATGATCCTCCGTTGTGGAACGGGCCCTAAGGGAAGTAAGTTACAGCCGTTTTAATGTCTAAAGGTACAAAAAAACAAACAATTTTAGAAATTAAATAACTCGAAAACTAAGCATTTCAAAAAAATCTTTAAGAAGAACTTTTTATCAGAAATGAGCTCTAGAATCAACCCTCAGAGTTTGATGAACTCAAGTCAAGACACCCTGTACACTAGTTGATCCGGCGGATTGTGTCCGCCTAACATATTATACGTAGTCATGGTTGCAAATAACAATAATTTATTAATTGAAACTTATTATTTAACTGAAGCGAAGAAAACGTTAAACATAATAAAGTAGTATTTCAAAAAAATCTTTAAGAAGAACTTTTTATCAGAAATGAGCTCTAAAATCAACCCTCAGAGTTTGATGAACTCAAGTCAAGACACCCTGTACACTAGTTGACCCGGCGGATTGTGTCCGCCTAGTAGTCATGGTTGCAAATAACAATAATTTATTAATTGAAACTTATTATTTAACTGAAGCGAAGAAAACGTTAAACATAATAAAGTAGTACGTATAAAAGGTGAATACGGGTATGTAAGGGATTACCATTTTAATTTATAATGGTGCAATTCATTTTGTAAACGATACCTCTTAATCCTAAGCTGTTCCTCTCGCTTTTCAGTTTCTTCCAATTCCCTTTTAAAAGACGCTATTACGTCACTTACAGGAGGCATATTTGTTGAAATATTGTCCAACCTTTCGGAGATGTTGAAAGATACAGCGGACGCTGTAAGTGATGGTTCATGGGAAGAGACCATCATACTATTGGTTTCTCGGTGTCTCAGAGAGACTCCTTATCAAATTTCGAATTCCTATTGTGAATAAGAGAGAATTTAGCTAAGTCAGCTGATCTGCTGGGAACCGGTCATTGTATTCGTCTCTTAATGTTCTAGGGAAGGTCAAATCTGTCAAATTTCACATTCCTAGGGTGAAAAGGAGAGAATTTAGCTCACTCAGCAAATCAGGAAAGAGCCTATCATTTTGTTTTTCTCTTGATGTCCCAGGGGGACACCCTATCAAATTTCAATTCCATTGGTTGAGCAGGTGAGAATAGCTATATTTTTTTCTGAAAGAAATTGGTATCTTTTTTTAAGCAATAGGTACTGGTAAAAGCATCCCCATTACTTCAACCTCAATAAACGTTAGCTACGTTAAAAAACTCCCCGACCAAGATTGCCGCAGTTAATAAGGCGTTGTTAATATCAATTTTTTATGATCCATCTTTACAAATAGCAAATGCCCGGCTCAACCCACCAAAATCGTTTTGGTGTCGTCGAATTTGCTATCGGAAGTTCTTTACGCCTGAAACCCACAATGATGATATCGTATATTGTTTATTTTGAAAAAAATGATTGTTGCTTTGGTCTTATGAAATTAGAATTTCATGACGCATTTAGAATGAGGCTAGAGGCAAACGCAGTTTTTCAATAAAATGGTTATTTCAAGGCTGAAAGGGGTGAATTGCAAAATGTCTATATAGCCTATCTTTCTTTCTGGTGTTCAAAGGGCTTGCTGTAAAGACAGTATCAAAATCGGGAAGACAGCACCTTTCAGCAATTTTGACGGCACCATCATGTTCGACGGGTCCTGAAACGTAACTTTGTCGGTGACATTCAAAATGCTCTCGACCAAATTTCAATGGGGAAGAGGATAGAAGATCGGGCACTCGGGGAAAAAACGTGCATTAAAAGGGTCTAAATGACTATCAAAAGCCGCACTTTCTGTAGAACCACGAAAAGTTTAGTTTTAAGAACATTTCAGAGCTAACAGAACTGTAATTTTCTAAAGGTAGGCTATTATTTTATCTGCGTAGAAGGGCTATCCTTTTCCCCGTCTTTCAAACGGGAGCCGAGATCAAGAGGTTCGAAGGAAAAGATCAGAGAGGGGACCTACTCGCATGAGTCGGTTGGACAGCACAATTAACTTATCATTTTAATCGCTTCGCCTGCCTTCCCCTCGCATTTTGTCCAAATTCCCGTCACTTTTTTCGATATCCGATTTCGGATTCAGATTCGGCGGAATCAAAACCGTATTTTGACCACAAACACCGTCCCGAGAAACGTCTCTTCATGGGGTCAATTTTAATGACAAAAACGAAATTTTTCTTGGGAATTTTCGAAAAAACGGGTCCGTACTCTTTCATTTTTTTGACGCGTTTCCCAATACTTTTTTCGCGATCCGATTGCACCGTCTTCCTCGTACAAAAACCTATGAAACCGGTATTTTTCCAAAATTTTTGAAGGTTGTTTGTTTAGAGCGGTAGGGGGAAGCGTGGAAGTCGAAAAAAAAAACGGGGAAAAGAGCCCAAAAACGTCAAAATTGAGGTAAAAAACGGAATTTTAAGGTGGAAAGAGTGGGGGGGGGGACGAATAAAACATTGCCTATAGTCTGACCGGGAGATTTCCGGTCACAATTAAAAAAACCCGATTGGATCCCTTCATCCGTTCGGCCGTGAAAGCAACATAGCCAGACAGACAGACTCTATTCTTATAATAGAGATATATGTACCTTCATACTCACCAAACAAATCATCACTAATTATGACACCAGAGAGAAACTGTAGATTTTCAAGTGTGTTTTTGGGAGCAGAAAAAGCACGGGCTACTTTTTCATCAGCTGCCGAAACAAACCTGCAATTAAGGAATTCGTAATGTATTTATGAGATTAACAAGTTTTGCTGAAAACAATCAAAATTAATGTCATAAATGATTTTTAAAAATTATTTCAGGTCGAGGAAAACATACAAGAGGGAAGTGGGGGATTTCCCATATCTGTTCCAGACATGATTGTTCAGTATTCATACAACCTGAGGAAACTCCAACCGGCCTGCACTAAAAAAAAAAAAATATGGAAAATCAGGGAACCTTTGCAGGTTCCTACTACCAATCCTAGTGCTTGGGCTAGTCCTTGACAGGCTTTACTAGGAGAGGTTTCTTGGCTGAGCTTCCCACAATGTGTCCCAAGATCCTACACCTGTCATAACCAGAGGACTCATTCTCTCAACCAACATCTCATTTTACGCAGCTAACACCTACTTGTCCTTATGGGAATACTGCTGCTGACCTTGACTTCTTCAGGCAGCAGCTTATGTGGTGTGGGCAAGCAACACCAGTAGTCAACAACAAACCCAGAAGGCAACAACCCAACAACATACTTTATTTATTAACAATTATGGGTAAATGGAAAGTGCTAATTACTTGAAATCTGGAAGTGTAGCGATGCTATTCATGCCATACCCATGAATTTGAGGTCTTGCCATCTCATACCATGTTCTTTTCTGAAAAGTACAAAGGAGCATAGAGTGAAATGAACTGTAAATAAACATACAAATGCCTAGATACTAACAGTGTCGATTACAAAGTACTCCCAGTAGTTTTTTTTTATTATACCAAACTTTTCTTAGAAAAAGGGGCATTACAGCCATTGCCAAAGAAAAACTCAGATAACCTAACTTTCCAAGTGTTTTTTTTTTTTTTCAGTTTGGATATGGGATGCGAGTCATCGATTGGCATTCATCATATGAGTAAATTACGTAGGTACCTATTACCCGCCAAGAATGGTTTCCAACGATAGAAGCAATGCCAGATCCTTAATCGAAGCGAAAAATCTAGATCAATTCGTAGTATCTTATGTGAAGGTGTCAGTGAAGACTGTAACACATTTCTGACTCTAAAAAAGTTCTACTAATGCAGCATGATCTTGTGTGCGAATTATCTCATTATATTATGTTACATTGTTTTGAAACGTAAGCACTTTGAGTGCAAAGAAATTGTTCACTACCAAAAAACTTGTAGCATTCATTTGCAGTTTTTCTCGATTTTTCTTTTTAACAATATTATTGAAATTCAAGCAGCATAATTCAGCATAATTGTGTGTGTAATTTTTTTAATATTTTGATTCATCGTCGATAAACTTTATTTGACTAAAATTCTGCTAAAAGATATAAATTTAACGATTTTTAGCCTTTTTTCTGAGCAATTTTTGTTAATTGTTAGAGCACATTTTTTTTAAATTTGGCAAATTTATTGTGCTCGAAAAGTGTTGGCCAATGAAACCATTCTTTCATCTGGAAAGCTTGATTGTTTGGAGTAAGAGCAGAGTTTTTATCTCAACCCTATAGAGAGTTTTCATCTAGAATGATACATACACACCCACACCAACATGCAAAACACAAACACACACACAAACATACACACACACACACACACTGCGAGTGGAAATTTTGATTTCGGGTACAACATTTTTTTCATCTCCCGAAAGCAAAAACAATGATTCCGCTACCTAAAGGTAAGTAATATAAGAAACAATAAACCAAAATGAACACCGTGGATTAGGAGATTTATCTATTAGGATTTCACACATGCGCATGCGCTGCAGCTGCCAGTAATACAATCGGGTTGAAATTTCCGTGGTGTGATTTAATCGTCTTTCCCCACCTATCCTCCAAATTTGAACGAGATCGGACTATTAGGTCGTGAAAAAAAGGTCCAGTCATGCAGCATCATTATGAGCTAATTTTCGTAAATATTATGTGACATTGTTTTGAATATTCAGTACTTCAGGTGAAAAGGAATTGTTAACTACCCATTTTATGGTTTAAAAAAAATGTTCTAAATAATATTTGGCAATTCAAAAAGATTTTGGATTTTTAGCTTTTTGCCATTTTTATTTATTTTTGGGCAAATATTAATGAAATTAAAGTACATTTTTCAGCAAATTTAGATGTATGTTTTAGAATTTTTTAATGTTCAAGTTCTTCATTAATAAACTTCTTTTGACTGAAATTATACTGAAAAATATAAATTTGATGATTTTTAGCAATTTTTGTGCTCTTTTTAGCACAATTTTTGAAATTTGACCAAATTAATTTGCTAAAAAAATTCTAGCTTAAGAATTCGACCTTTTATTTGATAAGCTTGATTTTTGGCGCAAAAATGGAATTTTTATCTCAGTCCAACGAAGATGTATCGTCCAAAAGGACACACGACACATAATTATGTATAGGTATTCATAAATTAATATACAGATGAAAAAGTGTTAAACTCTAGGATTTGTCTCAGAATGTTTCAAAACGTATTTCAATGGAGAAAATTTTCGAAAATTTTGATTTAAAATTTTTTAGAGTCCTTGCAATAGCTTCATTTTCTACGAAAATTCGCTAATTATGGTTAGTCAACTATACTTTTGCGCATGTGCAGAGTGAAGTATTGGTTTCCAAACAATGAAACAACGGATAGGGAACCATATTATATATCCTAACTTGCACATTCCCTGAAAACTTCATCAACATCTCCATGTTACCATCATACCGGATGAAAACTGTAGAAATAACGAGATATTAATTAACAAGAAATAATTATTACGGTGGATTTAATTAAAACAATGATTTCATTTAATTTATTAGCAAGAGATTATTAGGTAGATTTATTAAAAGGATTTGTGGACATACGGCAAATACGCAGAACTGTAACGAAAGTTAATGAGTTGAAATGGTCTGAAACTGAAAAAGCATGATTTTGGATAATTCATCTCCAGAAGGTGAAAACAGTGCTTTCACCACCTACAAGAAAGATCAGGCCTCGAGAGCCAATAGAACTGGCAAAACGCTTCCTACTGTGAAACCGAGGAGGGTCCCCCTCCACCAAGTAACGGTGTTGAGCAAATGGGCAAGGCGAACTTAGGGGGTAGTTTAGAAGCCAGTTTTCCTGCTGTGTTGTTTTCGTAGCGTCCACATTTACGTTTGTCTGTCTACTGCCAGGGAGCGGCTGTTGCTGGACCCTGTTTTCAGCGCCTGTTTTTAAAATCGCCAAAATTTGTCTTCCCGTTCTTTTGGTTAATATGCATCCTAGAAGTGTCTTTTTCCTTCTTTTTTTTTTATAAAATTTTAAAGTATCTATTTTTTCAAATTACATTTGTTTTAAATTGCGACGTACGTAAGGGACCAATTAAAAATATTGATTTAGGAATTTTTCTATGAATGTAGCATTAAGACACTTTACGAGAACAGGAAGAAACAGAAAAATCCCTACCCACGCACCCTTAAGGACTGATTAAGAGCTATGGCAAAAGAAAATATTCCAATAAAACATGTAATATTCCATTGCACCAAAAGATTCAGAATATCCTATTGCAATATCGATCTACTGCTAGCCAATGGTCCATCTCCAGCTGAAATGTATTTGTACTGACAAATCAAAATAAAATTGGATGCAATGCTCCCATTCCATGAGGCAAAATCTACACAAACAATTTTGCCAAGAACGAGAAGCCTTCAAGAAGGAGATAGAGTTCAAACAAGATTTTTCGTTAACAATAAACCAACATGGAAACTCGGAACAGTACAACAAAAACTAGGAAAACTACACTACATTATCAACTTAGACGAAGGAAGATCACTGAAGCGACGCATAAATCAATTGAAGAAACCACAATTCATGAGAAAAGTTAGGTTTGATATTCCACAAAATACAGAGCTACACATAAATAACCGTCAGGTCAACATTTTCAATTCGATCTGCTACTACATTCTCCACAAATCCAGAATACTCCAACCCAAGCATTACAACACGTGGGGGAGAGTAAGCTATACCAGGATTCAATTACCAGCGAACCTGAGCCACATGAGGAACCACAACCAGAACCTCATATTCAACTCCGGCCTTCTAGGCATTCAAGACCGCCACGATACTTGGAAGACTTCATCCAATACTGAGAAGAGATAAAGTGGGGGAGACTGTTTTGTCCACTATTATTATTACTGACATACGTTGTCACGTTATACGGTGTATTGTTTACCTTCATTATAAAATATTCACATTACAATTAAAATCACTGTTCTGTACCAACATCGTCCATTCTTCCAATCATATACAGTACGAAATACAATACTATAATTACCTGGTTTGGATCCTGTGAAGTCACCCACTGTGCATGAAGTCGAGTAGTTTGATCAGCACCAACCGAGAGCAAAAAATTACCATTGGTTTCCCATGCAAGATCTGTCACTTCAGCAAAATGGCCAGAACATATAGGCCTAGGGCACCACCTTTCTTCCTGAAGGATTATGAATTAAATGAAACAATTTACTATATCAGATCAAAACCTGTTATGCGGAATAATAGCAAAAATGGTTATTAATACCTCAGAAGAGAAACTCCACAAATTAATTGATCCTTGGTGAGTATGGGCAACGACAGACAGGCCTTGAGGACCAACTGCTCCACCCAAAAATCCCAATGCTTCGCCTCCCATGTTACCTAACCGTGCTTTTTCAAACCAGATTCCTGTTTCTTCGTCAGGCGACCAGAGAATGATGGTGTGGTCAAACGAAAACGTAATCAACTGAAGACTAGAACCTGAAATTATAAGCTTTCAGGTAGAGTGTACGTTTAAAATTGACGAAAATCACTTCAGCTTAGCAAAAGAAGAAGGTTACAAATAAATTAACTCACCTTTACATGATGGGAACCACTTGGCAGCATACACCCAACCTTCATGCCCCAAAAGTACAGTCTCTAAGGAAACGCTGAATGAATTTTTACCCACTGAAAACGTTTTTTTCTCCATTTTAAATTCAAGACTGGGCGAACCGGTTTCTGAGCTGATGAGGTCAACAGAATCGTCCAAACAGATTTTCCATACCCTAACAGATCCATCTTGCGAACTGCTGGCCAGAAACATGTCTGTAAAACCGATTTAATACATACTAGCGTCTAAAAATATGGTTCCTCAATAGTTGAAAACAAATTTAACTAATTTATTTTATTAAATAATTGCCCAGGTTAAAATAAATTATTACAAATAATTACACAGGTCAAAACAAATGATTTACGCCAAGTAAAATTTTATGAGGGAAGCTTTGCAATTGCGACATTTCCATTAAGTAGATTATGTACTTCGAAGGTATAAAGTAAAGAAGAACGATATTGCTGACAACTAGGTAAGAAAAGGTGAAAATTAGCTTTCCCAGGGCGGAAGAAGGGAATCAAATCACTATGCAGGTCCATGGAAGCCATAAGTATTTATATAATTTATTAATTATATTTTATTATTATTATTATATATTAATTATATTTATTATAATAAGTATTTAAGTATATTTATTAATTTATTTCCATCCAATGTTACGAAGAAAACACACACACACACACACACACACACATATATATATATATATATATATATATATATATATATATATATATATATATATATATATATATATATATATATATATATATATATATATATATATATATGTAGTAGGGCAATCACATCAGGATTACTGCCTACTTTAACTTATGCACAAGATATCCTTTGGATTCACCCTTTACTGATGGAATGTGAGGAGAGGAGAGGGTGGAGGGTAGATGAGCCCTCACCACTCCGTGCACTCAAAGATGCAGACAGTTCAAGTCGAGCTACTGGCGGGGAGTTTCACGCTTGTGGTTATATTGCGTTTAATCATTTCGTCTCTACCTACAGACACGAACGAATTCACTACATTCATGAAGTCGTGGAAAATGGAGATGTCCAACTCGAGTATTGTCCAACAGAGGAGATGACTACAGATATACTCACCAAGGCTTTTATTGGACCCAAGTTCAAAGTGTCAATCAATAGGGTTGGTAGCCTTTCCATTTGTATGGTGAAGGTGGTTGTGAGGGGATGAGAGAATTTTAGGCTGCTTTTCTCATCATTTATTCAATTACTCCTACCGCTTTCGCCCTAATGGGCCTCATCAGGGAGTTTAAGATAACATGTTGTTGTAGTAATTCGTTTATTCATTCTATGTCTATAGGTTTACTTTGGTATCCGTTTCTTGGGGAGTTGTTGCAAAGGGCCTGAAATATCAATAATCATTACTATACAGGGTGATTCCCTAGCAGATGCAAAAAAATTTTTGGTAAAACTACATCAAAAATGGAGTAAAATGCCGCCAACTGCATATTTTTATCTCAATCCGTTCTCGAGATATGATTTTTTAAAGGATTTTTCAGGAAAACCGTGTTTTTTTCCTTTTAAACTCAAATTTCTCCACTTTAATTCATTCTATTATAACTTTTGACCACATTTTCGGAATCAGTACTAAATTTACTATAAGAATAGTGTACTTGGGTTCTTGAAATGTAGGTACCATCCAAAGGCCCTCACATCAGCTCAAACATTGACGATTTTGAAAAAATAATATTTCTGAAAATCTTTAAAACTTTACTACTCTTTTAAAAAGAATCCTGGAAACTGGCAAATCTCTGGAAAACTCTGGCAAATATCTGGCAAAACTGCTTCATCTAATATGCTTTCCAACGGTATTATCAATTTTACTTTTATTTTGTTATTTAGGGGAGAAAATAATATTTTAATGTTAAAAAATGTGGGTTTTTCAATGAAATTGTTGGTTTTCTCGAAAGATGACCCTCCATGAACCAACGAGTATGGGGTAGGTTTCTATGTATTTTTTCTCGCTGGATCGAATGGAAACTCTTGCAGATCTCTCAACTACGTTATAATCGAGTTTTACACTTTAATTAACTAGTTTTACCCCATAACACACATACATTTAATCGTAACAAACAAACTAAACATTTGCGATTTTAAGTGTAAAACTCGGTTATAACGGAGTAGGAGAGATCTACAAATGTTACCATTCGATACAGCGTGAAAAAATACATAGAAACCGACCCCATACTCGTAGGTTCATGGAGGGTCATCTTTCGAGAAAACCAACAATTTCATTGAAAAACCCACATTTTTTAACATTAAAACATAATTTTCTCCACTAAATAACAAAATAAAAGTAAACTTGATTATACCGTTGGAAAGAGTATTAGACGAAGCAGTTTTCATGAGATTTGCCAGTTTTCAGGATTCTTTTTAAAAGAGCAGTAAAGTTTTAAAGATTTTCAGAAATATTATTTTTTTTAAATCGTCAATGTTTGAGCTGATGTGAGGGCCTTTGGATGGTACTTTTTAAGAACCGAAGTATACTATTCTTATAGGAAATTTAATGCTGATTCCGAAAATGTGGTCAAAAGTTAAAATCAAATGAAGTAAAGTGGAGAAATTTGAGTTTAAAAGGAAAAAAACACGGTTTTCCTGAAAAAACCTTTAAAAAATCATATCTCGAGAACGGATTGAGATGAAAATATGCAGTTGGCGGCATTTTACTCCATTTTTGATGTAGTTTTACCCTTTTTTTTTTTTTTTTTTTTTTTTGCATCTGCGAGGGAATTACCCTGTATAGTAACTAGTCGTAGTTGTATGTATAAAATAAGTAAAATAAAACGGTTTATAATAGGAGAGCAGGCGTCTTGGAAATGATTTTGCACTTTTTGCACATTTCCAAGAGGCCTGCTCTCCTATTATAAACCGTTTTATTTTACTTATTTTATACATACAACTACGACTAGTTACTATATAGTAATGATTATTAATATTTCAAGCCCTTTGCGACAACTCCCCAAGAAACGGATACCAAAGTAAACCTATAGACATAGAATGAATAAACGAATTACTAAAACATGTTATCTTAAACTCCCTGATGAGGCCCATTAGTGCGAAAGCGCTAGGAGTATTAGAATAAATGATGAGAAAAGCAGCCTAAAATTCTCTCATCCTCTCACAACCACTTTCACCATTCAAAGTGTTTCGAGAGCGATTGGGACCCAAATTCAATGGCTTGAGAGGGGGAGAGTTGAACTATAATCATTCACTCTAACAGCATGTGTTTATGCAACTAAGATGCATAAATACGTTTACAGTTCATTCATTATGTTGCTAGAGTTTAACCAATACACTCCCGTTCTCCAAAATATTTTTCCACTGCGTTTTTAAATATGTTATGGGAAGGGGCACAGTCATGAACAGACAGTTGTTCCAGTAAATTTGTGTTGGAGGTGTGAATTTGTTACACCTAGATAGGAAACTAACTGCGTTGCAGTATAGCATAGTATTGCCCCTTAATGTTGCTTCTATTTCGAACCTTCTGTGGTGTTATATTGTAACCTGACAGTTCCGAATTAAAAGTTGTCCGTGTAAGATGTGTCTCCGTTTTCTTTCTCATAAAATATAAATTCCTTCAGGTTATGGGCCCAGCACGCTTCCACTGCGCGAGTTTTCGTGAGTGAAATTGTTTGCGGCTTAGAACGCGTCATAAATAGTCGTTCGTCGTTCAATTCAACATAAATCTCACCATGGCCACCGGCGGCGGCATGCCACCTGTTGAGAAACTCAAAGGACGTGAAAATTATACGTCTTGGTGCGGCGCTATTATTGGACGATTTATGGTCCGTAATAGCTGAAGAACCCCCAAAACCTACGGTTTCTACGGTTCCTTCAGATCCCACGAAGTCGGCAAGTCAAGACACGATCACAAAAGATCAGTTAGCCCTTGCTCTTTGGCATGGCAAAGATCAGAAAGCCCTCGCAAAAATGACACTTCTCGTCGAGCCTGTCAATTTTCCACACATAAATCGTGCAAGAACCGACAAAGAAGCCTGGAATAATCTGAAATCGGCGTTCTCAGACTCGGGTTTGACCCGAAAAGTCGGTCTTTTGAAGCAGTTGGCGACCACGAAATTGGAAGATTGTCGATCAATGGACGAATATGTCAACAAAATTTTGTCAACGTCCCAAAGGTTACGAGAAATTAACTTCGAAGTGCCAGATGAGTGGGTTGGAGTTTTGCTTTTAGCAGGCCTTCCAGATGACTATCAACCTATGATTATGGGACTTGAAAGTTCCGGAATCCCAATCACAGGTGATTCAATAAAAGTAAAACTGCTTCAAGATGGTTCATGTACATCCTACGATAGGTCATCTCGGAACGAATCAGCCTTCTACACCCGAAATCGTCGTAATCGTAACCGACCGCCTTGTGGATTTTGTGGTCTTAGAAATCACAACGAAATCGACTGCCAAAGAAAAAAGCAGAATCAAGAAAGTTCTTCAAATTCGAATATTTCGCATCGGAAAAACAATGAATCCTCTACGAATTTCCGAGGTAAACATAACAATAACCATGGTAATACTAATTCGAACAAATCTTATCATAATAATAATAAAGGCTCTAGAAATGCTTTTATGGCTTTCCTCGCTAATGCCGACGTCATAGATGACGATTGGTACCTAGACAGCTGTGCCTCAATGCATTTAGCTAGCAATCCCAACCATTTAGAAAAACAGTCGAAACCAAGCAGTACAACTATTACCACGATCGACAAAACTGTGTTGGAGACAAAGATTGTCGGAAATGCCCGAGTTCCAGTGATCGTCGATCATGTTGCTGATCAAATCACGGCTCATGACATTCACTACGTACCGAAAATTGCCAGTAATTTATTATCTGTAAGCAAAATCGTAGATAAGGGTAACACGGTGTTTTTCGACAAGTCTGGTGGTCGTGTTATGAATGAAGCTGGAGACGTCATTGCTACAGCATCCGAGCACAACGGCATCTACAAAATAGATAAACCACCTTCGCAATCAGTCTCGTATATGGCTAAAGCATCCAGTTTACTGTGGCATAGAAGATTGGGCCACCTGAACCGAAATGGTATGAAGCAACTAGCAGACTTGGTAACAGGAGTCGGCGCCAGCAACATGACTGTGAATTGCGAAGTATGTGCACTTGGAAAACATGCTCGACAACCCTTCAAAACCAGCAAATTCAAAGCCACTAAGCCACTAGAATTGGTTCATACGGACTTGAATGGACCAATGGAAGTTACTGGTATTTCTGGCAGCCGATATTTTTTCACTCTGGTGGACCATTACAGCAGATACACCACAGTATATCTCATCAAGAAGAAAAATGAAATTTTTTGAATTTTTCAAGAAATTCAAGGCAGAAGCGGAGCGCCACACCGGCCAAAAATTATTGACCCTGAGATCAGACAATGGAACTGAGTACATAAATCGTTACTTTGAAAATTATTTTTCTGCAGAGGGTATTCGGCACCAAAAATCATGTGCCTATTCACCCCAGCAGAACGGCATTGCTGAGAGGGCGCAAAGGTCGATCGCCGAAAAAGCCCGCTGCATGCTTGCTGAATCCAATTTACCCAAGAAGTACTGGGATTACGCCGTAGAGACTGCCGTCTGGTTGAATAACAGGGCACCTACAAAAGCTGTCAAGGGGATGACTCCGTACGAGGCCTGGACCGGCAAGAAGCCTGATCTTAGCCATATTCGTATTTTTGGCTGTGAGGCTATGGTTCAAGTGCCAAAACAAAAGAGACTAAAGTGGGATTACAAGTCGAAGAAAATGCTCTTTATGGGATATTGCGATGACGTCAAGGGCTACCGCCTCATCGATCCGGAATCGCACAAGCTGACAATCAGCCGAGATGTAATCTTCTTAGAAGACAAGCTAAATTCCAACTGTGTGCAGAAAAATGAAGCCACATCATCACTAGTCCAGATACCAGCATCACAAATAGACACTCCTACTCTCGTTGAGCTAGGTCTCTCTTCTGGAGAAGACGACGATGACGATACCCCGACTCCCACTCCCTCTCCCAGTCATTCACCAAAACATGAAAAAACAAAAAGCAAGCAGAAAACCACATCGAACGCGTCGTCCGAGAGGGCGAGTGATGGAAAGACGCCCGACGCATCCGACAGCGATTCAGACAGTTGGAAAACTCCTGAAAAAGAGCCAGATTCATCTCAAGTAAACATCCGGCGATCACAGCGACCTCCTAAGCCGAAGAGAGATGCAAACTATTTCTACACCTTCCTGGCTGAACACTCCATGGGTGACCCAGAGACCGCTGAAGAAGCCCTGTCGTCCCCACATGCAGCTGAGTGGAAAAGAGCCATGCACGAAGAGTCACAAGCACTATTAAAAAATGACACTTATGACTGGGTGAAATTACCAGCCAACAAAAAACCTTTGCGAGCGAAATGGATTCTGAAAACCAAACACAACGAGGGAAATGAAGAACCCTGCTTTAAAGCTCGTTTGGTTGTGAAAGGCTGCTCTCAGCGTCCAGGTATTGATTACGAGGAAACATTTTCCCCCGTAATTCGGCATACATCACTCAGATATCTATTTGCTCTGGCTACAAAGAACAACTATGACGTGTCACATTGGGATGTCACCACAGCTTACCTTCATGGTAACTTGGAAGAGGAAATTTATGTCGTACCCCCACCAGAAATCACACCACCCAATAATTATGAGAAATTCTGGCGTTTGAAAAAATCTGTCTACGGGTTGAAACAGAGTGGGAGAAATTGGTACGCTCGCCTGACCTCAACACTGGTTAAACTTGGGCTCACTCAATCAAAAGCTGATCCATGCATCTACTACCTACGATCAAAAAAGAACACCCTAATCATCGCCATTTATGTCGACGATTTGCTCCTGTTCACCGATAATTCCAAATTGAAAACTCAAATGAAGAAGAATTTGGAAGCCCAGTTTGCTATGAAAGATCTGGGAAATGTGAGCAACTGCCTTGGGATGAAAATAACTAGAGATCGTGAAGCTGGAAAACTTTGGATCAGCCAAGAAGACTACACCATGAAAATCCTCCAAAAATTCAACATGCTACATGCCAATCCAGTGAGCACCCCCATGGAAGCCGGAATCAAGCTAAACGAGACCGATCCCGAGAAAGAATCAGCCGAAACCTGCACCATAGATGTCCCATACCAAGAAGCCATCGGAAGCCTTTTGTACTTGGCCCAGATTTCTCGACCTGACATCGCTCAAGCGGTAAATTTACTAAGTAGATTTAATAAAAATCCGAGGAAAATTCATTGGTTAGCTGTTAAACGAATCTTTAGGTACATTAAGGGTACATCTGATTATAAACTTGAATTTAACAAAAATGGTAATTCTGAACTCGAGTGTTATTCTGATTCCGATTATGGCAATGAAAATGATGATAGATTTTCAATAAGTGGGTGTTGCATTAAATATTTAGGAGGACTAATTTCCTGGTTTAGTAAAAAGCAAAACACCATTGCACTAAGCACAGTACAAGCCGAATATCAAGCATTAGCCTTTGCTGTCCAAGAAGTTTTATGGTTGAGGGTTCTATTGAATGAAATTGAAAATTTGAACTTAAATAATCCAACTACCATCTACTGTGATAATAAAGGTGCCGTCGATCTCTCGAATAATAATAAAATTAGTCAGAAAACCAAACACATAGATGTAAAACATCACTTCTTGAGAGACCACGTTAATAAAAATGAAATTAAAATTATGCATATTCCAGGTAGATACTAAAATGCTTGCCGATTTGTTAACCAAACCTTTGGAAAGAAGTAAATTTATGAAATTTGTAGAACTTTATGGCTTAAAAGCGTTATAAAGAGAGGTGTTTTTTGTCGTAAGATATTTATTTGAAATAAATTATTTATTGTCAATATTATTATGTCAAATTATCATTATTTATTTCAATTATTAGTTATGTCAAAATAGAGTCCTATTGTTGCAACTCTTGCTCTATTTAAATATACGAAAAAAATTGTTACGTTCTGCAAATTGTCTAAATTAAAAAATTCATATATTGTAACTTGTTGAAGACTCAAATAACTGTGATCATATAATTCTATACCATATAAATAATATATACGTAATTATTAATTTAAAAATTGTAACAAACATTAGTCAATTTCTAGTATTCGCAACACCATGAAAGTTTAATTCATAATATTCCTATCATAAAAATGTTTAAAATTGTAAATAATTCTGTTGCATTTTAACCACAAATTCAAGAGGGCGTGTTGGAAGTGTGAATTTGTTACACCTAGATAGGAAACTAACTGCGTTGCAGTATAGCATAGTATTGCCCCTTAATGTTGCTTCTATTTCGAACCTTCTGTGGTGTTATATTGTAACCTGACAGTTCCGAATTAAAAGTTGTCCGTGCGAAATGTGTCTCCGTTTTCTTTCTCATAAAATATAAATTCCTTCAATTTGTAATAAAGGAGGTTTTGATTCCCCGGAGCGTTTTTTCGTCATCTGGGTTACTATAGTGATGAATCAGGTGGGATAATAGTTATTGTTTTCTAAATCGATGGAGGAGACCTTGAGGAGCATATTGCCATTTTAAACTAATTTCCGAAAAATTGTAACATAGACGGTTGTTTGGCCAGTCTTCAATTGTGTCCGTGCTGTTGGGTGTCACAGTGACACTCCTTTTAATAGTCTGCAACACGTCCTTGGTGAAAAGTAGTTCAAAAATTCAACTGATTTTTAGGATCTCTACATGCTCTCTCTTCGTAGCTAAATGTTTTCCAGTAAAACAAAACTCTTTAAAAATTATGTTTTTTTGAACATCCAACTACTTTTGATGTTCATATTTTTCTTCAATCCCAAGAAGCAATTGCAAGCTCAATCGAAAACGATCAAATGTAAATAACAGCAATGTCCATTTTCACATCTGTGATAAAACAAAATGTCAAACTAGATGTTTGAATGAAAACATATTTTATTCAGACACCTCACGAATTGTGGAGGTAATGATGAGCAAATCGATTTCTCAATCTCTCACATCCGAATGTTTGTGATAATCGAATATCTCACATCCGAATGTTTGTGATAATCGAATATCTCACATCCTAATGTTTGTGATTATCGAACATTTCACATCCGAATGTTTATGATAATCGAATATCTCACATCCTGATGTTTGTGATAATCGATTATCCCACATCCGAATGTTTTTGATAATCGAATAGTCATTCAAATGTTTCATTCTTATGGTATCAATAACAAAATAACCTTCTCACGTACTTCTTGATTTGCATCAGTGGATTCCTCTTTTTCTTTCAGACGTTTTATTTATTATATCATTTAATTGGTATTTATCAATTTTAATAACTAAAAAAGTCCACTATTTTTTGTCTGGTTAATTGTTTCAACTAGTTGCCTAAAAAAGAAATGAAGTTCAACTCATTTGGTCACCGATTTCTATGTCACTTCCATCATTTCCAACACCAAAATAAGAATGTTATTAGGATTTTCCCCTTTCAATTTTATAAAATGAAAATATCCTGAAAATTTTTGAGGGAACTATAGGTCGGATGAAGGTATTTGAACGCAATAACAACATGGAGTATGTATCCAAGAAGTCCAAGGTTCAAGCATCGGGTGTGGACATCTGAGAAGTGATATGCAAGATTTTCGTCCATTGGAAGCAGGAAACGAGGTTTCTCGGCAAGTCTCAAATATTCTGAATCCAACAGGATCCAATATTGCCCTTCTAATATTAACAAACATATTTTGAATGAGACAGGGGTTACCGTTACCAAGTGACCCAAATTTTGACAACTAATCTTTATTTCACTAAGGCCCGGTATCTAGAAACAGAGGTTACCCTAGTGACAGCAGCCCCAGGAGGTTTACTCGAGGTAAAGGGTATCTACGAAGCGTAACTGAATCACTAGGCAGGGTTAGAGTTAGCAACCAGTGTTACCTTCTCCAGATGAACATTTCTTAATCGGTGGGCCAAAACACAAGGGAGGATAGCAACGCTCGCAGTATTGGTATTGGTATTATTGGTCTTAAAGTTAGCGTTACTCAAAATGCCGATTGTTTTAGTGTGAGCCGTAATTTTCGGTTCACTGTTTGTTTTCTAATGTCAGCTTTCAAATTAAAATTATTCCAATTATTATTCTGATTAGCTATTCGTATTCAAGTCCGTAGTAAGTAGGTATACACAGAATAAGTAGTAGACACTATAATATTCCGGTGTCGAGGGGGGAGTGGATCACAACATAACCATGACAACATAATGACGACAACTGCTGGACATCACCAATAGTCATGGAATTTCCTCTTCTGATCATGTAATAGATGGAAGCAAATTATTGCAAAAGCGATTGGAATCAGCACACGGCGCCACATCTTCTTTTTTTCCAACAGCCCCAGCCAATCACAGAGCTTACCTTGGCAAACAGTGGAGGTACCCGTCCAGTGACAGCTGGGGCAGGGGTAAACAGAGTTTGAGAGAGAACCTCCATTCTATTTATTCCTTATTATCAACAACAGAGGGGCAACCACTGCCATCCGTACTAGAGACCCAGCCTAAGAGGCTTTATTTACAATATTTTTTTTCGTCTTTCATCAAACTTGAATGCATCCCCGAATATTGACCTGCAGTAGAAGTTACCTCAGTCTAAAATCGGGGAATCGTAGAAAATCTTTAAATGACAGACCACTGATTAGGAATATGCGGATCACTGTAGTGGTGGATTGACTACAACCATTTCAAGTACCTATTCGAGAGGTTTCCATTTCAATCGAAATCGGGTCAGTTCGGGTCTCGAATATTCCTTAATTCATTTTCACTATTCCAACGCATGATTGTTATATGATTTTCAAAGAACAACTGAACACTGAAAATTTGCGAGATCAAACTCAGGACCAATGAAGTAACTTACCATTCAAATAATTTTAATTTTGATAACCGAATTCGTCATTCGATTCAGAATTCAAATGGCTGTGTGGGCTTACTGAAACCAACAACAGTCAGGTAATGTCGAAGGGCTTCAGGGGACTAAAAGGGTATACGCTTCTACACAATTTACGATTAACTACGTAATTTTACTAAGTGGTTACATATTATAAACGTGTGTCGTCTCTGAAGCTTTATAACGTAAATTAGAGCTGATGTTTTGCCTTTTTTAATTACTTGAGATGAATGAGTTAAAACATTAGAAAGTGGAGGAGGGCTCAATGTGACAAAAAACTGATAAAATACTCACCTGCTCCATGACCAATTGAAGTAAAGGATAAGCCTCGTACCCAATCTTCGTGGCCCACGAGAGAGATTAATTTATTTATAGAAGAATCTTTCGGTTTGCTAACATCAACTAGATATAATTGAATGCTCATAGTTTCAGTGGAAAAGGCGAGAAGCGCAGTATCTGATCCTGGTAGTGAAGTAATTTCTAAAGCGATGCATAATCTGTTCGTCAAATTGATTGAGTCAATCAATATGAAGTTATCTGAAACGGACATGATACAAACCATGACATACTAATTCAATATCCAATACTTCAATTTATTGTACTATATATTACTACTAAATAATAGCAGAAATTACTGACCACCAAAATAGCACCTCTTCCATAACTTAATGGAAAAATCAGCTGCAGATGATGCGATGACTGCTAAAGCATTAGATTTCGACAGATACAACCCAGTAACGTCATTCACTGAGCCATCGTGACCTGAAGCAATATTGACCAAGGCATTTAAATGTATCGATGTAACCTAGGGATTGTCAGAACTTGGTGATCAGATAGAAACTCCATCGAATTGAATCGGAACAGTGAACTAAACGTATAACTAACCTTTTATCACAGAAGTATTAACAAACAGACCATTGACCAAGGACCAAATCCTTACTGTCGAGTCAGAAGATGCTGTAACTAATTCAGGGAAACCATCATGAGATTCCCTAACACCATTCAGCCATTTTACTGCATTAACCCGCCCTTTGTGACCACAAAGAGTTTGAATGACTTTCCCACTATCAGCAGTAGTCTAAAAAGAGTAACATAGGTAATACAAATTTGCGTAGAAAATTCAAAAAGACCGTAGTGCACGATACAAAGTACAAAACCTTGAACTTAAATATACATAAACTTTTTTTTTGGTTCAAATATCTGACAGTGTGTCATGTAGAGAACAGTGTTAGGTGTTAATTTATTAAATTGAAATGTTTTTGCAGAAATATATAAAAACAGTATGCCAAAGTTGAGCCTACAAACCACATAACATAAATTAATGTAGTGTTATTACCTTAATAACACTATTAACAAACAACACTTAATTATGGCAGCATAATATGTAAAAATATCTATAGATACCTGAGGTTGGTGAAGATATACAGATGAATGTGAACCGTAAGCTAACAAATTTTCGCTACACAGCCAATCTAACGCTCGAGGTGTCAGATTTACTCCGGCCGACACATAGGTCAGCTCAACAGCATGAGATTCAGATGCAGGGAAATCGGTCACCATTTCGCCCAAGCTAGAGAAATATTTCTTGAAAATAGTCTTTCATGAATGCCTGAAAAAAAAAAACACGATATTGCGTACAACCAGTTTCAGTCTTAGGATTTAAAAAAATGAAAAGCTCCGTCTCTACGTTCTTCCAATCCATTAATTATACTTCCATTATATGATAACATTCCAATGTTGGGAAGAGAGTTGTGGAGTTGACGCGTCTTTGACTGATGATTTTGGTTTGATTGGACTACGTCTCTCCATTTATGGAAATGGGCAAACAAGATGAATGTAAAGCTATTGATTCTTTGAAGGGAGGATTTAGTCTTGGTTTTGATACAATTAACTCCAAGACGGTAAAAAAATTAAATTTTGTATTACTGAACCGTTGGTTTATTTGATCAATTTGAGAGTCAGCACTGGTGTTTTCCAGATGGTACCTAAATAAAAAGGCCATAGTCGTTTATCTGTTTAAATCTGGGAAATCTTATGATGTGATCTTAATCTCTAATATTTTTAAAATATTGGAAAAAATAAAATATATTTGAAAAATTAGTCAAGATTTATTTAGTTGATAGTTCGGAGAGTGGTAGCACACGAACAAAAACGAACTAACCGTCGAAATCCATCTAACACTGTAACTCTTCATTTTCGTGGAATTAGAAATCGTTCTTTATCTTAACTTCAGTTTTTTGTTGAGTGGTGAAGGACAGTTAAGTTTCAGGGTGGGCAATTACATACAATGTTGTGTTGTTTTCTACAGAAAAAAATGTCGATTCTTGATAGGTAAGTCACAAAAACCTTAACCTGTTTATTAAGAAAGTATTTGTCTATGTATCACTGAAATGTGATACATAGGTAAGTCACAAAAACCTTAACCTGTTTATTAAGAAAGTATTTGTCTATGTATCACTGAAATGTACCATAAGTTTGTTAGCTGGATTGCAGGCTATTTCTCTCAAAAACCAAAATATAAAAATATTATATTTTGAAAATTGCCTTGACACGAGTGATGAATAGCTTGAACTGACAACCACCTCGTCACGTTTCCCTTCCCGTGCCCCCAGCAGTCATGGACATTCTCATCTTCGTGCCTCCTGTGAGATCACCGGTGACTTCAGTGAGTAACGATAATGCATTTTTCCCATTGGCCAATGCTGTAGGTCGACATCTTTGTCATCTAAAGTCATTGTTCATACTCACGTTTTACCTTCTCATTTTCATTGCTATAGTAGACAAGTAGTCATGTTCTATTCAGAAGACACGAAAGTCCTTGTTTCCTATAGTGGGCGCTTGCGAGCACTTAGGGTCTCCACTCTAGAGGAATTTCCCTTTTCAAAGACATTATTCTTGTGTGAAAATACACCTTTTTATCTAAGAGTCACGATTTCACAAGAAGACATTTATTTTGTTATGAAATATTATTTCTACTGGCCTAGAAGTCGTCGATTTCGAAGTCGTTATATCGAGAGATATTATATTGCATCTAGTATATACTAATATTTGTTCTAATTCCCGCCTGACTTAGTTATCTAGAACTTATAAGAACCCGTCCTACATTTTGAAAAATGGCAAAAAATAAGTTCTTCTTTTATTCTTAAGTATGAAGGCTTCAACTGTAGCCCATCATGTGGCATAGATTTGTTCTGCTTAAATACCCTTCATGTTCGACTATATTGTTTTGTATTTTAATAGAAAAGTTTGGGATTGAGCGATTTTTCCACAATTCCTAAGTACCTATAACTCAAAAACTACAGACGATACTGGAAATCAAGTTTCAGAATTTAATTCAGCAACCTGACCAATGTTCTTTCTTTGGCGACAAGGTCGAATTTAATTTTGTTTAGCTAGATTGGGTCTTTGAACCATCCAAGCAGAGGCTAGGCCAAGTATATAGCTGTACAGAGCAAAGTATGTTAGTAGTATAGAACAATACATGTTGTTATTGCCCCAAAGAGTCAGTAGTTATTCCAAACTTCATCAGCTTTCTGCCGATGATTTTCAAGAAAAATTCATCCACTTGTCACGCTTCCTTCGTAACTCTAGATTAGTAATTTTTCTGGACAAAATCTTGTCTCTTCTAATTACTTTCGGATGAATGATAAAACTCCTGCCTAAATTCATCAATCAATTACCTTGCCTTCTGAAACATACGATACCTAATTGACAGGGCAGTACAATTAGCATCTAAAGATTCAGGAGATCAGAAGGGTTCCCTCTTGAGATGTATTTTCATCCTAGGATTAGCTAGTCTAATGGCTTATGACATTCCCATTCAATCGTGCTAGAGTGCACTCTCAAAATCTATATACGAACATTGACAGGCAATATTCAACCTTAAAAATACTTACCCAGCACACGAGAAAAATAATACCTACTTGTTTCTCAATTTAAGAAACGAAGTACATAATTCTGTCAATACCACCCACTATGATATATGCCGACGTCGTTAGACACAGAGTAATATAACACTTCAGGGAATTTCCAATAGATGCAATACCAAATTTAAAAACCTTTGAGTATAAATAATATTAATTACTTATGATTATTTAAATGTACTCAATGTTAAGAACAAACAAAAACAATCTCACGTTTTGATAACTTATCATTCTTCTTCTTCTCCCCACTGAATTGTATATGCCCAGAAAGGACCCTGGAATTCAATTCAACAGTGGGAGCCCGACCCAATGAACTTATATAACATGGATCGCGAGCCGAGTTTTTCGGAAATGGTCTGCTGCCGCCGCCGCCACCTTTGAATGGGGCAAAAGGCCCTGCATTGTGGCTGTACAGGGATTCGCATTTCACAGTTATAAACCTTAATGTAATGAATTGAGTCGCATCAAGAATTTAATTTATGCTTAATAATGTTCGATATTAGTACCTTAATGCCTTAGATGAAAAAAGTACCTAATGTTAGGTACCTAATAATTACTGTTAAAATGAACCAGTGATGTTGTGTTTGCTATTATGGATATTTATATATTTCTAAGTATATTTATTGTGAAAATGGGATGAAATACCTGGAAACAAACAACATCTAAAACAATTTGATACTGACCTTTTAATTGTATTGGTTTTTGTTACATTATATTTTTATAATGTGAACAAATTTTTTATGTAACGTAATGATATTTTTAATTTAATGTAACAATATTTATAGGGAATGTAGAAAAGGATACAAATAATATAATTATTTTAATTCAGGGTCCGTGGGAGGGGTAATTTCCCCCTCCGCCGCACCGAAACCTCTGGTTTATTGTGCGGTAAAACACAAATAATATATAATAAAACAAATTATTTATGAAATCCTTTATTTCAATACAAATTAACAATAGTAGACGTTAAACATTACTGAATAAATCTAGTTTGTCCTACCCCTAGTTTGTAATAATATTGTAATAATAATTACTAGTTGTAATTGTTAGGTAGTTGTAAGTTGTAGAAAATGACAAGAATAAAACACAATAAAACAAATTAATTATGAAATCCTTTATTGAAATTCAAATGAACTATAATAGACGTGAACATTACTGAATGAATCTATGTTTGTCTTACCCCTATTTTACTTTGCATAATAGCAGTCTTCTTCTGCTAAGCCATACTATGACACATGACATCATAAAAAGAGTTTTTTTTTTTTTTTTTTTTTTAAAGAATTTAAGCCGCGTCTCATCCAGAAGGGTCATTAGCGGCAATCAAAAAGGAGGGTGTCAAAAGGACACTGCAACGGGCACGATTCTAAGGGGAGCCATGCTGACCGCCCATCACTAAACCAATTGCCATCACGGACTCCACTGGCAGATCGGAGGGGTATAAATAATAATAACCCGCAAAATGAGGCATTGCCGCACTGTGCCTAAACTACGACTAGATGATTCTTACAAATATATAAATATTATCGATAAATATATAATGATAAATACTATACATCTTAGTTAAATGAAGGTATGACTAGATGTATATAAATAGGTAAATAAATATATCACAGATCACAATATCACAGTTCGTTGTAAAGCTCAGTGGCTTTTCGGTACACCAACAGGGACTGGACCTTGTCTGGTCATGACAGAACATCCACCGTCTGAGGGGGTGAATGCTGGACCCTGAGGTCCATGAGGGCTGGGCAGTCCTCCAAAAAGTGGCGGATAGACAAATCACCCCCACATCTCCCACACACAACATCACGAGCTACTGGATCTAGCAGGTGTCTGTGAGTAAGATGGGTATGACCAGTGGCTACCCGATTGACCACTATTCGGTCCCTCCTTGGAAGGTGGGTCACAAAAGGATCAACTGGAAAAAAGTCCTGAAGGACTCCACGCAGACCAGTGACCTCGCCGTACCATTGCTCTAGCCAGATGGAATTGGCTTTATGCTGCATGTAGGAGATTTGATCCTCAATGCGCATAGGCAACATTCCGATGGAGTCATCACCAATGGCTCTCCATGCTAGGGTATCAGCACACTCATTGCCGTCAATACCTACCTGGCCCACATAAAAGTTATGTTTGTGCCTAATGTTGTGGCTCGATATAGTGACGATGTAGTTACCTATAGAAACCTATAGTTACCTATTCATTTCACTAATGTCAATCCAAGGGTATTTTCATCAAAACTTCCAACGAAATTTTGAAACACTTTGGGAAACATGAATTTTAGGTATGGAGTCCCAGCCCTGTTGTCTTAGGAAAAAACGTAGCTCTCTGCCCATTGCATATATGATCAAAGGATTTATTAATATTACAAATATTATGTTTCCAAAGATTGATATATTTATGAAATAAATATAAAATTGTGGATAATTATATTAACATGTGGCGGGGGCTAATATGCCTTACAAATGTAGTAGCTACCTCTAGACGACCACTCCCCCCTGGAATCGCCAAGAAGTCGATCGTTAGAGGGGCCCAAGTTCAGTAATTTCGAATCTAGCATACTCATAAATACAGAATGCCCTTTATGTGCAAAATGTGAGAAGACCAGCCAAACGGCTTCCCCTCTTTCACATTAAAATGCCGGTCCCTGTTTGGGTCCCCACCACCCATTGACTCTGTGAGGAAGGCAGATACCCCCCCCCCTCCCCCTCTAGTCACGAGGATGAGCTACCTGTTCAGGTGGAATAATCATATTGGTCACCACAAATGGGTGAGGGGCCCCTATCCATAGCTGATTCCCACCAATATAATTCGATTCTAGCATGATTTGATGAATAGCATGTGGCACGAAATTTTGATCCTCTACTTTTATTTATTTATCATTATTTTTTTGCAAATATAGTGGACTGTAAGGAACTATTGGTGAGCAAGACATCAGAAAATCTATTGCTCTTGCCGATTTCTGGATAGACAGTCTGTCGAACCCTAAAACTTTTATTTTATTTTATTTTTTTTTTTGTCTACGAGGAGCCCCATGGCCATTTGGAGTGAATTAAATTCAAAGCCTAGGAAACATGTTGAATTATTTGGTCAAGTCTCCACTACCCCTCTCTCCAGGAGGTGTTGAATTATGGTTTCCGCTCTCGACTCCCTCTCAGAAGGGGGAGGGGGGGGGGATAAGGAAATCTGTGGTATGCTCAAAGGAGGCCCCCAGAAAAAAGGTGAGTTCTATCCTGATATTTGTGAACTCCATCCAAGTATGGATAAACGAAGTAAGCCTCCCCACAAAGGGCGAGGGAGGGGAAAGATTGATTTTTTTTTTTTTTTTTAATTATCTCACTTGATAATGTGAACGAACTCACTTGTGGTGTTAGTGTAGGCGATGCTGCTCCTCTGTACGGAGAAGGCCTCGAGTCTGCCTCCACTGGTCCTCTTGAGCAGTCTCCATGAACAGCCTCATAAGGCTGTTTAGTTTAGCTCGATCAGAGGAGCATTGGACCCTAATAATGGAAATGTTTATTTTAGCTCGATCAGAGGAGCATAGGACCCATTTGGTTGCCACCTCATCAACGAGGAATTTAAGCCCTGGCGGCTGGCCATTGGCGGCAGCCCTAAACTCAAGTAACAGGTACTAAGCAAGTCGATTCTTCCGAGACCAGGGCTCTCTATAGATACTGGTCGTGATGAGGCTAGATGTGTCCCAAAGAGCTTCATAAAGTGCCATCTGTTCAGGCTCGGGTATGAATGAGGACGAAGTTATATTCATGGCTCGAGGTAGGATCAAGTATTGGGAGTAGCAGGACCGGAGCATGTACCTCTGAGTCAAACATGCTATGTAGATCGGCATAAGTATCACGAGCCACATCGGTCCACATAACCCGTTGCCATTTCTTGATCATAGTAGGATGAATAAAAATCGACTTAGTGGCCAGTGGGCCATAAAGTCCCATGGGCAATCAACGGATCTTCCAGTGGTGCCGGCTCAGCCTCAAAGCCATTAAAATCCCCAGAGGAGGAAGCCGTGGCCATGGGGAAGAGGACCCCAATGACGATGTTGTGGATGATGACGCATTATTTTAAGGAAGAGGAAGTCCTGAATTGGGGTTTATGAAGTCCCCGTTTCGGCCTGTCGTCAGTGCTGCGACAAAGATGCCTTGAAGGAGAGTGCCTCGAACGCTTGCGTTGTATCTTATCCATCCCCTGTCGGGCCCACAAGAGTCTGACAGGTTAGGGTTGTGCTTTAATACCACGTCGGAGACCGATCGAAGCATCTGCTTATGTACCTTTATGCTCGAAGTATCCCCCAGGAAGCTAGAGTCCAGTGCTGTAGAATAATCCTCCCTCTGAGGCTACGGGAATTTTCAAGACAGATCGGAATTCCAGCGGACGTGGACACTCCAGCACGAAGCGTCTCCAACTCGACTCTGTTTCGATCATTTGTGATCCAAATCCATCCATACGCAACGTTAGCAATGTCGTAGAATCGCAAAAAATCTTGCGAGAAACGGCACCAAAAATAAAAAACAAAACTGTGATTTTTGAAACGAAAAAACGGAAATCGAAAGCTGAAAGTCAGGAAGCGAAACAAGCTACACAGAGGTTAACACAAAGTGACGAGAAATACCGCATCTCGCAATTTGGCGGAGTGTGGGGAGGTGCGTAGGGTCACAAACGTAGGGGAGCATAAACTCTGGTGTCTTTTCGAAAAAATCCAAGGTTCTGCAGGTTTTTTCAAATATTTTCTCTGAAAAGTCACTGCGCAAGATGTGAAACATGCCGCTACATAAGTAAACAGTCTGCCACGAAGACCGTACTATAATTTACACTTTTGTAAGTGTTCATGACAATTTTTTTACACCATGTTCAGCCACATAGGTAAATGGTTTTATTGTGCAATACAGGTAGGTACCTATGTAAAAACCAATATTTCAGATTTAAGAAAAGGTTAGGTCTACAGGACTGAACTTAGAAGAATTTAAATTTAAATTTTGTTTCTTTGAGTTAACCCATTATTGGGTACCAACCAAAATTTTTATACTAAATACTATACTACATCTCCCACTTAATTTTGTATTGACCCCAGAACTGCTAAATTTCGTTACCCTGGTATCCTGGGCATTGAACCTGGTATCCTCTGTTTCCAAGCTGCTTCAGATTGCTCTTTAATCCTCTCGGCCACAGAGGACGCCTGAACTTAGAAATTTCCTTGTTAATGTTGTATATTACTGAGCAGGATTCGGATTCTACTCTAGGCAAACTGTTAACCTTCATCTGCTTGACGTAAGTAGTGTCCTTTTCAAACTTGCGCTGTGGGGATTCCCCACCTATACATTCCTGGATGAGTTTTCCCCGCTTACATGCATAGGTGTTTCACAAATTTTTAGTCAAAATAACAGTGACACATGCATTGCAGACGTATTTTCGACCAAAAACTTTTATTCGAATTCTCTCTAGAAACTTTTATTCATTTCTCTCTTTTATTCTACTTTTGCATCGAAAATATCAGTGAACAAAAGAAATGGTAGGTACATATTAACCGCGAAAATTCAAGAATGCTGAGATTCTCAGCAAGCCGGATCAGATAAAGGTTAAAGAAATTACCATAACACGATAGTGAACCCAGTAAACATATATGTTTATCGTAAAATTTTCAACAAAAACGTCGTGATCGACTAGATTTACAAATAGAGACAACTATTAGTAGGTAACTCGTAGCACACTAATTCTTATGTAAGTAGATGAATTGAACCCTCATTTCTTGGCTTCTACAGTCTTCGCTATTAGTTGGTCCTTTACATCTTTGAAAAAATAGTGGTCAACTTCTGAAACAGCTCTTAACGTAGCAGCCGCAGTTTCGGGAGTTACATCTCTCTGGGATTGACACAGCATTTCGTACCTATAACATAAAATTATAGGTTTGAATTCATCATAAAACTTCTGTTCCTGAAGTACTTGTAATTATATAGGATTATACCAGGGAACTGAACAGTTTTTGAAAAGATGGAGATATCTTAAATATTTGAGCAAAACTCTGACTTGGCGCCAGACCAAGTTACTTCTTCTTTTCACCTTCTTCTTTTCTTCTTTTCACCTTCTTCTTTTCTTTGCACCAAATTTCACTTAAGCAGCTTATTCTTAACTTTTAGTGGTGTTTCATTGCTATTTACCTTTTCCACCAACCAGTGCTCTCGTTTGGAGACCTCGATACTACAGAAAAGGTTTATGCCAAAACAGGGAGTTCTGAACAATTTTGGTTCCTTGTGTGCATGTTAAATATATTTTGACATTAATGCCTTATGGCTGGAGTAGTAAAAACGTTTGTGCACCTAACGAAAAAAATCGAACGCCTGTTAGTTGCCGCCAGCTTATTGCTAGGGAAGCAATAGATTGATTGAGTCATAGGCACCGTATCTATATTAGATTGTGTATATGTATGACGGGATGCGTTCATGACTCTTGATCATAACTCTTGATAACGATATTTTCCCTTGCAAATGAGATGAAACCTAACAGAGTGAATGCTTCCAAATACGCATTCAAAAATTCTGATGTACAAGTATGATTTACAATTAAAATGGACTTTGGGAGCTTTTTGTTTGCAGATGCAGCTCACTTTAGGAAACTGGATAAAATCCAAAATAAGGCAATTAGTGAACTACGCTCAGCACGATAGTTCTCACACCCAAACTGGAAGGTAAAATACCACTGCAAGAAGATTTGGAGTGAGGTTGAGGTGACATTGATGACGTTACTTGTAGAGCCA
Source organism: Adelphocoris suturalis (assembly GCA_030762985.1). Taxonomy (NCBI): domain Eukaryota; kingdom Metazoa; phylum Arthropoda; class Insecta; order Hemiptera; family Miridae; genus Adelphocoris; species Adelphocoris suturalis. The sequence continues at coordinate 43,341,996 of CM061040.1, read as the reverse complement.
TGAGAGTGCTAGGCTTCATCAAGTGAAACACTCTGGAATTTACTAGCATTTCAGTTCTTGTAGGGTTGTAGCATTATATGTGTCACTGGTACGACCACTTCTTGAATAGGTATGCTATAATCGTATAGAACCAAACTCGTTTCGCACCATATTTATGTTAAACTAGCTGTGCCTGCTTGCTTTGCTTGCTCGTCCAGACATGAACGTAGATCACAGAGTAGCATCACATAAATTTCAAATCCATTGTGTTAGTACTGTCAGGGAAATACTACCAACAGTTATATCTACCGTATCAAGAGAGACTCCAATCCGAATTTCTACTAACAAAATTAGCTTAGGAGTTCACTCAGCTAATTAGAGGAGTTCCCCAAATTGTATTTATTATATTGTATTTATATTAGAGAAGCCCCATTCCAAATTTCAACATTTCAAGTTGGATTGGATCAAAATTGAGTACACAGCTCACTCTGCTGATTTAAATTAATGGCTCCTTAATTGTAATTATACTCTACCACCCCAGAGACGTCCCAACCCAAAGTTCGGGATCTTAAGATGAATAGGAACACCACTTTCTACAAAGATCACTCTGCTGTGGGTATGTTACCTACTTAAACATCTGGTGCAAGGCTTCACACAACAACAAGGAAACAAGGATCCTATCATGATGGATCACATCTTAGAAGAATGGGGTTGTTATTCGATTGTTTGATTTTCAAGTATAGGACTTCTTCATGAAGTTTTTTCAGGCGACTTTCAGTAAGAAACCGATGAACACCGATTGTATGACTTCCTGTATTTACATTCAGGGCGAGTTGGAAAGTGATAACTGTCTTCTAATCATCCCTAAAAATAGCAACAAACTCCTGATTTTGGCAGAATATTAAACATGAATGGAGTAGATTCAACACTGAAAACTCTTGCCCGCCTGATGTGTTGAAGTTCAAATCAATTTGAAAAGCCAGCTCAATTACTGTTTTGTCGTACTAAAACTCTTTAATTAATACTTCATTTTAAATGTTTGCTGAGGTAAATGGTTACTACATTCCGACCCGCCCAAAGGCGAAAGTCGTGCGATCTTCTTAAAAAAATTTCTGCAACTCCCACAATACATGAGTATAGCTAGACCTTATCTGAACACACATCTATATGAACCAAAGAGATATATTAATGTATAAAATGGTGCTAAAAAAATTACGTTTTTTAACCTATTTTTGGAAGTATTTTGCTAATTATCTCACTTAAGAGTATTTTCCCAAGCATGAGGGGTATCTAACATCATTTGTACCCACAAGTAGAGTAACTCCTGCGAATTTCATCAAAGTCCCTCGAGCCATTATGGAGAAAAGGCAACAAAGTGCTAAAAACGACGTTTTTTTACCTATTCTGATTTTTTTAACCCCTTAAAAATGATCATTTTAAGCTGACTTTTCTACAGTAGCTAGCTCTTGGGTATAGAAAGCCAACCCCGAAATTGGAATTCTTCTATGTCGTACCGTATGGTCGCAATCGTGTACACGAGTTACATACACATATTTTCATGAAACGTATAGATATGGGTTCAGATTGAACAAAATACCAATCCTAGCATGAGTTTCAGAAATTGATTTTCAGAGTGATTGCAAGACTTTCCCTTCACCCTTCGGGTTAAGTAAGGAAAGTAAAAATATATAAAATCAATTAGCGGTCTGTATTATCGTGTTAAAATTCGAACTCAATCGATGGATAACTTTTCGAGTCTTTTGAAGCGTACACAAACCAACTTAAAATTTGTATAGCTACAGACTGTTTTGAAATTTGTGCATTTTGTGTGCAGAGAAATCGTGAAGTATAAATTTCATGGCAAAAAACCTTTTCTGAATAATAATATTCAGCTTTACAAATATATTTGTGGATATTACAGTTTTCACCGTTCTACCCGGGGTGATAAACAGATTCTCCGGCTCAATAAATGAATGTCAATACGTAAAACTAATCACAGACGACAATATTGTTTGGTATTTTTCCCCAAAAGGAGATATCATAAGTATAGCGCTAGACAACACGATTGAAACTAGGAGACAGTATTAACTTAGTCTCACCAAGTAGACGCTACCTGTCACCCCAAATAACAGCAGACACTCCAGTAATGCTTACTCGAAGAAATTCACCTCTAACACCTAGAACTCAAAAAATGTCACCTTACGTACATCCCATAGCCATTGTGGCTTAAAATCATACTCTATCCCAAACATCTGGACAATAATACTCTATGGAATAGTAATATCGATAATTCTCCGCAGTGTCATCAAATATTATAGAATGATCAACAGAAACTACGTAAATTCGAACAAGACTTAAATTGACATCATTGACACCTGCTTGGTCAATACAGATAAATACGTATACATTATCATACAACCTTCATCAGAAGGGCAGGCCAAATAATAAAATCGCTTTGGAGTCACTCACCCAACCATGAACTTTTTGACAGAAGCTGATCTAAGCAAAGGAGGATAGTACATTCCGTGGAAAACCCAGTGGTCCATATTTTCTCCAAGTTTAGACCCAGTAGGGGCTCCTGTAAATTTACAAAAACATTTTTTCAGTAATGATTCAACAAAAAATTTCTGGTGCGACACTTCTCAATATTTTCCTTAAATTTACTTAATTTAAATTGGAGCTATAATCGTTTCCCTGCCCAAAATCATGAAAATTGTCAACGACTGAATCTTGCAGACAACGGAGCAATGGAAGCAGGTATTAAAAAACCAATTTTCTCACAATTATGAAAGTACGTAGTTTTCAACGTCAGTTTAGAGCGTGCGTATTTGAGCATTTATATAGCTGAGATGGGAGCAGTGCCTCGATTATAGAGATCAGATCAGTAATGGCTATTATATGACGTGAGCCAGAGAAACGAAAATTTTCTGATGGGGAACTTTTATCTGTTGGGATTTCACACTTTTAAACTCATATTTGGATTATGGGCATTTGAAAACCCCAAAGTAGCAATTTTCAGCTGGAAAAAACCCCGTTTAGTTTGATCAATAATTAGGTAGGAAGATCATGCACGCATAACGCAGCTATTACGGCCTACTTAGAGAAAGGTAGCAGCCCCCCCCCCCCCCCCAATGTGGGGGCTGACCTATCACATGGCACCTTTTCGGAAGCTGTCGAACAGGTCTTTCTATTGAGCAAATAACAATAACCATAAGAATTCCCCATTAACTCCAGATTAAAAAAGAAAATTTAAGTTTTACAGGCAAAAATTAGAAATTCATCACTAGTAACAAAAACAAAAAAGATAAATAAATAAAATAAATTAATATCTATATATATATATATATATATATATATATATATATATATATATATATATATATATATATATATATATATATATATATATATATAATAAATAGGTACCTCCAAGAATGAACCTACTTGTCTTTCCTGCATGCGATTTCTGACATTTTACAAGGCTGAAATGAACAAAAAATTAAATCTGCGATTCTTCCAATTTACCCGTTTCCCTGGCTCACCCTACCCTACATCATGATTTGAGCATTATTTATCCTGAAAAGTTATGACAAAATATACAGGGTCTTCGGTTTAAGGAGAACAAAACTCCAGGAATCGATTTTAGAGCTCATTTCTGATCGAAAGTACCTTCTAGAGATTTATTCAACTCTTAGTTTTCGAGTACTTTATTATTTTCAAGATTTTTTTTCGTGTTTCGTACCTTATGACATTAACACGGTCATACCTACCCTTAGAGTCACTGTGAACTCAAAAATAAGGACATCGTAGGAAAGAGCGTTAAATTTCCCATCTATCTAATACCAAACCAATATTTTTGGAGCTGACTCAATTCGTAAACAAAGTTCCAGTCATGCAGCATGATCGAATGAGCGAATTTTCGTAAGTTATCTTATTATATTATGTTAAATTGATTTGATATTTGAGCTTTTTGCGAGCAAAGAAAATGTCAACTATTATTTTTATGGCAAAAAACGTATTCTAAATAGTAATCTGCTATTCAAAAAAAGATTTTGAATTTTTAGCTTTTTTGAAGTTTTTATCGATTCTATAGCAAGCGGTTGGTGGTCTCAACAAGAGGCAGAGTGGCACATTAACCTGTTAGAGAGCAATTTTAGCTACACTATTTTGCAAAGGTTGTTCGATCCTCCAGAAGTCTAATTGGGGCAGATAACACTACGGTGATAAGTGGTGTTTACAGACAAAGTTCTGTGAGATCCACGCCCTTTTTTGAGATCACCAAACGTATTTGACAATGGTGTGAAGCCAGAGGCAACGTCGTGTTCGCATCCTGTTCTTATCAGTATTGGTTGTATTGTATCAATATTGGTTGTTTTTCCTTCTCCAGAGCAAGGGTCTATGGAGTTGTTAATACACTCCCATCTTTGTTAATAAACTTGTTTCATCGTCTCGCCTCTCACCTCCGATTTTACTTTCCTAGTGATGGGTGGAAAGGAGGGGGGGTTTGGTTCAGAGGAGCAAAGAGGAACGGGGTTCAGAAGGAAAAGAAAAGGGAGTGGAGGACCTTGTGGGAGCGGTGGCTGTTGGTTGGGTCTCCAAGCAAATTTCCTTTGCCTTTCATTGGTCCATGGAGCAACGGGAGTGAGCATAACAAAGGTGTAGCCCTATTCGGGAGGGGGGGGGGGGGTTTCTCCGTCGGCCGATTTGTCGGTCCCACGCCTGATCAAGGTGTATCTCAACATCTACATATTGTCAAAGCATCTTTGGGTAAAAGATAATTACATATTATGTAATTCATGAATGATAGAACCTGTGAAGTTCATTCATAATTATATCGAAGATACCCAAAGATGTCTTAATCATTTGGGGGTGGGCCTGACGTAGCTCTGAAGTAGTGAGGAGCCTTCTAGATCAGGGAAAATGATGGCCAGGTGACAGGGATGCCAACAGGGTAGTGGATGGATAAAGAACATCGAGGTTTATATCCACAGAGGGCGCGTTTTTTGAATTGTTGGGTTCAAAAATTGCTCTAAATAGGGTTGTCCATGTATGCAAATGGCATACTACATATTGTCAAAGCGTCTTTGGATATCTTCAATATAATTATGAATGAACTTCACAGTTTCATTTATTCATCAATTATATAGATCATTCAAATGTGCGGGTTAGGGTGAGGAATGAGCCCTATAAATGTTATCACTCAAAAATTTATAGTTTTCAATCAATAAGTGCGTGTTGTGTTAATTTTAATCAAACGTAAATCGACTACCTATTTGATTACCATTTATGAGTTTTATCATGACTGTTGAAATATTAGCAGTTGCTGCGCATGCGTGGACCTCGCATCTTTTCAAGTAGCATGACTTAGTATTGTTCTCATCATCCAGTTTCGATGACATTTTCAGGGATTAAACGGTTTATCTGTTAAGATTATTTAAAATAATTCAACATCAATATTCACGTTCCGGATTCTAGGAAGCTATGTACCACACTCAACTTGTCAGACTTTTTTTATGTGTATGATTCCAGAGAAAAGTAAGGGTAGTGACACTTGCATCTTCTTTTGCATGTCCTTGAAAAAGTTGCTGATACTTGAGTGAGTTACATGTACATGCCACTAGACACTCCGAATGATTCCATCCAAATTCATAAGGTTATCAACTTGAAATCCTTGATTTATGAGGGCATATTTCTCTTTGGCTTAACAGCATTTTTTTCATACAATACAAAATTGCAATATAACATGTTGAGTAAATTATGACAGCGAATTTACCATGCCATCCCATGGAGAACGGAAATACTGTCTTGAACAGGTTGTCATATTTGGTGAGGAGCTGGCGTAGGATGTAGGCGAGAGCTACTATCTGATCGTGATTCATTTCTGACATACGTCTTATGTGCGTCCTTGGGAGAACCATCGTTTCATAGGGCCAGGAAGCCCAAAATGGCACAACAACAACCCACTCCTTGTTGGAAAGCACTACCCGCTCCTAAAAAATTACGAGAATTAGAGACAGGCAATTACATTGCATTATCTTTTGCTTTATCATAGTAAAATAAAATTTTGTTGTATTAGGAACATTAGGATTCAAAGTTCCTATGATGATTGTTGTCAAATTGAGAAATTAATGTACTATAGTACGAAACTAGTAGTAGTTTAAATACAGAATTGATGAATAAACGAACTTCCTAGTGAAGTCCATTCATAATTATGTCAGGGGCACTAGAGGGTGGTTCAGCAATGTAGTGCCCCCCAGCCACGGCATCAGACAGAGCCAATCTGAAGAGAAAATTAAAAAATTAGCGGGACGGGTGCCTTCCAGGAGGTCGTGCCAAACAACATTCATCCCAGCCACATTGGCGGCACTGTCCGCGGTCCCGAAAGCTTCATTGTTCGTGACGGACAGAGATTTTTGTTTTCACATCTAATAATTTTTTTCAAACCAATTCTTGGGGCGAACCAGGTGCTGGTGTTTTCGGTATAATTACATCTTGTTTCGTGGCTAGTGTTTCACTCCACAATTGCGAGGTCAGTGAATTGTGCGTAAAAATGTTTCGCCCTCACGATGCTTCCCCTGGTCGTTTCTCTTCAGGAGTGTGACAGGAATTTGTGGAAGAAGAGTCACAAGAAACTTGTTTCTTGCGCACAGAGAACCAGGAGAGTAGTTTTCTGAGTTTTTCATACAGTCGGGAGGGAAATTTTTCGTCTGATCGAGACCGGAATTATGCATCCGGGTTCGGCCTGTGGGTAAGGTAAGTTGTATGGTGTCTCTAACATCACCGCCATGTTGCTTAAAGAGATGGAAATATGGGGCATTTTCCCTGATTATGACCCTCCAGCAGATTGTTTTTCAATTTCGGGTTCTGATGTGGATGGGCTAGAATTTTTCGACCCATTCGACCCTCCAGGTGCAGGTGGGACGTTAGGGAGATTTCGTTTTTGACCTCGACCCAGCAACTTTGGAGTTAACAGACTCAGGTAATGTTCGGCCCCCTCCTGGGGGAGTTTTAAGTTCATTTATAAATTTTTTTTCAGCCGACACACCAAGAGGTGAGCCTGGAATCGATAACCATCAGGATGTCTAGGTACTACAAGGTTCTTAGGTGGGTACTGATTTCATCTATGTAATTAATTAGGCTTCCCTGTGCTTGTAGCTACATTAGTAGCTCACACAGTTACACCCGTAATTAATGGTTAAGAGATTGTAACAGTTTTCTGTGCTTGTAGCTGCTAGCTTGCACTCTTACAGCTATAGACAGTACTTAGATTCATTTATCAAACATGTGTTACACCTCTCTATACTAAATGTACTGATTTATACTAGCGTTTCTGAGTTGAATTTTGTATATTATTCCTCACGATTATCCCAATGTTTACGATACCTCAAAAGGGGTGGTCGGATAGACACAACCCCCTCCAAAAACCTGTTTAACAGGGGGTAGGAACCCAGAAAGGCAGAGGAAATCAATGACAATGCCGAACGGAAGGAATTGATTGTCGAGTAAGATAGGGATGACTCGTCTAGCACCTCCTGTAAAAAGGAAACCACTGAGATAGGCTGGGAATCCCAAGGGCCTAGATTATGGATCTCACAGAAAGTCCACCACCTCTTGAAGAAAGAATGATGCTGTGCTTGAGTTGCAGCCAAGAATGATGCCACCATGGTGTCAACTGCCATGAAAAGAAAACCGGACACTTTGTATTCGCAGCTGAGGCGAAACAATCTACAGTGGAGGAGCTAAACCTACTTATTATCTCTAAGAAGTATTTATCGCGCAGGGACCACTCTGTGTTCCCGTTGGATTGACGGGAACATTTGTTTGCTACCACATTTTCCGCTGAAGCGAAATAGGACGCGAAAATAAAATTCCCCCTCGTCTCACACCACTTCCGAATTTCCTGGGCAATGGAACACAGCCTCGAGGAAACCATGGAGCCTTGATTGTTCACACCACTAATGGCTGTCATGTGGTCTGATCGAATAAGAATTCTCAAACTCCTACATTGATCCCCAAAGTGCCACAATGCCAATTAAATTGCTTTAAGTTCCATAGCATTAATATGCCAAGATGATTTCTCCTGAGACCACCATTCACTTCTTGTGCGTCCGTCACAAGCCATCTCCCACCCTGACAAACAGGCGTCCGTTTCAATCGTAACTCAAAATCACTGTTATTCAAGCTATGCTCCATGGTGAAGAATTTCTTATACCACCATAGGAGATCAAGATAGACGGAAGAAGGGGTGGGAGGGTGGAGTAAATCTAGCGTCAAAATTACATTTATTTTTTGCTAAAAGCTGCACCTGCTGATCCATTGGGTCGAAAAATTCTTCCCCATCCTCATCGGAAAAGGTCTCTCCTGGTTCCCTGTGCGCAAAAAACGAGCTTGCAAACTCCCGTCACACTACCAAAGAGACACGACTAGAGGAAGGATCACGAGAATAAAACATATTACGCAACAATTCACTAAACTCGCAATTGCGGAGTGAAAAACTAGCCACTAAACAAGATGCTTTTAAACGGAAAGACACCGGCACCAGGTTCACCCAAAGATATTGTTGAGAAAAATTATTAGACGGGGAAGCACAAAATTCTTCGTCCATCACGAGGCACAGCCGAAGCTTTGAGGACTGCAGACAGTGCTGCCAACGTGGCCAGGCTAAATAATGGTTGGCACAACCTACTGTAAGGCGCCTGTCCAGCTAATTTTTGAATTTTATCTTTAAACTGGCTCTGTCTGACGCCGTGGCTGAGAGCCACTACATTGTTAAACCTGTATGTTTATAGGTTCTTAAAAAATAGTTAGTTTAAACTAGTAGTAGTTTTAATAGTAGGATCAATGAAAACCCACTTGAGATTCCATTTCTTTTTTCACATAATCCAAGAGCATAGGAGTCCCATACTTCTCGAAGTATTCTCTTTGTTTGATATCCTTCGTCCTTGGCTCATTTGGGATGAAGTCGGAAGCCCAGACTTGCCCATGAGGGTGGGGGTTGGAACATCCCATTATTTCTCCACGATTTTCGAATATCTGCACCCAATCGTAAGTCTTGCCAAGATTCAGCAGTTCCTCAATCCATCTGTCAGTCAAATGATTTCATCAAAAATATATTACTTCAAGTCTGATATGGTTAGAACATCATTAATTTGCAATCATCTAAGTGCAATGCAATGAAACAATAATCGGATTGGTATTGGTGTTGCAAGAAACCACTAAATGGGCTGTAGTTACGTGAGCTTCAAAGGGGCGTATGCGCAGTTTCAGCTTAAAACCTCAGCCCTACCAGCCTACTACGGGGCAACTCCCTTCTGACCATGTTGAACGAGCCTACCCATTTCAAACTGTCAGTATTGACTATGCCGGCCCTTTCCAAATCACTGTTCTAGGAAAGAGAGGTTCTAAATCACTTTCCATTTATCTTGCTGTGTTTGTGTGTTTTGTCACCAAGGCAGTTCACCTCGAGATCGTCATGGATCTCTCCACTGACGGTTTCCTCCAGTGCCTTGAAAGGTTCATGGCACGTCGAGGTGTCCCCACCTACATTTGGTCCGATAATGGGACCAATTTTGCTGGAGCCACCCGACTATTTTCCGAAATTCGAACGGCCATGGACTCGGGAGTTTCTCACGCCTTACAGGATCGGATTGCTTGGCCTCAAGGGGAGTCAAGTGGAAATTCATTCCTCAACGAGCTCATCATTTTGGGGGCCTCTGGGAGGCCACTGTTAAGACTGCCAAGAGATTATAATTCTTGCTCTCCAATTACACACTCTGAGCCTTCAAACATTCTCGACAATAGTTGTCAGAGTTGAGGTTATCCTGAACAGTAGCCCATTAGTTCAGCAATCAGAATCGCCGGCTGATTTCCTTGTACTAACTCCAGGTCACTTCTTAATCCAACACCCTCTCACAGCCTTGCCTGAATCCTCCACCTCTGAGGTTAGCTCCCGTCGTACTCCTAAATGGAAATTTATTAACTCGATTGTTAAACGATTCTGGAAGCCTTGGAGATCTGAATATCTTCTGCACCTTCAGTCCAAGCAAAAATGGAATATTGTCCTTTTAATGCAGGACATATTGCCCCCCCCCCCTCACTCTAGGCCTAAGGGTCATCTCACTATATACATTCATAACTCAGATTTCTTTTAATTAATATTATTTCAACATTTTACGAAATTCGGATTAGTCACTGAGCTATTAGATACTAGTTAACTTCTAATGAATTTACTCAGAGCATATTAAAGCTTTATTTGAACTAACCTTGGAAAAGAATGGTTTACGTAGGCAATATAGGTAATATTAAACTGTTGGCGATCTAGTGAATGAATATTATGCATTTTACTCGAGGCCTAATGGTGATAATAAAGCTGTACTTACACTTCAATTATTTTAATGATATCCTGAATCGCCATGATTCCCATTGTAGTATCGGTTTTAGGGGAGTAACAAATCACCTTGCAAGTGCCTTTTGCAGGTGCCATTTGGAATAACGGGTCTTTGGATAGTGGTGGTTCAGGAGCATCCGTGTTCAGTGCAGGGAAGTCGTTGGTGAACACATACGTACTCTCGTAATCTGGAGTCCTCTAATGAATGAAAATAAACATTAATACAAAATTGCAGCTTGCGAATATATTTCAAGGGTTCTATAATTGAAGAGTGGGATGAGAAATTAATCTTAAGATCTTAATCTTAAATTAATCTTCAGTTGCCAGAAATAAAGTCAATCAGTATAAAAATGCATGCATCTGAGCTGTTATAGTAAAATTAAAAAGTAAAACGAGTCAAGATAGAGTGGGGTGAGTGGTGACGATGAAGACATTTGTAGAAAGAATGTTTAGAGATAAGTACCGACCAGGGATAGACACTATTCGTATTTAAAATACGAACACAAATTTTATTCGCAGTCTTATCATCCAAAGTCCTTCAGAGTCGATACTTCTACGATTGGGTACTCCACTCCACTAGCCACTTGGTACAGTGCATTGTTTGATCAATGTTGTAAAATCACAGACAACCCTGTCATTCCACAGTGGGTAACAAGGTATATTATTCGTTTTGACTCTGTACCTATTAAAACTCCGGCTCAATCCCCGGCCCACAAACAAATACCAAGGAATTATTTTTGTCCATTTCAATGTTAGTTAATATGGAGGTTATTAGACAATATGAACCAACTGAGGGTCAATCTATTTCTTGATAGAATGCATTATTTTAAATCATTAAAATCGTAATGAATTCATATTGTCACATATCATCGAACTCTAGGACCACTGTACTGCTAGCAGGTAAGGTAGCTATGGAGCTACCCTTAGCCTGAAAGATGAGTATCATTCGATGACTCTTCAACCTGAACACACAAAGTTTTTACATTTCAGGTATAATAAAATCTAATGGGAGTACCTTTTCCGTACTATTTGGGTAATTTTTGCTGTCTGTCTTAGTCCCGAGTAGACTACAAAGTCTTGCCTCTTCATCTTCATTTGGCAGAATGGTATTTCTCCAAATAGTGGTGTCTATATGGTTCGTAAAGTGGGCAATGTAATAAAAAATCGAATTGCAAAGTGAGCAAAGTTCAATTTTCCCAATGCATATTGGTTTCCTTTGTGTGAGAATTTAATTCTCCCCATTTCCATATTTGTTGTAGCCAGCAATTCTTATTTGGGCTAACCGTTTAGTCTTCTGGGGGTTAAGGGGGGTCATTAGCTGGGACACCCTGTATAATTTAACATATATTTTAGGTATAGTACCTGAATTATCATTAAAGAAATTTACGAAATACAACCACTACTACACAATCTATGTAATCACACTACTGTACTACTACTACTTTTACTATTATAATTATTACAATTCCATTTGGTCGTGTAACACCAGGACAAAGGGGATTGTTGGGGTCTGGAGTCGGAAGTGCAGTTTCTTCTTGGGCACCAGACCAAGGTCTCTGCAACCGATGAGGTGATACCAAAATCCATTCTCCTTTCAAAGGGTTCCACCTTTGGTGTTGGTGTTCTATAACAGAGAGGAACATGAAATGTAATAATCCCTTTCAGGATAATCGACAATAGTGTGGAAGGTGCTTTTGTTTCTGAATGTGGTATATAAGTGTTGAAGAAAATGAAAGTTTTTCCAGTGGAATCTCTTTCGGAAGCATGACGTACCTACTAATGTTTCTCCAGATTATACGAGTTTTAATCCTCTACAGAAAACAGGAGAGGGTTTGAGAACAATGAATGTTTGATTATTTGGCGCTTGAACTCAAACATTAAATGAAAACAGTGGTACAAGGATCACCACCATGTATGGTAGAGTCTATACGGATTTTGGTTTCCAAGTTTGGCTAAGCTGAACTGGATTTAATATTCAAATGGTTGATTCATTTACTTTTCCCGAATATATTAGTTAGTAGATGTAGGTATATATTTTAGTAAGTATTAAATTAGTAGACTAGAGAGGATAAGTAAATATAAAGCCGGTTTCACATGGAGCGGTACGAGCGTAACAACCGGACAGACGGAAGGCCGGAAAACCCAGTGGAGGGGGCATCGGAATGCGGCAGGGTGTTCACATGAAGCGGAACCTTAGTGAACGGAATCATAACCTTCCTACTGAAACCCTCTCTGATCTGAAACCTCTACTTGCGGTTATCAACATTCCTGTCCAATGAACTTGCGCTCCGCTCGACGGAAAGCGTCAACGGTATATAAATTTCTACCGCCGACTGCCCATTCCGGCAACATGGCAGCCACCATCCTCAACTGTTGTCCCAACAGCCAATCAAATTGCGTTCCGTCTTTCCGTCTCCGGACATACCGCTCCATGTGAAACCGGCTTTAGGTTGCTGACAGTGTTCCAGCGGTTCATTTAAGTTTCGTTCTCAGTGCTCGTTCTGACAGTTCTCAAACTGATCATAACTGGGATGGAAAATCCCGGGGCGTTCAGGAACATGTGGAACCGCATTCAGCACTGCAAACAATTTAAGAACGGTAATGGTAGAGGGTACTGGCCTGATAACAGTGCGCTAATTCCTCCGCGAGCCCACGGCTTATTCTAAAATGGTAAATAAACTCTTCGTCTTCGAATCTTGGCACAATTTCATCGAAAATTTTTTTCGATGTATGAGTTTTGTGGATGTAGACATGATCCAACTACAACTTCAATCTCGTCCTCATCGACTACAAACCATGAAACTTCACCACCATCATCGAAACTATCGTTTTCCGAACTTGATGAGCTATTAGTTGACATCTTGATGAAGAAACAAATCAAGAAAGCGAACAGAAGAACAGAACAAAGCAAAATTTTACAGGGAGCACGAGGCAACCAAAGCCGAAGAGAGTGTATTGTTTACTCCACAAGCTCAGAAAAATTGTGAAATGCGCATACGTTAAGCCCTTGCGTTTGAGTTCTAACAATTCCGAAAAAAATCGGAGACTGTCAGAACCATTCGGAACACGGCGTTGTGGCACAGCAAACGACAAAACTCGATTCGCTTGCCCAGAACCGTTCCGAACGCACACTGAGAACGAAGCTTTAATTACTGAAAAGTTCGTGTACTCATCTCAACACTACGGTTCTCGTTCTGAATTAGTTGTAATCTACCTATTCATGTTCTTTTGACCGCGCTGGAACAATTCTACAACTAAGCACAGGACGCTTTTAAAAACTCAAAACAGTATACAATCCGACGAACTTATTGAAATGAAAATTTACTCTATTTGAAACATAAAAAGGTATTACCGGTTCAAATCCTTATACCTACTGACAGAAACGTCAAAACACCTTCTATTACCCCACAGCCGATATTTCACATTTGGGATGTGGTCAAGTTTGGTCGTTTTATGACAACTTACCTATCTAAGTAATGGAGCGTTGCTAACTTAACTAATGTTTAATTTATTTGGAGGCACTCCGTATTGCATGGAATATTGTACCTATATCTATGCTCAGGTAGGTAAAGATAATTATGTGAGAGACTAGGTATAGAAGTAGGCATACACTTACCAGAAGGGTGAAATTCCATTATCGATAAATGGCAACATATACTGCTATTGTGAACAAAATTCTGTACTGTTCAGATGACGCGTAAGATACGAGGAGATAAGATTGTCCTTGGTTTAAATGAGATAATCCAATTTACAGACCAAGGAATAATTCTGCCATTGTTGGCCGGTCTCTGAAATCTGTGAGAGTTCTATCTCGTGGATTGAGATATCATTTAGATAAAGTGAGGTCATGGAGAAATGTTTTTCTCCAATAGAACCGGTTATACGTGTCATTGATGTTACCAAAAACGAATTACTATATACAAGGTGGAGTGGGATAATACAAAAATGTACATCATGAACCTTTATTAACAACAAAATAGCCTTTAATTTTGTATTTCATTTTATTGGAATCACTGGTGAAAATTACCTAAAAAGTTACCCAACAACAAAATGTACCTCCAACGTACCTCGTTCGTCGTACCTATTCCGATTTGTTTACCATTAAAGAGCCAATTTAAACTCTTGAAATTCGGGACTCGGGACTGCCTAAAAGGGGAACCATCGTGGCGACGGACTCCGTGGACGCATCTTATCACGAAGTAACGACGTAGTCCAGAAGACCAAACTTCTTATCAATGGAGTATGGATGCTACACTTCACATCTATACATGAACCTAGGAGGGGAAGTGGACCGGGCGTTGCGTAAAGGGGGGTACGGCTGGAGCGGGGGGCAACTTCCTGAAGAATATCGCATAAAAAAGAGCTTCAGGGCGTGGCCTATTCCAAACTGCTTGAGAGCCTTGGTTTTTTAACGCGCCACGCCCCTCCGTCGATAGCCTAGTGGTAAAGTTTCCGCTTTCCACACAGTTCCGTGCATTCGAATTCCGGTCAATAAGTAATCTTTTTTAACACAGAATGTGTTTTAGCCATGGACCAACTAGCCGAAAATGGAACGCGGGATGGTAACGAAATGTGTGACGGATGATTTTCACGTACAACCGAGTCGTTGCTAGGGAAATGGTACTTCGTCGTTTTTCATCCCACAAAATTCGTTGACCATTCGTTCGAAAGCTCTCGATTTATCCAACAATATTATGTTAACTACTGCGAAGTGCGTGTCCAACAAACTGAGTTATGAGCATGGTTATATAAATAATTGTTTACACACAGGTGATCATTCTCAATAATTGATATTGTGAACATGATTGCAACCGCTTGTTAATTTCTGATGATTTCATTGAGCTTGTGTTTCGATGATTTGATTCATAGCAGGTGATCTGAGTATTACGAAAACGGTTTGATTTGTGAAGCGGAGGTTAAATAATTTGAATAGGTAATTTCTATACTTTACACTCTAGGAAGCTGTAATTTCGTTTGTAGCCTCTTTAGGACATTTACTTGACGATGCTCAGGGTCCGGATCAGATGTGTGGCTCTTAAAGCTAATTTCTATGCTTTACACTCTAGGAAGCTGTAATTTCGTATGTAGCCTCTTTAGGACATTTACTTGACGATGCTCAGGGTCCGGATCAGATGTGTGGCTCTTAAAGCTAATTTCTATGCTTTACACTCTAGGAAGCTGTAATTTCGTATGTAGCCTCTTCAGGACATTTACTTGACGATGTCCAGGGTCCGGATCAGATGAGTGGCTTTTAAAGCTAATTTCTATACTTTACACTCTAGGAAGCTGTAATTTCGTATGTAGCCTCTTTAGGACATTTACTTGATAAATCGCTCTTGATTTATCACGAATTTATTTCGTATTTTTTTTTCGTAGTTTCATACTATAACTATATAAATTGATGTTATAAATGAATAGTAAACAATGACGCTTGTTTGGTTGTCACTTGGTTGCGCGACAACGCAAACTCCGAAGTATGTAAATAGAGGTAACCGGGGGTCCAGGGGGCTTGCCCCCTGGCGAGGCGCGGAGCGCCGAGTTTTTTATTCGTTTGTGATTTTTTTATAAGGTTTGATGTGAAATATAAGTTTTCTACAGCATTTGTGTCATAAAATGCCAATCATCAGTCCCCATCGTGTAGCACGACACCTATCAGTTTTTTTTTTTTTTTTTTTAATCTGTGAATTGAAATTTTGGTTTGATGTGAAAAATTTGTAATCTTGAACATTTGTTTCATGATCTTGCCAATGGTGAGTACCGATAGAACAATTTTTCATTTGTCTTCATATTTGTGGTGCGAAATTGAATCTTTTTAGTCAATTCTACAGGAAGTTTTTGGTTTTTATATATATGGTGCAAATTTTTATTGTATTTGGTTTATTATTTTCAATAATAAACCATTGTAATCACCCAAGAAAAAAATTTGTTAACCCGTTCAACGTGCCGCCCGAGACTGTCTCAGAAAAATGCGTTTTTTACCAGGCGCCCCCCCCCCCCCCTCTCCTAATATTCTCCTCCCTTGGCTACCCCCATTTGTCGACTGCAGTAAGTGTCTCAGGGAAGTACCTACCTCACTACTACTCAATTTTGCCCAAAAAAGTTTTTAAAAAATTTTTTAATCGTCAATAATTCGTAAGTAATTATCATAAATAATTCGTGAAGGTGAGGAAATAGCGAGAGCAAAGTTTAGGAGCCTTGAACGGGTTAGCCCCATTTGTTGGTCAACATTAATTTGTTGGTTTACGTTTCAAGACACGTAGATTCCGAAAATCGAATAAAAAAATTTAATAAAATCCGCGGCTTTTCTCCCAGACTACTGAAGATGATCCTTGATACTTTTGGTCACAATCGCTCAATTCTAAGAGGTGCTATTTAAGGATTGGAATTTTCAAAAATCTGTAACTCGGAAACTTTCAATGGGAGGGTAATGTTTTTTATAGATTTCAATCCCCTGCATCGAATAAGCCCTCATTTAGGCGATGAACTGGTCCACATGAGGGTGATTGAAAACTTATTTTTTATTTTTAATAAAGTTATCAGGGAAAAGTGGAATTCAACATTTTATTCAATGTATACAATTCGAATATAGAACCTCATAATGAATTTTTTTGATAAATTATAATTTCTTGGGATAAAATAACCTAACCTTTTGCCACCCTTTCTTTTATTTTCATGTAGTTCCAATGTTCAGATAATGTCTGAAAGCTGTACATTTTCCAAATAAAATTGAACATTTTCCAAATAGGATTCGACATTTTTCAAATTGAAGCCAAAATTTTCCACATTGAATCCGTTTTTCAAAATAAATGCCAAATTTTCCTAATTGTATTTTAATATTTTCTAAATTAAAAATCAACATTTTATTTATTTACATTTTTTTTTTTAACATTTCTCAAGATTGGAAAGAATAAGAAGAAAAAAGTGAATGTTCACACATCAATAGGTTTTCATTTCAAAATGTATTACTAAATGTTGAAAATATCATTAATTTATTCAGAAGCTATCTTTCAACAGTTCATTCATTTTAAACAGAATTTGATCTCCATCAAAACACTAAATGAAAATTGAACCACTACAAAAAACATTGTGAGAAATAATGTTCATTTTCAATATTTAGATAGCATAGCAGTTGTGGCTTGTAGGAGGAGGAAGGTGAGCCTAATAAAATTCACCAAGGTATTTTCCCATATTTGACCAAATAAGGCGCAGTCATCCAAATTCGATCTGATCAAGTGAGGAAACTGGCCCGAAAATAGGCTGCTCACATGACACCTAGAAGGTTATGTACTTTGAGGGGGGGGGGGGGGGGGGGTCGAATTTCACGTACCAACTATCTCAATCCCCTAGTGGAGAACAAGTCCTGGGTGAGTGACCTTCATTTTCATACTAATTTCCTTTCTGTGCAAGAAAGACTTGACCAATCTACTTGGCCACCAAAATGAGGCTGGGATGAGCTCCCGCCTACCTATCTCAATCTATTCATTAGGTATTGTTTCGGAAAAATCTTTTTGGAAATCTGCCTAGAAAATGTTGAAATTTAATTTGGAAATTGTTGAATTTAGTTTGGAAAATGTTGAACTTGCATTAAGGGCACCCGTAGGCCTCTCCCCACTACACTGTATTCCTGATGCAAGAGAGTCACTTTTCGGTACCTACCGTGCCCTTAGTTTTCAACGAATCGTCTTGAAATTTTAAGGGAAGTTTCACACTATAGTGATCGTCATATGTGTCGAGCCGTTTTTTAATAACTCAAACAGAAACGTTTTGGCAGCAGATCGAAAATTTGAAATATTTATTGCAGCTTTGTGAGGCTGTATCACCTGTTCTAATTGAAATGTTCAAAAACGGCCCAAGCAAAATCTTCCTCTACTATCCCCGAATAGGTCAGAAAACGTGGTTTTGAGAAAAAGCCATTTTAGTGAAAAGATAAGGATACCACCTCCTTATCTTTTCACTAAAATGGCGTATCCTGCAAGGATCTCTTAATATTTGAATGCCGCTTGTTTTTTTCCATGCTAAGCTTTCAAACTCTTCTGAATGTGAAAATAGGGTTATAACCTTCCAATCTAGATTTCACGTGATCCTAGGATTCATAATTTTGTTGTTGTTTCTACGGATACGGACGGACTCGGAAGTCGGCTAAAAAGTTTGTTTTTGACTGCATCAACCCACTCAAACCCTTATTGTGATATACCAAAATCTTCAGAATTTAATGACGTTTTTTTTTTAAATAAAAAACTCAAAGTTAATTTTTTTTGAAAATGTTGCCCTACGGGTGCCCTTAAAAACGTTGGATTCAATGGGATTCAAAATCTTGGGTTGAATGGAGCTCCGAACATGTGAAGCTCGAGATAGGTAGCAGCATGTAAACAATGACCTTACCGATTTCCTATTTTTTAGTTGCCTATAAGAGTAGTCATGGTGGACGGAAACAAGTTGTTCTTGTTGATTTGTGGGTTTTTGTGCCTCTTTATCATAAAAATGTATTTATTAATAATATAATTCTCATTTTTTACCAGCATTATGAGATTGATGGTGAGAGGAACGAACTATAGAGCAAAAAAGGTTGACGCTAGGCATCAACATCATCAAGGGGAGAAAGCCAGGTAACCACCATGTTCCTTAGGTCCTTCGCCCCCTCGGTACTGCTCCTAGCAGCAGATCTTGTTAATTCGGAGCCCCATATGGAAAATGTTGACTCGTATGTAGAAAAAGGTGGATTTTTTGGAAAATATACATTTTTCAGATGTTATTTGAGATTAGGAATGATCTGAAAAAGGAAAAGTGATGGCGAATGAATAACAATCCAGAAAAATATATTTAAAAAAAAACCTTCTGTGGTTCTTCCTTTTTTTTTTTTCAAAATTCTATGCAATCTGGAATTTTATTTGGGAATATTGAATTCTATTTGGAAAATGTTGGCTTCAATTTAGAAAATGTTGGATTCAATTTTGAAAATGTAGAATTGAATATGGAAAAGCTATAAATTAAAACAACAAATCACTGGTCAACTCTTGACAATGAGGGTGCAAAACTCTCATCCACTGAGGCGAGCCAAGCGTGGACGCTGGCAATGTGGTAGGTAGCCCATTGAGCAAGATGAGAAGAACACGTAGAAAATATTTCACTGAGAACTGCGATTTACTTACAATTTAATGATTTGAAGTATTATTGTAGGTATCTTCTTTTATCCCACTGTATCTTTCTTCAATTTTTCTTCTCAGCACACACCTAGATTCAGTAGGTACCTATTTATTGATGTGATTTATGATTATATGTGATATATGAGATTATATTATATTAATCTCATATTATTTTTTAAAATTATATTATCTCAGATTATAGATTATATGATATTATCTCAGATTATTATTAATCTTATATATAATATGTGATGTATGAGATTTATGATTTATTGATGATTTATGACCCCAATAGGTGTGAGTAGTACCCCAAATACATTCATTTATTTCAAATTTTTTCACTTATTCTTTTTTTTTTTTATTTTGTATTGGGTATTATTATTTTTTTAATGTTTGAACTTCTCTGCCCACCATTATTGTAAATGATCGTATATACAAGGGCCCCAGTTATCTACTTACAAATGAACGTTCTTTCTTTCTTCTTTTTTGTAAAACACAACAGTATCAGAAATAAAGTATAATAAAAAATGTGAAAAAAGTCCAATTTGTTACATTAGTTGCTATTCTTGATGTGAATTTTGCCTCTTTTGAAGTGGCAATGTTCAGGTTCAGCTCCTAAGAAAATATACAGATCCGTTGAGAAAACTCTCAATTTTTTTCTTTGTCCAATAACCATAATGTTACTGAACTAACCATCACATCTACAGATCACATCCCTTTAATAGACGATAGTGGCGGCACGTATGAAATGTAGACTGCTCCTCACGTTGAGAATCGAGATTTCATACCTTCATATGGAAGGTCGATCCATGGTGCTGCGCGAATGTTCTTCTTCGTTTTCTCGTGTCTTTCGTTTTCGTTTTGATCAATCTTTCAACGTGTTACCCCGAAATCGTGATTATCGTGTTCTCCTCGTGGTAGTTGAATTCTTTTGTAAGTATTGTACAATATTCGAACAATGAATTTTCTTATACGATTTAGTTATAATACACTTACATTTACACAAGACTGCATATTCCAATAAGTTCGTCTAACATCCGAAAGCCGTGTTGACACGTTCTTGACTCCCGCAACGTGACACTACCTAGTAGGACAAGATTTATATTTCCCTCACGTTAGGTGCAACCTATTTACATAACTCAATGAATCTGTCTATTGTGTATATTTTATTAGGCGTGAAGTACTTGACTATGGTCTGAGCAATCATACTTTAGATTGGTGTAGGTATTCAAATGCACTTTGAGGTTAGGTGGGCGCTAGGGTTTACCTACACATCTTTCCTGGGCCCAAAACCAAGGCTCACCGTACGGTGTACCTACCTATAATTAGGCATCATGTTTACTTTCGTATAATAAGGCATCATGTTTACCACCTAAGGTAACGATGCGTTCCTACCATTTATACCAGATTTTCGGGAAAAAGGTACTCTACTCCCGCTGCGTACCCGTTCAGCGTACAAGGTTGGTTCCATCAGTCAGAATTTGTGAGTTGCTAATTCCTTGATGTACCGAGTTCTTCGGAAATGTCGTGCGTTCTGCTCGTTCGACGGAAATTGGCTTTTTTTTGTTGGAGGTGACTGATGAATCTTGGGAACTGTGCATCTGACGTTCTCGCCGTAGATCGGCACGGAGATGCAAGTTTGTATGGCTTTGTTCCTAAAATATTCGGGATGAGGGTGCCCCGGGGTCATCCAGACTCTCATCCTTACAAATGTCATCCCGCCGGAGCTATCAATATGTTCCTATCCGGTAACAGTGCTGTCATTGGTGATAGACCAGCTGAAATTATATGGCCGCTGTTGGATTAAAACGTACGTAAGTCTCTGTGGCGTAGTGGATAGGTAATTTCAAACCTAAGATGTCACTGATTTTAGCATGGAACATGCTTTAGCCATCATCTGACTGTCCAAAAGTGTCACGAAAAACTGTCACTCAAATTTCTTATGAGTATCTCGTACAACCAAGCCGTTGGTATCGCACAGAAAGCGTTCACCATTCATTGGAAATATCTCATTTTACTGAAGATTAGTTAGATATTAATGTCGTAGTTTTAAATGTACCTATTTACAAGATTAATCTAATAATGCGATGTTATAAATAGTGAGTAAACAATATTATTGTGCCACTTGTAAGCCTTGTTTTGTTGTCACTTGTTTGAGGTGGTAATCTTGGTTATAGTTGTGCCGCTTGGTGGCAGGTTAATTCGTTTGTCTACATCATAACTATAAGAAAACAAAATGAAAACTCCTTTTAAGGTAGTAGTGAGTCATCATAAGCGCTATAAAGTTCTGTGACAAAAACGCGGGAAGAAAGCATGTTCCATGTTTTAGCATTTTAGCCGCAGGCTCAGCGGAAAGCAACCGGGTGGGGGGGGGGGGGTGTCCAGGGGGTGAAGCTCTCCTAGAGGGGTTGAAGGGCCGGCTTTTTTTGTTAATGTCTTGCAGTTGTCTTAAAATCGATACCACAGGCAATTTTACCCTACATTCTTAAGTGCGACAATAAACCTGTCGTGAACAACCTGAAGTAAAATATGTCGCCTTGAACTATTTTAATATGAGTTTCAGGAGTATGTTAGCCTTTCTCTCAGCTCGTACAAAACTTGCTTCTTTTGTGCACACACATTTTTGACACTTGTCGTGTGCAAACAGTATCTGATATTTGCTTCTTTAACCCATAATTATAATGGTCACCCTTTTTCCTCCAACTGGCTTCAGTAGATGTTTCGTCTTGATTGTTCCTTTTACATCTTTTTCTCCCAACGTATCCCCACAAAGGAAATACTTCAAGCTCTCCATCACGCTCTGCTAGGATCCTGTAGTGGACGACCTGAAGTTGTAATGAATACTTGGTGCATTTACTTCTTATACAAGTACTTGGAAGAAATGTGTATAAGTTCAAGTTCATTCAAGTTACATTGAATGCACTAGAATTATTCAGGTCCTTCTTCCAGTGATCTTCATCATAATACATCATCTATCTATAACCCTCCCCTGGTTCTTCTGGATCTGAAAACCCCCCACCCCAAAACGCTGTATGATCAAGTAACCAATGATTCTATACAGTAGGTTTGTTCCACTGTTGCTCTGGAGCAGGTTCAGTTCAGTGCTAGAGCCCCTCCATGTCAGTTCAGTTCAGATGGCAGCGGATAAGCTTAAGGATTAACCATGGATACACATAGAAATCCATGAAAATGGAGTACGTTAGCGGAACTTCAGCAAACAAACCCTTGTTTTCGCGCCCTCCGACGTCTGGCCTTCTGCTGTTGTTCTGTGTAAGGTTATAATAAGTTTGAGGAAGGATATATCGGGTTATCCAAAATTCCAAAGAGCGCATGTGCGGAACAAGCTGCACTTGGTCTTCGGGCAGAGCTGAAAGTTCATGTTCGAATCATGTTCCTTGGGCAGCAGAAACACCGGTTTATCTTGCACCGAATATGAACTGGGGGACTGCAGAAACGCCTTTTTCTTACTCCTTCTTCACTGCGCAAGCACAATTTGACCTGAACGTAGTGGAAACAATCCTAGTACAAAGCATTTGTTAGAGGTTTTTATTTTATGCGTATAGTTATACATAATTTCCATTTGGAAATACAGTTCTTTTCGTTTCACATTTGTACATAGGCATAGGGCTTGTCTGTAGATGTAGCCTTATTTAATCCGAAAATCCTTCAACGTAAGTATGATTTTACTTGCATTTTCACGTATGCTTGTGTTGCGGTCCTATCTATTTGAAGCTCTTGGTGAGTGGACTCACTTCTTAGTATCAAATTACTTTTAAAACGTTCAAAACGTGGAATAACTCTGGCATAATTGCGAGTTTTTGCTTTCTACAGTGCCCCCTGTCCGTGACCTAGGGGAAAAAACCGGACGGATGCCAACTTCGGAGTTGTTCTGTAACTTTCCTGATCAGACAACAATGGACTATCAAACCGGTTGTTAAAACAGGCTAAGCGCAGGCAAAACAATGGTTTTTATATACGCTAAAGAGTACTTAGTTTCTCGCATCGCCGCATCGGGCCAACTTTGATGGTGGCACAATGAATACAATTTCGTCTTTTTTGACATCAACACTAAATACCTCGAAACTTATAGATTGAATATTTAATTAATTCTTGAATAACAAAAAATAGCATTGACTGTTTTCCTTTCACGCTCTACCATTCTACTGTAAAGTAGTATAGTGTTGTCTATATTATATTTGACTATTTCATAAATGTTTCTCCTTTGATGACGAATGTGTACATGTCATAATCATTACTTAACAAGTTTGTTGATTCAACCTGTTGGAATTTTCCAGAATTCACAATGGCGCCCAAGGGGAATAACATGATTCCTAATGGCCATTTCCACAAGGATTGGCAACGATTCATCAAAACCTGGTTCAACCAGCCCGCTCGTAAGTTGAGGAGGAGAACAAAGAGGTTAGAGAAAGCACAACGCTTGGCACCTCGCCCTGCTGGTCCTCTCCGCCCTGCTGTGAGATGTCCCACAGTCAGGTACCACACCAAGCTGCGCCCTGGACGTGGTTTTACTTTGGAAGAAATCAAGGTATTTTTGTAACCTAATGTCTTGGTTAAGAAGTGCAACCAAAATGTATAGGTCGTTCACTATAAGGAGGCGCGTTTCTCCAAACCGTCCGGCAAAAGTTCGCGCAGCTAGACTGAAGTTTTCACATCCCCTCTCTTACCAACCTATTACCTGTTAGCCCACCACGCCGTCCGAGGTATGAGGACTGTAGGCGGGGGTGGGAATGGGAAGAGAACGGGAGGGGTTCAGATGGAGTAGGACTAAACGTTGGATGGGGGAAGGGTCCCACTGCACAAACCTGCTCTTCAGAGCCCCTCTCTGAGAAACGCGCCTCCTTATAGTGAACGACCTATACATTAATGAATAACTCATAGGGATAGACTTATTAAATACATATATGAAGTAATAATCATTTGAATTTCCTCCGTCATATTAATTATCATTGTTTCAAAATGTAATTTAAATGTTGATGTAGAAAATCGTTTCAACGCTTTGATAAACGCGGTTATAATATACTTTTATTTTCATTTGATATTGGTGATTATTTATGTTCGTAAACAACCCACCGATATACCTATCGATAACATGCCATCCTGTCCTACGGGGAGTCGTTTCTTTCTATGATTTTTCAGAGTTTGCACCGGTGACGTCACACTCACAGGCAGGGGGGTCTAGCCCAGGCTGGAGGGGTGCTTTGACGTCACCAGTGTGAGAAACTGAAAAATCATAGAGATAATACTAGTTATCGTAAAGAGTGCGGTTGATACCAAACGTCTTAGGATGGAATCGTCTTCCATTTTAAAAATAGTTAAGATACCTTTTTCACACCCATGGGTAACTCATTTGTTATCGTTTTAAAACAGGATAATGAACAATGGAAAATTTCGTGTTGGAATTTCTCTCATTATATTCATTTTTCCTTTTGATCTAAAAATCGGATTTTATGTCCTTGAAACCCCCGTTTGCAAATTTTCATCTCAAAACTCCTATTGCTCTGAACTTAAAGCCCACTGAAAGATAGATATGTCAAAGGTGGAGCACCCTTTTTGAAAAGCTATTGGTAAGATCTGCTGATGTAATAACATATGAGAAGTCACCCATTAGGAACATACCTAAGCATTTCCGATGGTGACCTGCTGTACAGAATGTGCTATAATTGTACATCCTAATCACCGTTTACAGTATTTACTGCGACATCAATAAGTTCAAATTGTGAAATTTAAACCATTTATTGTATCTACAGAGATACTTTCTCAATTTTAAGGATAATAATTGGAAATGCTGCAAATTACTCAAGTGGGTTATACTTTTTCTTTTTCTGTTACAAAGGTTCGTTATTCAAATAATGAACCAAATTTACTCTCAGCGCTTATTTACCTACTTTTATCTGTCATTGCTTTTATGGAATAATCGCCACTGTTGCCAGACGTTCCTTTTTGGGGGTACATGTCCCCCTTTTTACTAAGGACCAAAGACTTTGGGGGAACACAGGAAAACACCCCTTTTTGGTTTGAAGTCCCTTTTTGTGACCCCACACTCTTTTCCATCATTTTCACTCGTTGAACTTCATGCTTGGATAAAATTTAGGTTGGCACATCAGGACTTGTTTGGTTGGATCTATTTTTTTGTCTGCAGGCTTGTATGTCCCTTGCAGATATTTGTAACGGCCCACAAATATTTGATCCCTCGACGGGAGTTTGAACTCGTGTCCTTACAACTAAAAGAAATTTCCCCTTAATTGCAACACTCCAAGCTAAGAGGCCGGTGTAATCAAACCTCTTTGACTGTGAGAGTTATTTTCCTGGAGCGAAACATTCATGTAGTGTTGAGACTTGAGAAAGGTAAAAACAAACATGGGTGAGGGTTCCATACTTTATCTATACCTGTGTTTGTGTCTTTGGGATTTTTTCGAGGGTTGGTTAGTGGGAGAGATCTAGAATAAGCGATGGCAGAAGAGAAGTAGAACAGCAATTAAATTTGCAATATAATTTCCTGATGCCTGTAGTTCGTTCTCTTTCACATCTTTTCACTTCTTTTTTTCTTTCACTTTTCATACTATTGATAGAATAATACATCAAGTGGCAGGTCCTCCTTGTGGAATATCTGAAGACAGATTACTTTTTCTATATTCGTCAATTCACTTGTGAATTCTGGTAAAAACAGATAATTTTCTATCGATATTCAACTTCCAAATGTGTTGTTTGTAAAATAATTCAGAAAAAATGCAGCATTTCAACTCAAAATGTGTTCGCCTTGGCATCTCCAACCGAGAACGAAAGGTTTTGTGTTAACAGAAATGTGTTGCGTTTGTGAGTAACGAAAATGTGTTGCAACAATTTACTGATGATTTCTGCTTACAACCGAGTCGTTGCGGGGGGAAATGGTACTCCGTCATTTTTCATCCCACAAAATTCGTTGACCATTCTTCGAAAGCTCTCAATTTAATCCAACCATTTTATGTTAACTACTGCAAAATGTGTGGCCAACAAGCTGAGTTATGAGCATGGTTATATGAATAATTGTTTTCACACTGGTGATCATTCTCATTAATTGATATTGTGAACATGATTGCAACCGCTTGTTAATGAATATGAATGAGTTCATGTTATATGAATAAATGAAAGCTTATGACGAGGAGGGTTTAGTGGCGCCTTTGGACCCCAAACCCATCCGTGGGGAGGATGGGGAGGGGTGCACAAAATTTGCATTTTTCATATCAGGGCTCAAATGAAAGCTTATGATGAGGAGGTTTCAAATATGGTGCCTTTGGACCCTGAACCCATACGGTGGAGGGGGGGGGGGATGTAATATACGTTTCTTGTGCGAGGGCTCAAATGAAAGCTTATGACTCCTGGATTAAGTCGACTCTACACAGCAGCCCTTCCTGCTCCATACATTGCTGAAAGGCACTTCAAGAATTTCCAGCTCACCCTCATATCATTCAGATTTTGCAGCATAAAGTCATGGCCTATTCTATTGAAGGATCCCGTGAAATCAACGAAAAAAGTGTAAAGTTTCCTTCGCCAACCAGATGACAGCCGCTACTGAATAGTCCTGTCAACGTAAACACATAGTCCTTATGCTATAGCCCTTATGGCTATCAAGGAGCCTGGCAGAGAACAACTCCATGTCACTGTTGATAAACGACAGCCCCCTATAATTGTTGACATCATGGATGTCTCCTCTCTTATAAAGTGGATGTATAATTCAGGTACAGAAATCTTCAGGAAGTTCACATGATCATAGATTCTTTTGAATAGGTCAAGGGGTTTAATGAGGAGCTCATCTGGGGCAATTTTATAGAATTAATTACTTATGCGATCAATTCCAGACGCCTTCCTTGTCTTTGCTCGCATCAGAACCTTTTTAAGCACATCCATAGTGAAGCAACTACTGAATAGTTCTGACACATGAGTGAATAATCCAACATCTGGTGCCGAATACGGACTGGGTAGTACACTCCATTGTGCCTGAAAATGATGAGCCCACTCAACTCATAGAAACTCTTTGTGGGTTGTACGCTTTGAGAGACCGAACTAATCACCAAGTCTTTACCATCAGTAACTGCAGCAAAATGATTCAGCAGGCTGAGATAAAACTCCTTACATTTAGCTTTGCAAACCTTCTTGTATTCAGAATTTGCTTGAATGTATTCCTCATGTACAAAATCACAATTATCCAAGCAGCTAAACAGAATAAGTAAGGCATATGACCGATCTCTAGCTCTGAGGCAATTCCACCAAGGTTTACGGCTCTCAGGTTTATTGGCTCAGCAGCCAATTTTATACTTCTGATAAGCGTGGCAAGCATTTCATCCAAGGAGGGCTCAGAAACCGTAGAAACACCCTCCATTAATCGGGACAATATCTTTTTGGTTTATTATTTCCAATCATAAGCCTATGTGATCGTATATCAAAAAAAATTTATGACCCCCCCCCCCCCCCCCCCCCCCCCCCCTCAAACTTTGTCACTTTACGTTTCAAGGTGCGTAGAATCCAAATTTGAAATGTCCGTCCGCCGTTCGGACCATAAAAGGCCTAAGAATTGACTTAAAAAACCCGTTCTTTCGCACATAAGACTCCATTTGGGGTCTAGTTGGTATTAACGTTTAACCATCCCGATCGCTTTACTCGCATATATGCTATGGGCCAAAAACGGGCGAAAAAGTGTCTTTTTGAGGCTTTGAGTTTTAGACTTACGCACGCGCGCTCGCCTGGCAGGGGGTCATGGTGGGTGGTGAGAGGGGTGAGCGGGAGGCGGATGTGGAGTAACTGCCGCGGCACCTTGGGGGGGCTGGGGTGACTAGGGGCATAGCAGAGGGGTGTAGGAGAATGGATATTTATTACTTTTACGTGTTATACCCATATAATACGCCGCGCCAACCTGAGGGGGGTACGGCATTAGGAGCATAGTGGAACGGAACCTGGGGAGTAGCAGAAAGGCGTCCGGGGCGTATCGGAATGGATATAATATATATTTTATTACTTTTACCCCATATAACATTTAACCTACCTTGAACACACTAGTATATTTATTATATTATATCATACTACGAGTATAGTATGTTACAAAAATAATTGATCCAGCCCATCTAAAATCCTTTGTTCTTCTTCTTCCCAAAATCTTCTCAGATAGTTCGAAGCAAATCGTTTTTAAATTAAAATTGCATTACATGGGCAGGTTGGAGTCTGAACCCTCTGGATGAATAGCTGTTTACTTATATTTCTGCCATAGGTAAGTGGGGTGTCGTCACCCAAGTAATTTCGGATGCAGAATCGACTGGGATAAGTCTCAGATTCTTTTGGAACCCAGTGTACCCACGGTTTTAGTTTGATTCCTATAGAAATTAGCTCCGTGGATTGAATGAGACCACTCGGGTGGCTGTACGATCATCCATTTGCTCCCCATCGGGAGCGCAGCCAGTAACGCGAGAACAAAGGTGGATACTAGGAGAGAGACTGGCGAAAGCCCCAGAGCACGCTGGTTACTATAGCTGGCTATCTGATTCAGAAATAATAAACCATTATGTAATAATTTGCAGCGTTTTATATTTAGATACATTTCTATCTATCCACGGAATTTTAGGAAGTAACTGAAGAAGCACCCCCTGTGAGAGCCAGTTTCCAGACAAAACTATTGCAATAGGCATGTGATCCGAGAAAGATTCACCCTCCACCTTGAACTCCTCGATCATATTCATAGCTCCTAGAGATGCTCAACAGTAGTCTTCCTGACCCAAAGACCCATCGGTGGGGGGGAGGGGGGGGGGGGCTGCAAAATATACATTCAAATTATAGAGAAAGAAAACTTGAAGTAAAGAACTCTACCTTGTATTTCAGAGGGCTGGCTTGTGCAAAGGTTTTGCTATGTCCATCGGAATTGCTGTTGACCCCAGAAGAAGGAACAAATCCGTGGAGTCTCTTCAACTCAACGTTCAAAGACTGAAGGAATATAGGGCTAAGCTCATCCTATTCCCACACAAGAACGCTAAGAAGCTGAAGAAGGGAGAAGCTACGGTAAGTTTCGATTTTTAACTGCATGTTGTCCACATACCTGGATACTTATTTGAATCGTATAACTTTCTCATTGATAATCCTAAGTTAAAGTAATTTCCTAAAGCCAGAGGATGCTGGGTGAAGCTCTAAAAATTAGGAGCATTCATAATTCCGTTTTGCAATGCTTCCTTTGGGCCAAACACAACCTTTCACTTATGATCCTATAGCCCATTTCACATTAGCATCTAATAGGAATATATGAAATTGTTCATCAGTGAAACCTCATAAGCCGGGTCTCCACTTGTATCAAAACTCCCGAACCGAACACCGTAACTTAACAAGAAATAATTGATTAATTGCTACACCCGAACATTTCAGCTGAAATGTTCTGTTCGGACCCGATCGCTCTGTTGGCGGTTTTTGCCCAAAACATCAAAGGTATGTTACGTTACGGGGTTCGGACAGTGGAAACAGCGGCCGCCGACCTCCGTACTGTATTATCTCCGGGTCCCTCCTCTTTGCTGCTGTGAATCACATTGCTACTGAAGTGTACCCCCGTTCGTGTAAAGTTTTTGTACAGCCCACTATTTGGCTGGAAGCGCAGATCGTTCATAAGACTGCTGAATAAAAATGTCCAAAAGTTAGTGATTCTAAGTCATTGGGAGACTTGGTGCAATGGTGTGGTGTACAGTATTCCTTCGGTCTTTTGTAAACATGTTAGAAACTCACTTTCGGTGAAAGGTTGATTTCCAAAACTCTTGAACAAGATGGTCTTCTCACTGGCGTCCTCTCCACCACTGAAATGTGGGGGAAAAGGGGGATTGAAACTCCAACGCACTGAGTGATGTATTAATGGTCTCGGATTGACAAACTGACTTCTTCCCTCTCCAACTGCTCCTAAGTTTCACACAGATACCTTGCTGTGCCCTGAAAGTTCTTGCCCCAATCAGGGAATGTTGTGAGTTTGTGGAGGAGGGAGTAATAATGTCACGTCTCCCATTTGTGGATTTTGTTTTATTACTCAAGCACTTCCACACTTCGGCCTCATCAGGAGCTGTCAAATACATTTATTTATTGTCAGGTAAGTTAAATTTATAATTTGCATGTTAATAGTAGTGGCTTAAGTTTATACAGGTCTTTGGTATATTCAGCTTTTAACATTTACTTATATAATAGATATATTGTCATATAATTATTATTAAAAGTTTTTTAATTACCTAGTTATTTAGTTTGTAGTTGAAAAAATATTGTAAACAGTTATTGTTATTAGAATTAGTTTAGTTGTAATTAATGCTTACATCTTGGTATATATGTACAATTATGTAGATATTGGTGTATAGTATAGTTTAAGTATATAGTTATATTTACCATGTAGGGTATCATAGATTTATTCCTGGAGTCCCCCAACTCTGTATACCACTCTGGTGTGTATATTGGTGTCTCATATGTACCTATTGAAATAAGTTCATCATAGTTATTTTTTAATGTTCATTCTGTTTGAGTTTATTGTTATTGTTTATAATGGTTTGGTTTTAGTGTATTAGTACAGTTTAGTATTAGTTTTAAGTTCTTACCCAATGGTGTAGGTCAGACCCATGGGTAACGCTCATTGTACATAGACATAGACCTAGATGCTAAGCATTCTCTACAACTAAACTAATTCTAATAACAATAATTCTTTACTATATTTTCCAACTACAAGCTAAATAACTAGGCAACTAAAAAACTTCTAATAATAATTATATGACAATCTATCATATCTAATCTATTATATAGGTAAGTAAACGTTAAAAGCTGAATATGTTAAAGACCTGTATACACTTATGCAACTACTATTAACATGCAAATTATAAATTTAACTTACCAGACAATAAATGTATTTGACAGCTCCTGATGAGGCCGAAGGACAAAAGCGCTTGAGCAATAAAACAAAATCCACAAATGGGAGACGTCACCTTATTACTCCCTCCTCCACAAACTCACAGCATTCATGAGATAATACCAAAACACCCAATAATCAGGGAAAATGTGAGCTGGTAGACCTTTGCGAGCAGTGAATCGCTCGAAGGCACCAAGAAATACATCCACAGTGAGAGATGTGATGACCTCAAGATGGAAACCACGTGAAACAGGCCTTTTGTGATCATGCATTACTACCTGCTAAGTAAGTCACCCATGAATTGATTTAGAATGTCTTAGACAAACGACGCAGGTATATTCATGGATCTTCACAAGTTTTTTAGCTCGTTGGAACCCAATAGTACTATTCCAAAGTTGCCAAGAGACCAGGAGGACCTAAATGGTGATTGGATTTATGCAGATGTCTCACCAAGCGACTTGTAACATTTGCTTCATTGGGCAGTAGTAATGGGAACTAATGATCACCATATTGAAGCATTGGTCAAGCGCCCACCAACTCGAACAAGGTCGATAAAAACAGCCAAGCGTCTCGTTTTCAAGGATAATTTGTCAAAACCTCACTGTAATCACTGTGAGGTTTTGATCACTGACCCATCAAATATGTTTATATAATTATATATATATATATATTGTGGTTTAACAATAATGTAGTCTCGGTAATTTGTAATGCGTGAATTTACGAACACATGGTGTTTATGTTTTATGTGGCTATGTATATTGCTCACACATACTTTTAACTTAACAAATGTCTGCTTTTTCTTATAGGAGGAAGAAAGGAAGGTGGCGACGCAACAGCCTCTGCCTGTTATGCCTATCAAACAGCCTGTAATTAAATTCAAGGCCCGCGTCATCACTGACGAAGAGAAGAAATTCTCTGCTTTCACCGCTCTCCGCAAAGTAAGTTTTCTGCTCTGTTGATTGGCAATTATTTCTAACCATGGTTATTTCTGGTATCACTTCCAATCAGCGTTTTTGATTCTTTCAAAACAGCGAACTCTGGTATGGAAGTGAAAAATGTAACATGTGACTGAGGATATTTTGATTCTGTCAAGTGTCATTTATACTCTAGTCGACACAAATCATGAATGAAAAGTATTAATCAATGGTGGTAGCTTTTGTGGTTTGAGGGAAGTTATCGTACCAGTATTCAACATTGAGTTTCAATATTTACTCAAAAGTTCTTAGAAAACAAATTTGATGAGAAACGAATAGCCAAATACCAAATGATTTATCCTTTCGATCAGTTGCCACGTGTTTTGGAAGTAGTGCTGGAACTGTACGTCAATCAATAATGACTGAAAGAACTGTTAGGTTAAGCTGGGAAAATTTCTTCTAATTGAGTGAATTTAAAAAGAAGAAATATATATGTGAATCTATGAATTCTTAGTAGACTGTTAGCTTTAATTATACATATCTTGTTGAAGTTCTCATACATGAACTTGTTTTACTTGACTTATAGGGAAGAGCTGACCAGAGGTTAGTCGGTATCCGCGCCAAGCGAGCAAAGGAAGCAGCTGAAAATGCCGAAGATCCATCTAAAGCCCCAAAAGAAAAGAAACAAAAGAAGAAGTAATTGTATTGCTTTATCAATAAATATTTGGTTTTTTTAAAAATCATTTGGATCTGTGTACTTCCTTTAATTCTTCTTTATAGTGAATGTGGCTTTGAAGAGTACTTGGATTTCTTTCTGAAGATGATGTGTACAGGGCATCTACACTAAGGATGGGCAAAAATCAACTAGAATAGTTTTACCCTTGAAAACACATGAAATTGAGCATAACAAATGAACTAAAAATTCGTGAAAAACCATGTTTGCATGAAACATAGTTACATAAAAACTAAGCCATCTTAACTTTTATCCAGGAGCTTGTGCGATTTTCCCCCCATTCTACAACTAGAGATGTGTAACTCCCGTTCAGTTTAGGGAGTCAGCTCTCTCCTGCTTGCTCACTTGAGTGATCCGATCATCAAGATCCGGTCACTCACTCATTGATTCAAGTAAAGAGCTTATAATAGGATCCTATTGTAAGCTCTTTGGATTCAAGTTACTCTCTCGCTCAAGGGTTCCCACGCACTGATGCTACAGTTGATACTTAACGAAATTCTTCGTTATATTTATTATAATGTTCATACAGATCAAGGAACCAGGGGAATTAATGGATATACTAGCAAACTTTATAACATATCACATTAATGGGTAGGTACAAGTTGTATATCAACGATCAATTATTTTTCTTCGTTTATTAGTT